>JAUMJL010000394.1:1200000-1686387 GCA_033558185.1 Dromococcyx pavoninus | reverse complement strand
AGTGGTGGTTGGCCAACTGCGGCCGGTGGCGGGCGGTTCCAGGACTTTCTAGACTGCACGGGCTCGGGAGGGGGCGGGCTCGGGCTCGGCGGTTGGAGCAGTTGGTGACGTCAGCGGCGCTGGGGGAGAGTGACGTGCTTGGTGGCGCGAGGGCCGCGGGATTCCCGGGAGTTGCTTGTGGCAGGCACCACGAGGGGCTTTCTCCGGCCACCTGATAAAGCTTCAGGTCTGAGTTAAATCTGCTGTGCACTGGTGCCACTTGGGTGATACAAGAAGTAGTTACTACTGCAAAAAGTGAAATATTTTGATTTGAGTTAATGTTTCAGCTAAGTAACTGTATTTTTTGAAAGTTAAGCAGAATATCTCTCTGATGGCACGGGTTTTTTTTGTAGCATGTCTTTTTTCCAATGTGTTTTTCCAGATTTTTTTGAGAAACCATAAAGTCTTGTGCTAAGTATGCTATGTTCTGAACAGATGTGTCTTCTGTTGATACAAGCAGTGGTTATTGCAGACAGTGGAATATTTTAACTTGAGTTGTTTTTCTGTATATTTTTTTTCTAACTAGCTTCAGTTAAGTGATGTGGAAGTGGCAGTATTTCTAAAAGTTAGGCACAGACACAGGCAGGTTTTCTGATAGTACGTTTTTTTAAATAGTGCTGTTCCCAGGCAATACTTGATTTTGTTATCTAAGAATGTGAGGTCAGAACTATCTCTGAAGCTGTAATTAGCAGAGACTTGGCTGTTGTGAAGTTCGTGAGGTTAGTCCTTGGAAAGTAGAATATGCAGGGAGAATTTATACATATGCATGTTCGTTGGATGTGCATTCTGTCTCGTTGCACATAATCACCTTTGTTTGCAGTCTTTCACTATCTAACATGCAAGGTCAGACAGAGCTGGCTACAAGAGAGTTGGCTGTTGGGAACTTCATTATAATGTTACAATTAGTCCTTGGAAAGTAACAGAACGTGCATGAGATTTATGGGAAATTCTATACACGTGCGTGTAAGTGAGAAATATATTCTGTCCTAGCTTTCATCTTGGTATGCATGATTGGCGGAAATAATTTCCTTGAGCATCCAGTGCTGAAATAAAGAATGTTTGCTTTCTAAAACTCCAAAATGAGTCTTAAGAGAGCTTTATTTGCCAGCATTTTCAGTATCATCAGTGCTCTACACCCTGGGGTCAAGTAGGTTTTGTGAGCTCATGTGCTGGCCTGTGGCTGTTCTGCACATACGGCTGCTCCCCTGTCTTGAAAGGCACTAGCGTCTCTAGTTAGTACATTTGGGCTGGTTGCTCAGAATTCAGATGCATTTTGTGACACCTATTTAACTATGGAATGCAGGTTTGTTGAGAGCCATGTGGCATCTGTGGACAGGATTTCAGCCTACAAGCATCCTTAACCAGCAAAATAGCATTGTAAATATGTATGTGGTAAAAGAGAAGCAGCAAATGGCTAGATTTGGTATGAGGCAGTGCAGTTCCGAGGTTATGAATGTTAATTTTTGTCAGCAGGCATTCTCAGTAGGCAAATACTGAGGTCCATACTTTCCTAAACTCTTGTGGTAGTTCTTGGATGTAGTTGCCCTGTCAGATGAGATGAGCTCAGTGGGAATGTTGCCACAAAGGACAATCTTAGTGTTGCTTACTGCTTCGTGTTCTGTGTCCCCTGCTTACGACGTGTTGCTATCTCCTCTCCTCTTTGGGCCTCTGTAGTAAAAGGAGACTAATACATCTGCCTGAAAACTGTTCTGATGAGGAGAGAGAAGTTGAAGTCACATGAGGCACAAATGCTGACATGTATGAGTGGGGTTCATTTTTTTAGCAGCATTGTTTTTACTGGTACTGCAACTTGATGTCTTTAGTCATGCCTTGTAACTGTTAAAAGGAGTGCTTCTCGACAGTGATATTTTTCTTTTCACTAGTCTGAATTTTAGGGAATGTTGATACAGGTCATTTACAGGCAAAATGAAGTCAATATTTGTGTACTGGTGTGCACAATTAAATGCATGAAATTTCTTTCATTAACAAAGACCTTCAGCAGAAATATCAATTCCAGTGTAATCATACAAGTACAAATGACGTGCAAGTTTTCTAAGGTATTGGTTGGTTTATTTGAAACAGAATATGAGTTTTTCTACCTTAGTTTTGGGCAGCACAACTCGTATTTTTGAATGCTTAAGGCAGAGAGTATACAATAATTCTGTTAGGAATGGTGTTGTGTAGTAACAGGAGCAAAGATCAAACTACCATGACAATGAAGTTCTGTTGAGCAGGAGGTGTTTCATCTAAGTACCTTTATATTTCTGCTTATCTCATGCGTATTGAATGTGAGAGAAAATTGGCCTTTATGGAAGCTTCTTTTGAGTTTACTCAGAAGTGAAAGCTTGTAGTCCCTTTAAAGCAAGTATTCATACTAAACCATAATTTTGGAGAGGATTAAAAGGATTCTTAGGTAGAAATGCATCCTGTTTTCCTTGAGATCCTTCAAATTATTTTCAAAGATTTTGCTCCTCAGGATTGAGCAACTGTATTTGTCAGACACCTGGTCCAACTAACAGAACTAACATACTGTTTTTATTAATTGAGCATTAGGAGTTCTTATTTAGTACTAGAGTGCCGTTGAAATGCTTATTCTTGTGTCATTTCTTTTCCCTGACAAGACTTAAAAACATTGGTGAATAATAAATAATGCAGCAGTGCCAGAAATTTGTTAAGATCCACTATTAATTTGATATCTTTTTTCCTAAATTGAAAACCTTCATATTAGGGCTATGTTTTGAAAAATTATTGAAATAAAGTAATAAACTTGTTAAATGGTTGAGCTTGATAATCATTTCCAGGCACATGAGCAGGAAAAGGATCAGTAGTCAGTATGGATTCACTAAGGCAAAGTCATGCTTGACCAGCTTGTTAAACTTCTGTGATAAAAAGACCTAACAGAGCCAGGGAGAAAGCAGTGATAATTGGCTACCTAGACTTCAATAAGGCTTTTGGTGCTGTCTCCCATAACAACTTCATGGAGAAGTCATTGATTTATGGGCTGGGTGTGCAGACAGTGAGGTGAATGGCCGGGCTAAGAGGGTGGAGATCAGTGGTCCAGAATCTAGTTGGAGGCCAGTGATCAGTGGTATATCCTAGGGGTCAGTATTGGTTCTGATCCTGACAAACATCGTCATTAATGATCTGCACATTGGGGCAGAGCATACCCTCAGCAAGCTTGCAGATGGCATGAAACTGGGAGGAGTAACTGATATACCAGAGGGTTGTGCTGCTAGTTTGGATGGACTACAGAAATGGTCTGAGAGGAAGCTCATGAAGTTGTAGAAGGGGAAGTGCAAAGTTCTGCACCTGCAGAGGAGCAATGAGAGACACCAGTACATAATGAGAATCATCTGTCTGAAGACCAGCTTTGCAGAAAAGGACTTGGAAGTCCTGGTGGACATCAAGTTGTACGTAAGCCAGCAATGTGTCCTCTCAGCAAACAAGACTAGTGATATCTTGGGCTGCATTAGGAGGAGTATTAGGGCTGCAGCAGGTTGAGGGAGGTGATTCTTCCCCTCCGTTCAGCACAGATGAGGCCACTGCTTCAGTACTGTGTCTAGTCCTGGACTCACCAGTGCAAGAGAGAGATAGATATGATGCTGTATTTTCTTCATAATGTTGTCGTTCACAAAGGCTATGACAATCACACCGCAAAGAAGGAAATCAATTGTTCTGTATCCAGTATGGAGAGGTCAGAAATGCTTAAACCTTGTCAAGGCAGCTTTGGAGTAGGCATTAGGAAACTCTTCTGTGCTTGCTTTTGCTGGGTTAGAGTTAATTTTCTTCATAGTTGCTGCTATGACGCTGTGTTTTAGATTTGTGCTGATAACAGCCTTGATAACACAGAAATGTTTTAGTTATTGCTGAGCAGTGCTTACACAGAGTCAAGGCCTTTTCTGTTCCTCATACAGCTCCACCAGTGAGATGGCTGGGGATGCACAAGAATTTGGGAGGGGACACTGCTGACCCCACCTGACCAAAGGGTTATTCCATACCGTAATGCATCATACTCAGTAATAAAACTAGAGGCGAGGCTGGTAGAAGGGCTGCTGCTCAGGTGCTGGCTGGGCATCCATCTGTTGGTGGCGAGTGGCTGTTTGCATCACTTGTCTTTCTAGGATTTTATTTTTGTTGTTTTCATTATAATTTTTGTTATTTTATTTAATAATATTTCAATTATTAAACTGCTCTTAACCCACAAGTTTTACCCTTCCAGTTCTCTTCCCCTGTTCTGCTGGGCAGGGAGTGATCAAGCAGCTAGTGATGCTTAATTGCTGGCTGGGAGTAAACCATGACAGTTTCCTACCAATACTGTCTTTAATTACCTGAGGACTGGAATAAGAACATTTTAAAGAACATCTTAGAAAAATTATATTGTGCAGGAGAGTTTCAGGTCAAACTGATCCTGTTTATCAACACTGTTCTCTTTGAGGCCTGCTTTTCATGGTTGTGTCAGTTACACCTTTCCATAGTAACTTTTTCCAGTATTGAGCTGTAGAATAAAAGTCTTTTTTTTCTCCATTTTTTTTCTCTAGAATGACCTTTTAATTTAAATTATAATGCATTTTCATATTCAAAGAAGTTAGTTTCTGGAATTAAGATTATTAGGTGGTAGGTCCAGATCCTGACTCTGAGGCTTCTGAACCAGGTCAGAACTGAATGAAAGCACACGTACCTGTTGACTAGCTCCTGTGGGGCAGCCTTGCCTCGGGATGTTGAAGGTATGTATCAAAGCATATATCAAAGAAGTTTGCCATAGTACAGACTGAAAAGGGTCCTACATAGCTTTGGGGGAACCGGTCTGCTAGGAGAGTCGTGTGGTGCTCAGCTGGAAAATATACTCCTGTTCAAAGCCCTGTCTGATTAGCTCTTGCTGCTGAAATACAGGATAAAACTTGAAAATGTTGAAAGCATGAAGAGAATATTCTTGAGCTTCTCTCTCTTCTGTAGGTGTTGTGCAGGCACGTATAATTTTGACTAGCAGTATCCTGCGTTCTGTATGAGAACAACATGACTGTAGTTAGCATGGAGCATTTTCAGGACTAAAGAAGCACGATGAATTTGGGTTTTTTGGATGATTTTGTGTATCTAGACAGATTCAAATCCTCTGTGTAATCTGTTGCTTGTGACTAAGGCCATCCAAAGAATTATGTGGGCTATGATGAATAAATGTGTCCTAACAAAGAGCCCGTGTACTCTTGCTATTGCATATACAGAATGCAGAATATAAGTTGTTGTGGATAAAAATATTTTCTCTGTCTTTTGATAGAAGAAGATGCAAAGTTTCCCATCTGTGATGTGCATGGCAATTTCAGATTATAATTCTCTACTGTTTTTTCTGTTCAGTTTTATGAAATATTTGAAAAATTTAGGTTATTTGTATTTGTACTGCAGTTCTGTCTTCAAAGATGTCTTTGTAAAATACTAATGTCAGATATTTGAATGTATTTCCTTGACTTCAACTGCAAGATCACAGTCAAGGAGCCTTTTGTTTTGGTTCTCATGAGTCATAATCAACCACACAGTTAATAATTTGTGAATAATTTCAGTGTAAATCACAATCATAACATATATTGATCAACTGTTGTCTGTACTTTTATATTTTTAATGTTTACTGTGGAAACAAGGCTTAAGCAATTGTACTCTCCATTGGTTTTTATCCTCAGTTAGCTTTTGAACCTATTTACGGGTTTGGTCAAACATAATAGAAAGGATGTTAAATAAACCATTGCAAGTTGCCTGATACGAAGTGTCCAGATAGAGCAGAAGTACTCTGATAGGGGGTGATGTTATAGTTAAACTCATACCTTACTAGAATCAAAGGATCTAAATGGGAAAAAAAGACTTTATATAAATACTTCAGCTTTGGTGTGCATACCTTCTGAGACTAGTCATTCACAAACTGTAAGTCAGTAGAAAGTCAGTCTTAGTTCTGATATTCAGTAAACTAACTTTTTATTCGAGTGATTTTATTTGCTGGCTTTGTATGGTATTTGCCAAGTATTTAACAACCCCAGTAATCTTCAAAGTACTGATCCTACAGACTTAATCAGACTACTCATGTAATATTAACAATATTTGTTCTTGCAGGTTTACCTCAATTTAGATACTTAAATTTGGATTTATTTTGTTACTCAATTTGAAACACATTTTCATAAGTATGAAGTTGTTTGTGTGCTAATTAACCTCCCCTCATGAAGAAAATTAATTATTTCTGTTTTGTTTTTCAGTTCACACAAAAATGCAGACTAGGTCGTGGAGACACTAAAGAATGATGCTGTGTTTTGTTGTGATGGTTTAGCTGTCTCTATATAAGGCAGTGCAAGTGTTGAAAATAATCGAGCTGAATTAATGTGGATTTCCATCTGAGAGTAGATAAATTGACTTGAGAAATCAAACCAGTTATGATACATGTTTCTTCCAGTATCTGTGCACTGGTTCGAGAATCGCGTTTTGAAGATGTTGCTCAATAAATTACTCCCAAGGCATAGAAAAGCCTTCGTAGGTGGGGGTAGAGATACAGGGTGTCGGCAATCCATTCAGATCCTTGCAGAACTTGGAGGCTGGTGTTAATCCATGTAATTTCATTGAAATTTAATTCTCTCTAACTCTCTTTATATAGATTTGCCTATGAAAGGAGCGATCAGAACCTTGTCTAAAGACCACACTTCAGATCTGCAAAGGAGCCACATTGAAGTATTCCCAAGTTAAAAAAACCCCACAATAATGCTGAATTTAGCAGATGATGATTTCCGTAGCAACCAATGCTCATATAACAAAGTCAGGATGAGACTGTATAATGGCTGGAGAATCAGGCACAGGAAGATGCTGTCAGCTGAGGCGCTATCCTGCTGAGGTTTTTCCTGTGGGCTATGCAAAGTGGCAATATGTCAAAACGGACCAATGACAAAAAAATGTGTAGTGGAATCTCAGATTTCTTCAGGTACTGGTTATTTTTGACACAGTGGTTAAATAGTTTACCATCAGTGCTAGACCTGAGGAAAGGTCCTTTCAGCCAAACATATCTATGCAGCTTTCTGTAATGGATGCCTTACCTAAGGCATGGACAGGTGTTAAGAGTCAGAGAAGTTTGTGATGGTGTATTCCCAGATTACTCTTAGACTCTAGGGATTACTGTTGAGGGATTTCTTTGCAAAGAACTGGCCCAGGTGGATTTTTGTTTCATGAATTTTTCAGTCATCTTTGGGCCAAATGTCTCCATAATATTTTATTCTAAGGAGTGCCATGGATGAACAAGTTTCTTCATTAGAACAAGCATCTTTTGTTATGTTGCACCTGACACATCCTGTTTTTTTTGTATTGGAACAACTCGTGAATAGTTTATTCATTGTCCCAGATGTCTGTAGTTTCTGAAGTTAGGATTTATATACTGGAGGATTATAGGCTAGGATTTTGAATTTGAGCAAAATGCATAGAATTTTCTTGCCTCTTCTTAGGTAAATATTCCTCCTTTTTTTCTGTAAAGTTACTCAAATGTTTAAAATTAATCACTTGTAAATCCTGTGCATACACAGGAAGGAAAGCAAATGTATGTGAGCTGAAAATACATTTGTTTTCAAGTTTTGTAAAGCCTTTGAATAGCTTCTTGCAAAATGTTAAGACTGAATTGAAATGAAATTGAATGGGATCTGAGTAAACCACATGTATTTTTTTTTCTTATGCGTATTGTAACAATGTAAGGTTTAAAATAGCCACTGAAGGTCTCACTGTTTTCATGTTAAATGACATACTGGTCTTTGAAAGCCAGTACTTCCAGGTTTTGGCTAAATGGTATTAATTGATGAGCTAACCATTTGGGGATGACTGGATGATAACAGAATTTTTGCAGATAATATGCAAAGAGCACTGATATTTTCATCTCAAAGAATAACAGTCTTGTGATTAATACCTGTGTCATGGTGTGGGAACATTTATAAAGGTCTGGAATGTAGGAGGATCTAAATGTCATACAATAAACATAGAGGACCAGATTTCCCACCCCCTTACCACAAAAATCGAAAAAATTCATCCTGTCAGGCAGCAGGGTTTCCCCATTTTGAAGAACCACCCACACATCTGACAGATTTCCCCCCTCACCCAGTTCTGCAGGTGACACTGAAGCCTCAGCAGTGAGCCAGCTCCAGGACTATGGCCTTTTTGAGCTACTTCGTAGAGCTGTCATCAAATGCAACACATTTAATTGATGTCAGTTTCTCTTGGCATTTGGAACCAAGTCTTACTTTCATTGCAGTTAAACAAAATGTAGTTTTCAAAAAATTCGAGAACGATTAATTCTGCTTATGCATTCTAATCTTTTTGTATTTTCCTCAGCCTTAATTTTACCTTTCTCCTTGCTTTTTGTAATGTTCTTGGACCATATCCCTGGTACAGTATGTGTATCTAAATGGTTTATATTCGGTATTGCCATCTTGACTGAGTTCACAGCACCGTTTACCACTCTTCTGTGGAGTAAATGTGCATAACAAATACACTGTTCCTGGAGTAATTTTGCCAGTCATATATGAGGATAACATTTTTTCTGCTTCTCTGAGTATGTATCATCACAGACCTTCACTAAGTCTAATACTTTATTTCATGGAAACTCATCTGACTTCTTGTTCTCCAGTGGTCATTTTCAGTTCTGCTTATTTCCAAGTATTTCCCTTGCACTGAACAGCTGTTCAAATTCTTTCCCGTGATTTTGAATCCCACATTTTTCAAGCTAATCTTAGAGCTTTTTTAATTATTGCTTTAGTGCCTCAACTTTCATTGCTACTGGTAACTCCTTTCTTTATTTTAGAGTTTTATTTCTTTTATTTTTTATTTCTCTTATTTTTATTTCTTTTATTTTTGAGTTTGTATTGGCAGGTAAACCTCTTTTCATGTTCACAATTAAGTATACATATTTTTTGTTGCTTAACCCACATTTTCCTAACAATGAGGTTTTTAGTCATTCATCTAAAGAAAAATATCCATCAGTTCAACTCTCCCGTTATACGTTACTATACAGTATCTATACAGAAAATAATTTAACATTTAGAACATGAATGGCAAGACGGTTCTACTCAGAAACAAATTTTGTCCATGCTTTCTACTGCTCAGACTGAGAACATTCATCAGACTAACCTCTGCAGTGCACTTGCCCCGCTCTTGCTCTTCACAGGGCTGTGTTACAAATCTGATACAAAAAGAACTTCTTCAAATGACTTCATTTCTACAACTAGGGTATATTGGAAATGCACTGTTTGAAACCCTGTCCTTTTTTTTTCAGCTATATCCTTTTAAGTAATGAAAAAGATGCCTCTGCTGTAAGTTACTCCAGTTAGAAGAACACAGGACAACTTGTCTTTTTTTCCGCTTATCCTAAGAAAATGCTTGAAGTCTTACTTGGCCATACATGAATCTTATGTCGTTCGATATACATATATACAGGTTTACGTGTTTGGTTTTTTTTTTTAAAAGACAACTTCAGGAGATTCATGCAAAAGAAGCACAGGCAGCTGGCTTTACAGGTATTAAAATGTAACTCTTTTTTCTAGTTTTTAGCAGCACATCACAAGTGTTGTCATGGATACTGAGCCAGGTCCTGTTTTGCCAGTTTGTAGATGTGCTAAAAATGGGATTTTCCCTTCCCACCTCTTAACCATTCTTATGGACTTGATTGAGGGTCCACTGAAATCAATGAAAAGTCTTTGGTCGTCTCAGGAGATTTTGGACGAGGATCTAAGCAAACAGTAGATGTTCTGTTCCATATTAGTCAGTTATTTTTTTCATATTTTTCCACTATTGAAAATTAGGTAGAAGATACGAGCCTTTCCTTGTGCTGCATCACAGCAGACTTCAAGCTTCTGCTGGCTTAGTCTGGTTCTGCATCTCCTGCATCTTGTTGTTCCTCCCATAGCAACTTATTCCATTGCAAGTGAAGTGTGTAGGCTCAAACTATTAGGATGAGGGCTAGCTTTTTGGAAAGTCATTATTTTAAATTTTTATTTTGGGGTGTAATCTTTGCATTGGAATTCCAAAATGTGGACTGACAGCAGGCTTGGAAATTCTCTTATATTTTTCTGTCTTCTCATACTTTCAGCTTAGTGCCTGGGATCATGCCCCACCCCCAGCGTGGAGTTGGCTGCAGGGACCAGGGCCAGCACAAAGCCAGTGAAGCCGAAGGTGGTCCCTTCCCACTGGTGACAGTAGTAGAAAGACGCTTCCAGGCTGTGCTGTAAGGCCATATGAAGATGGACCTTCATCTGCAGGAGCTGGGTCCAGCTTGAGCTACATGCCTGTGCCTGGCTAGGGACCAGGAGCATGTTGGCTGTCTTGTCCCATTGGGCTCCCAGCAGCCCTTCCCTGAGGGAGGTGTTGGTCCTTGCTTTTCCCTAACATTAAAATTTTGCAGCTGCGTCTTAGAACTGTCACATCTGTAATACCTCCTTTTTTGTCTTTTACTGTAAAATCAAACCCTGCCAGTACTATGTGCCAGGTTACAGAGGGTCCTAGCAGAATTTCAATTTCCACTCTCCCCAAAACCCTTTTTCCAACTTACTGTCTCCTCTGGCATGCTGTATCTGCCTGCCTTTGTGGTCCAGCACTGCTGCTCCTGACTCACTGGTCCTGCTCTCCATACCTGTCCTCAGCCTTGGGGCAGAGACTGTATGATGCGCTCTATCTCAGGATACTGCTGGTAGCTGGGACTTTATGAATTGTTTCTTGATTTCTTTTTTTTGTGAAATTCCTTAAACTTACTGGTGACGATGCTTAGTTTAATCTTAGATGAACATTAAAGGCTATAGAAGAAACAATTTGATTCTTTGTGAAAACAGAAAAAAATTGTTAATTCATTTCTTTATGTGCCTTCTGGAATGGAGTGTTTGCTAACATCAATGTTGCAGGGCCAGCGTTTGGCTGGGAAGAGTTGAGATGTGTAAGCTTGATTCACATTCATATTAAGCTTGATTCACATTCACATTAAGCTTGATTCACAGGCTGAATCTCACTGTGGCACTGTATGTACATCTGTGTCTGTGGTACCTGCTTGCCAGAATGCATCCTAGGCTCTCCATCCCTGTACTGTACAGACCAAGGTGTGGCTAAAATGTGCCATAACTTATTTCCTGTGAAAACTACTGTGGGTGGTGGAAATGGCCTGCAACTGTCTTTACTGAACTGTAATCTGCAAGACAGAATTGTCGTACTCAATGAAACCTGATCAGACCTTCCCCTTTTATCCTCCTGTGCTTAGATAACTTGTCTTACTTATGTATATATTGCTAGGTCTTTGGAATATGTAGCTTTTAAATAGAGAGTAACTTTGGTGTCAAGTGCCATAGCTATCTTTAGAAGGGGCTGGGGTAAATATTGTTACTGCTCGTAGTTTGCAACTGCGGTATGGTAAGGTAATACGTTTGGAAGAGTAGTGTTTTAAAAAAACCGATAAAATGCATAAAACTTTGAGAATGTACTTGGGGTTTATAATTACAAATCTGTTTTGGAAAGATACCAGAAACAAAACTTTGAGTAAGGAGGTTTTGTTTCAGATACCAGGTAAGCTAATTTTTGACTGAGACTGAGTCACAGTTTTTTTTGTTCAGCATTACAAAAACTGCTTACAAAAATTCTTATCTCTTGGGTAGATGATGTTGTACTTGCACTTTGGGTTTTGATGAGTAGAAAACATTTCATGTTGGAAGAAACGGATTTCAAAGACCTTGTATTGTCAGGTCTAGCATTTTGTACTTATTCATAATGGCAAAAGAAATATGAAATGAGTCCTCATCTTTGGAAAAATTCAAGTGACACCGGTCCGTTATTACCATTATATATTCTTATCATATGTGGTGTGGGATTGCAACAAAAAGAAAGTTAAATAGTAAAGGGTAAACTCAGACTTGTTATCCAGCCAGAAAGCAGGAGATGGAGTTCTTTTCCATGAGCTCCAGTTTGCAGAAATATGCAAGTGTAGCATGGATCTTGATGTGTGTTTTCTCCTTGTGAGATGAAAGGCTGCATGTGGGATGAATGCTGTGACTTGATCATGCTCTGTTTTCTCCTGCTTCATATCAGCAACTAATCTGTGCAGCTGCAAGGCAGCCCTCATGAATAGAGGGATAGTTTGATTTTTAAGGATGCAAAAGCAGTATAAACTTAGTAGACCTGGTTATTTAGGTCTCTGGTGACAGACATGGGCTGTTATAAAGGCAAAGTTAGTCTGTGTTCTGAATTTTCCTGCAAAAGAATCTCCCAGTGACTGGGAAGGAAGTCTGGGCAAATTAACCTGTTGTCCCTCAAATTAGTCGTTATGCTTATCACTTGCCTTTTATTGACATTGGTTGTTGACATCAGTAGTTGGATGCTGAGCAGTATGTGAAATTGCCAGTTCACACTTCATGAGTACTTGAAGTGGATTTTAAACAGCCAAATGTGTTGCATCTGTGAAATACCGAATTGCCTTTTATTAAGTGCACTTTTTCCGCTGCCTGTGTATCTTAATTTTTTAATGTAAAATATCTAAAAATAACAAATCTATGACATCTCCTAAAATAGTATCTCTGGAGTATTTATCTGACATTGTTGTGCATTTTTGTATGTCTTAGTTATGCCTGAGGATTCTAAAAACTTTCTTCAATATGTCATACAGCATAGCTGATGTTACCATGGTACCTTGTAACATTTTTCCAATCTGCAGATGGAGCCACAAGGGGAAAAAAAGATTAGAGTGGAGAATTTTGGAGTGGAATAATGCTAAAATAAGCTTGTTATAAATATGCTGCATATGATTGGTGATAAATTAAACCAAACAGTCCTGTAATGTATCATCTGTTAGTTATACATGTGCTCTCATTATTTGGTCTGTAAATAACAAAAGTAAATTACTGTAAATTAGTAACAGCTAATTACAACCTTCACTTAACTTGAAGCTGTATCCCCTTATTTAAGTGGCCACCCTAATATTTGAAAGCGTGGAAAAAACCTTCAGAATGTGTAATGTTATCGTTTCTCAAGAGATGAATTTAGGATAGAGCCATCTGACTAAATGTAGGAATCAGGAAAGTGGTAATTAAAGGTTTTCATGGAGTTGATTTGTCAGTGCAGTCAGCAGTTTTCTAGAGATGGGGCTGGAGTGCAGGAGGGAAAAGGTCTTCCTGAAGGATATCAAGTGGTGGCAAGACTCCTCATTAATTGATTGAGGACTGAAAGGGATGCTTAACAAATCCATAGTTTAGCCAAGTTTCCAGAGCACATATTCCTCATGACTGCCAAAATACATCACTTTGCCTTTTTCAGAGCACCTTACCGAGTGTAGGCTTTGTAATGTTTCCAGAAGATATGCTAGGTAGTGAGGCTTTAAGTATGTTCAAATATGTTGTTTCTTTAATATAGTCAATCATATGATTGAGCTTATATAACTATAACATGGTTATTGAAGGCATACTGCTTTATCAGTATGGAGTGCATTGTGTGCTCTAGTTTCAGCTTGTCACAGGATAAGGATGTGTTTGCTCCAACTGTTTAAGATGAAAATTTTTTTTAGATAAGAGTATGTAAATTACAATTTGGATTGCACAATACAGTAACCAAATGCTGAACTTCCTTGGACACTTCAAAGAAGTCCATTTGTTTGCTTCACTTCCATGGTGACCAAAGTCATGAAGGAAGAGTCTGAAGCTTAGCCTAAAATTGGTGGTTCTTCACTGTGTATTTTGGCTCCATCAGATTTCTTCCTGCATGAAGCAGATTAAAAGGAGGAAAGTGGGTGTTTTGCCACACTACGAGTGTAACTGCAGAACTGCACCTCAGATTTTAAATTTGAAAAACAATAGCTTGAACTTTACTTTCAATGGTGATTTTTTTTTACATTTTACATACAGGTGTTACATTTGCTGCTTATACTGTATCTGTTCTATGAATGAAAAGAGAATTTCAGTATTCAGGGTGACTTCTTTGGTCTTCAAGCACTTTGAATGGCAGAATGTAATTAAAGCTGTGCATTTGACAGTAATTCCTACAAAATTACAATATTTTTCACTGTGCAGAAGGCAAAACTAAATGAAATGAGTGTTGTTAGCATCTGGTAAGCAAGCTCACAGTTTTTTGGGATGATTGGATGTCATATTTATGGCATTCTGAATGAGATCTATAGTTGTGACTGACTGAGCGTTACCATTTAATTGTTTCATCTCAACCTGCCCCATTTATAATTGAGCATTAAGGAGGATGCCCCTTTCTACAGCTTCAATGTATGAGGGAGGAGGAGGTGAAGTTCTGTTTAGTCATTCAGTCAGAAGTGGTCCAGTGCAATCATACATGCAACCACATACTCGAGACCTGTTATTTAGGAAAGCAACTGTCTAGTATTTTCCCAGTGCAAATAGTTGCCAGGAACAGAATAGGTCCCTCAAATTCAATTGTCCTTCTCCATTTATGATTAGGGAAAACAGCACTTTAGTTCTTTGCTATAGATGCTCTGATCACCTCACTCCTTTTATACCCTGTACTGAGTGTTAACTGTTGTCCTTGCTGCATGCTTGATGTATCAGCACACATGTTCTGTTGAAAGGAGATCCTTGATTTGGAGCAGCACAGGTGTGATTTATTTGCATAAATTCCTTGCATTCTTCTAGTTTTCCATGAATTTATGTCAGTGATGCACTAAGAAGTGTGTACAGAGTCACAGATGGAAAAAGAGCTTTAAGATCATCGAGTCTAGCTGTTAACCTAACACTGCCAAATCCACAACAGAACCATGTCCCTAAGTGCCACATCTACATATCTTTTAAATACCTGCAGGGATGGGGACTCAACCACTTCCCTGGGCAGTCTCTTCCAGTGCTTGACAACCCTTTCAGTGAAGTAGTATTTCCTAATATCCAATCTAAACCTCCCTTGGTGTGACTTGCGGTCATTTCCTCTTGTCCTAACACTTGCTACTTGGGAGAAGAAACCAATTCCTGCCTTGCTACAGCCTCCTTTCACATAGTTGTACAGAGCAATAAGGTCTCCCCACAACCTCCTCTTCTCCAGGATAAGCAACCCAGTTTCTCTTAGTCTGTCTTCATAGGACTTGCACTCCAGACCGTTCACAAGCTTCATTGCTCTTCTCTGGACACAGCAGCTCAATATCTTTCTTGTAGTGAACATAACATTTGGGGTGCGGCCTCACCAGCATCAACTACAGAGGAAAATCACTTCCCTAGCGCTGCTGGCCATGCTATTTTTGATACAAGCCTGGATGCTCTTGGCCGCCTTGACCATCTGGGCATGCTGCTGGCTCATGTCCGGCTGGCTGTCAGCCAACACCCCCAGATCCTTTTCTGCCAGGCAGTTTCCAGCTGTTCATCTCCAAGCCTGTAGCGTTCTGTGGGGTTGTTGTGTCCCAAGTGCTGGACTTAACACTCAGCCTTGTTGAATCCCATACAGTTGCCCTTGGCCCATCAATCCAGCCTGACCGATTAATTTCTCAGTCCATTGCTTTCCATACACCACAGGTATCCTTTCAGGATGGCTTAGCTCTGTTTGAAGCCCCTTGCTCTATGGGATTTTCTTGGACTGCAACTTTTCTATTGTTTATTTTCTATTTTTATGCAGTGTCTTCTATAGTAGTGTTATGGTCGTGACATACGTCACTGAAATATGAATAGTGAAGACAATGATAATTGGAAGGAAGATAGTGGTAGCAGGGTCCCAGTTTAAAATGAACCTAGATATTCTGATTTTCTGAGTTTAGAACAAGCCTTCTGAAGCAAGAAAGGAAGATTCCTGTAATTTTGTACTACTTGCGCATTGTTGTTAATTAACAGGCTTCACTGGACTTAAATGGTTTCTCAAAAATACTGTAAATTAGAGAAGTGTATGTACTTGCTTGTTTCTGATCTTTATCTTAGATATTCTACAAAGAAAATCCTATCCTAGTGAATAGTGAGTAACAGAAGATTTAGTGAGAGAACTGAAATAACATTCCATTTTATACTTTATGAAATGTATTTTTATTCAAGAATTTATCCATTTATATGTTTCCTTTCACCTCCAAAAGTTTTGTTATCTTTTCACAATGCAAGTAAGAAAATACAGTACTTCTTCCGAAATGTTTATGATATGGTAGCTGTATACACCTGTAACAAATTCCGATAAATGTTGTGGCACCCTGTGCAGATAAAAAGGTCTTCTGCAAGACTTATTGCAAACTTGTCTCTCAGTTTATCATAGGATGTATAAAGAAGGAGAAATTGCATGACTTCAGCCCACCTCCAAATAATAACTAGTGTATCAGATGTATGACAGGTTGGCGAATAGACAAAGTAAATAACTGATGTCTCTCATGTATGATGCTTTTAGAATGCAGAAATTGGTAATGAGAAGGGCTCTGTAGATAAGCTTTCTGAGCAGCTGTGATGGCAGGTAGACTTGAAACTATAGGTTTTTGTCCCAGGAGTTCAGTTTTTCTTTCCTGAAACAAGTTTTTTAAGAATTATGTACTGCAATTTAGCAGTCCAAAGATAATTATAGCTAAAGATGTTTAAAATTCAACTAGGTTTGGGGTTGTCATTTTTTTCTGAATTTTCTTGCTTATATTTTTGTAGTTGCACTCCATGTTTCTGCCTTTTATTCATCAACTTTATTTGACTCAGGAAATGTATCATTACATTGCAATACTGACTAGATGGCTTCCTGTATTCATGTTTTTAGATTGTAAATGGTTGAGATGCAATAGGTAATAAATGCCCTTATTTTTCCTGTTACCGTTTTCCAGGACTTACTGTATCATCCTATGATATTGTTTAACTGTATCTATCAAGAAGTTCTTTGTCAGAGGGTTTGCTTTTTCGAGTAAAATTGACAAATGATGTTACTTTCCCAGGCTTCCTCCTAGTAAACAGCATATGAGATAGATCAGAGGTTTTGACTGCGACAATAGAAAATCCTTGAACACCATTCAAAATATTTGGGAGTTACGGATGATTTTGAAGTATGGTAAGACATTCAGCGTAGAAGTTGCTCAGCCACCTGTAGTTATTAAAGAAATCCAACCCCACCTAAGGAAACGGGAGGAGAAAGAAGGAAGAATAATCTCTTTGAAGAGATACTAAATACGGAAGGAATGATGATTAAAAAGCTACCAAATTGCGTTTCACAGCTAATGAGAAGACTGAATTAGGGGAGAGAAGTATACAGCTCATTTAACAATTACATGGAATTTGTTTGTTCTGAATTCTGTTCAAACATTTGAACTGCTGATATGTAGATAACTTCGTTCTGAATTACTGAGCGGGCGTTCACTAAATGTAATTGAGCTGCAGTAAAATCTAATCAGCCCTTTACAGCTGACTATCTCTTTCCATAGCTGTGGAGAGAGATTAGGACAACTAGGTTTCTAACTTAAGCCTCTCCACTAAGCGTCTAAAATTAGGGGTGTTGAAAATGGATTTAAGGGACCAACCACCCCATGACAAAACTGTCTTTGGACCTGGAAACTTCCATCTGCGATCTGTGTATTATCATGTCAGAAACGTGTGCTATATGTGGGTAGGATAAAAGCAGTTGTACTGTTTATGGTCACAATGCATTTCTGCTGAGATGCATTTTTTATACATGAGATGTCTTTCTGTGGGTATTTTAAACACATTGATTTCTCATTAACACATCTGAACTTCCCAAGCAAACATTCACAGATCCCATTCATCAGCTTTATTTATTGCTCTGAATGACTTGTTTGCATTGGTCAGCCTCTCACTATCTAGGAATTAATTTTTCACAAATACCACAAATAGCAATCATGAATCATAAAAGCTACTGATCTTAGTCAAGTTTTTTAAATTGAAAATCTTTATCTTCCTTTTTTTTCATTTATACCACCCACATTGAGAGAATATCCTCTTTTCCATAAAACCTAGTCAAAAATCTGGCTTCCAGCAGTGTCAGCAATGGCCTTTTCCCAAGTCAGTAACTTCAGACGTGAGCATATCATGGATATGGCTAGTGTTTTATGATCTGGCCAGGGTAACTGAAGAATTAGTCATGTGTTATTCTTCTATTCGAGTTAATAATTTTGTAATTTTGCAGTAGTAGAAGGCAGTTAATATTAATTCTTAGTTAATATTAGGAAAACTGTTTTCTCTTGAGTAGTGTCACACAGTTGTTAACATCACACAAATGCGAACTTACCTGGGAGCCTGACAATCTTGGATGCCAACATTAGTAATGTTTCATTATGTAATATGATTTATCACTATTATCATGCTTGTACCCGAGAGCAGTGCAGTGCAGTTGGAAAGACCATTCTCATCTATGAGAGCTTTGTCTTTCACACTCTCTGAGTATAGCAGTAGATGAGTATAGCAGTAGAATATTTGTTTTGCTTTGTTTTATGAATTTTCCCAGTAAATTGTTTAATGCTTTATTGCAGTTTGCAAGCAGGGAACTATTTTTTTTTAAGTAACAAATGTTAACTAGTAATATACTGGGTTTTTTCTTTTTTTTTTTGTTAGCAGACAGTCCTTGAGAATATTTGTAAGGCTGGTATAAGAAACCAGGTTTCCCTGTCCAGGGCAAATCCCCTGTTTTTCTTTGAGGACTTCAATGTTTTAAAATTTACCAATGATTTCTTATTTAAACTTGTCCTATTACAAACATTAATGTATTTCCAAGTTTCTGCAGAGTGGCTTGCTAAATTATTCTTGAGTTATGTTTCTGGTGATTTTTTTATTCTTCTTTCTGGTTTCATCCTGACTGCATGTATGTGATTATTCTCTTTTCCTACTCTATCTATGTGGACTTTGATTCTCTTTCTTATGTGCATCCATTTTTCCTGCAGATACAGCATTTCATTACCCTTCCAAGGAAAGATATTTAAACAACAGGATTTGTAGTTTTTAAATGGTTATTTTAAGTTTCTTTTTTGATTTGTGAGAAGCAACTAATTGATTTCTCTCATTCCAGTATGTGTTAAATCTGTGGAAAATGTTTATGGATGACTTCCGTCTTTCATGTCAAAATAAATTGAGTTTTTATTCTGATAGCATTTCAAACACCTGGCATTGTCATTAGGGAATTCTTCAGCTTTCAAGCCTTTCTACAGGATCATTATTTTTCAGGATAAATGAGAGTTAAAATCTTCATCAGTTTTGCCTGTGCTTGAATATAAGATATGTAGCTGTAACATCTGCCACTGAGAATGATGTAACTGATCTGGTATTTAAAAATGCTGAAATGAGTGGGTAGTTGTGAGAAATGATATGAACACTTTTAGCAGTTGCCTTGCTTTCCAGTAACCGTGGACCTTAATATGGGACTGTAGATACCTAACATTTTACCGTTTATTGGTTAGGTTTTTTCACTAGAGTCATGTTTGCATTTCAACTTTTCTGTGTGGTATATGAATATTCAGGCAAGTAAACAATTACACTTAACAGGGTAGTTATCAAGCATACAAGATATCAAGCCAAAGACAGAATTTTGAGTGAATAGACGTGGGACAGAAATAGGAATATGAAGGTGAAGAAATCTATTTTGGAGCAGAGAGTTTTTCTTTGCTTTAAAAACTCTGAGGGACACACAAGAGGGTTTTTTTGAGCTTGACAGCTAATATTTTCAGTGATCACTTTTTTGAAATATTTTGTATCAAAATATCTCTACCACAGATACTCCAATGCATTGCATTTGTTTTACTTTGCCAATTAATGAATACTTTTGTTTTTTATTCTTTTTTTTGTTCTGGGTTTGGTTTTTTTTAATCTGGAAGTCATCATTAACAACACAAGGGAGATCAAAGTGGAACAGAAAGTGAAAAAGTAATTTCATTTTAAGGCTAATATTTTCTATTTTTATTGCACCAAAATAAAAAAAAATCTGCAAGAAACAGTATTTTTGTGCCATTCCAGCATTAGTCATAAGAGCTATAGCATTAACCATAGGCTGCATATACACCTACAGTGTAACATTCTGCCCTTGTGGGCTGATGCTCTTTAGAGTCCTCTCCTCATTGCCTCAAATGCAGTTCAATTCAGTGCTGGATGCTGCAGTCTTCTATTGTGGTGCAGGTCACGTAGCACTGAATGAATGAGATTGCTTGAATGATGTGCTTTTTATTCAACGATTGGATAAAAATGAATGCCCTCAACACCTATGTACATCCAATCTCCACCACTTCCTGCATGCTTATTCTTCCTGAAGCTTTAATTATTTATCCTTGGAGAGAATTTGACAAGTTGCAAGTAGTCACGACTCAGCAGGTTAACCCTACAAACACCAGAACCAATCTCCATATCAAGTGCGTTTGAATGTCTCATGGAATCAAATATTGATTTTGAAGACATATGACTGCCAATTATTATTTTGAAGAGATATGACTCCCAAAAAAAATGGCATTGCTACATACTACATATTTTTAAATGTAACACTATCTTTACTGAAATTTAATTTGGTCTAATATTCTTTCTATTTTCAACAGGTGGTCTTCAAACACTGAAGAGTGTGATATGCCCTGAATATTGACATTGACATCCTGCAACAATAATTCGTTTTCAGGAGAGAGTGGTCAAGTAATGGAGAAAGCAACATTAGTTAGCTAGCCAAAATATGTGCCAATCATACCATATTGCATAGTGATAAGAAAAAAATGGAATTACATAAAATGTCTACTCGTTTTGCTACTTGGTCTTTATAAAATGTGTTTGAATTATACCAAAATTCTACACATAATATGAGTCAGTATATCACTATACATTAGAAGAGAAAGAGCCTTAGAAATAAACTTCTTTATATTGGTTAGATAAGAGGGAAAGGGAGAATGAGTGTGTGTATGTGTATATATATGTATATAAATATATAGAAATTTTTTCTACTGGATCTGAGCACCAGAAGTTCTTCAAAGAAACATTAAAAATATTTTTCATGTAAAAATTTTGTTTATTAAAAATATTTGTAGTGTGGCTGCATTTTAGAAGCCAGTGCTATATTGCCACAGCTCATTTTTGCTAAGTATGTTATCTCCCTTGCCCTCCACTCTCCCTGGCAGCAGTGTCCTCACAGGCTGGAATATATGTAGTTTGTGTTTTTTTTAGGTAGAGCTTCCACGCTTGTATATCAAAATTAGAAGTAACAGTAGAATATCATTACTCCTGTGGTCCATAATCAGGATCCAAAATGGCTCAGAGAAACTTGTGTATATTTTTACCTGTATATGGTACCCTTGCTCTGTTAAATAGTGTTATTGTATTATCTGGCTGGACTGTGTGGATCACAGCACATGAGGGCAAATTTGTCTGTATCACTATGCAGCATAATGTAGGGGTATGTCTGGCACTGGTAGCTACTCATGGATTGATTTAAGCCTTAAGAGTTACCTGGAAAATTTACACCTAATACAGCATGCTGCCAGTTCTGCTAGGAGCAGAATTGAAGGTGTAATGGGATGTGGTTTTGTTTTGCAGTTTTGCTTAAAACCAGTAAACAATTGGGTGAGTAATTACAGTAGCAATTTACCCAGAGTTGTGAGAGCCTCTCTGAATTTTTAATAAAGACTAGGTATTTTCCTTGAAAGTAACACAGTGGTCCAGTGACGAATTAATACACAGAAGACATAATCCTTGTGTTAAGCAAAATGTTAGAGGACATTTTATCTTTTTTCTAGGAATTATTAAGGTTATGCTTATTTCAAGCCTGTTGATGAACTGTGACTTGCATAGCGTCATATTTAGTGCTATTGAAATAAATGTGTGGCTGAACAGCTAGATTAGGGGTTTAGATTTGCCAACATACTGAGGAATACTTAGTGTGGAATAGTGAGTGATAATGATAGTGATTCTGGTTGAGATTGATCTTTGACAGATGAATTGAACTGGTTCTAATTTCTTTAGTATATGGAACTTGGTAAACTCGGTGTTTAAATTTTTGTGTTAGCATGAAAGATATTGAGATAACTTTATAATAACAAGTGTACAGAAGTACAATGGTGTGCCAAGGTACCATGAAGTGATTTTTCTAAGCATTTATGACAGTCTGCAGAAAGATACAGGTGAAAGGCGAGTTGGCGTATTTGTGAGATAGATCAAGGACATATGAACAGTCTCAGGATTTTGGAGAAAGAAGAATGTGGTCTTAAGCTCCAAACATATATTTGAAAATCATTCTTACTCCTGAATGTAAAAACTACTCTATTGCGTAATACAAAGTCTTTTTGCTCCAGTACTTCCTGTTAACCACATAGATCATTTTGCCAATCTCTTTGACATGATCTGTGAAGTTTTGCAATACTGGTAATATCTCCAGTAATATGTAAAAAACATGTTTATTAAAAGCATTAGATTTTAAGAATACTATGATGCCTTCCTCTTTGAAGATACAGATAGAATTTCACCTTTTTCCTTGCCTGCTTACTCCATGATAGTGTAGTTTCTGAACCTCTTTGAAATCTTCCCTTCTTTTTCACTTTTGGCTGAATTTAGTCAGTGGTTTCATTAGCTGTTGATTGACCAATGATAGAGTAACAGTTACTGAGCAGTTACAGAAGTAATCAAGGATTGGAAACCAGGCTAAAAGGTCATGAATTTGATAATCACTGTGTATAAGTAAAGGACATTTTTATGGTAGTTTCCTAGCAACTAATTTACTTTGGCCAAAGTTCTAGTCAAAACAAACAAATTAATGATAGTTTAGAATATAAATAGCTTTCTCACAAAGATACTTAAAGAATAGTTCATATTGGTAAAGTTAGGTAATATCTCTGGTAATGCTAAATGAGTAAAATTGTGGGCATCTGCTCTACTGAGAATTTTTGTATTTTATTATCTTGAAGTAAAATTTAATTGATAAAAAGGAAATGTTGTTTGGGAATAGAAAAATGCCTCTTTATTTTTGACTGTTAGTATCCATGTTTGGAAGAATTTACCTCCTTTTTTTAGTCATACTTTTGATCTGTTTGCTGATTAATAGCTACAAGATAATTTTATGGACATAATTAAAACTTACAGAGAGGTAAAAAATATCATCCTTCCTACACTGCTTAAGTGCAATTTTTATATTCACTGTGCATCATCTCTCATGGCAGCCCGTATCCCTACTTTTCCTTAAGCAATGGAAACATAATTTCTACTGCAAAAGACTCCCTCAAGGCTGAGGAAGATGTTTTATCTATTGGTGATGTTTTTTATACTGCTTTCTTTCAAAAATGTAAAAAGCTGGAGCAGTGTTGTTCTGAATAGATGAGACAGGCTGGCAGGACATTCCTGCCATCTTAAACAGGATTAAACTGTGGTCTTGCTTTATGATGGCCCCAACTCAGTTCTTGCTGCCATGGCATGGCCTTATGGGGAATTAGATGCAAGTTTTTCAGTCTCCTTATTCTCTCTTAGGTGTGATTTTCGGACTGGTGATTTAGCTGTTTGTAGATGCTAATACTCTAGACAGCTAACGTGCTCAGTAGAAAGAAAACGTTCCTTCCAGCTTCTTTTGCAACTTGACAGCGGAGGGCTGGTGTTAGATTTGAGTGACTGAAAGTTTGTTGTGTGGAATAGGTGTGTCTGATGAAAGTGTCTGTGTGCTAGAAAGGATTACAAACATGTAGTCTAAAGCAGTTAAATATAATTTATGCTTTTTTCTTCCAGCAGAATATTATTTTGGTTTTTCTTAAAAATTTTTTTTCAGGCCAAATTGTTATAACAAAATTAAAATGGTATTAGCAAGGTAAGAAAGAGTCTCAGTCCAGGAATATTACCATCTACCCACACATCACTGTATTGAAACCTTCTAATACCTTCCTTTTCTCTCATTTGACTATCATGGTGGTCTGTGAACATTCACATTGGTATCTGAGTGACTGAACAGGAGACAGACATATATATTTATTCTGATACAAAATTCTGTATAGTACACTTATTTTGACATTAACTGTAGAGTTTTTGCTTTAATTGTACTTAAGGATTTTGTAGCCACATGTCAATCCTAATGTTAGTGACTAAACAACAAATTCCTGCCAGTTTAGATATGCTGGTCAGGTGTATATTCGTCAGGTGATATCCAAATTAGGCTTTTAGTATTTACGTAATGTTTTGTCCAAAATAATGTTTCTATTGGTGTAGTTTCTTGCACTTGGGAAGTTTAAGGGTAATTATAGTTCATGGTGATTAGTAATAGCAGTTAAAGAAGAGACTTAACTTAAGGTTGCTTCAGAAGCACTTAATAATTTCACAACAATATGGATCCTTACTCTGTCCTATCCCAGTTAAAGTGAATAATAACAGCAGACAATCAACTTTTTTACAATGCTAATACGTTGCCTGTAATAATAACGTTCAGTTAGTCTCACAGATGTGCTGGTGCTTAAACTTGTTGAACTACCTGGAGATAACAGTGCTACTACTGCTAGCCCTTAGTGAGGCTGATTGCTTTCAGTGCCACTTAGTAGGATTTCTGCTTTACTTATTGCCGTAACCAGGCTTCTCAGGCCATGTGGTGCTTCAACATCCCCTTTCCCGTTCTTGCTTCTGGGACTGGGAGCTGGAGTCACTGTCTCTGCCAGTGGCATTTCTCCTCTACTTCTTTGTCCTTGCACCAGTGCTTCATTGAAACCCACTCGTGAGTGAGTGCTCTGCAACTGTAGAGTTGGGCTACTGGTGCATGCATTTCTAAACACGCCCTCATGGTTAATCATTTTCTCCTGTTCTTGCATAACTTCTCTGACCCAGATACCCGTCAAACAGCTGTGCTTGGCCAGTGGGCTTCAGTTTCTGCCTGTCTGTTCATCTCTGGGAAAGTTCTTTGCTCCGGCCTTTCTGCTGTATATTCTTGCTATATTTCTTTGTTGTTACTGAAATATAGTCCTAGCCCATGTGCCCAAAATCCTTGGAGAATTGCTGACCCTCAGAATACCAGTAGCTTCCATTCTTTCTCAACCTTAATTGTACTGAAGCTTCTCAGGGCTTTTCTTGAGCAAAGAAAACAGATTTTCTGTGGGTACCTAGAGAAAGTCACTGTATACTTTTGATAAAGCAAAGAAATGCACAAGTTGCTGTAGATGATGGTAGAGCAGTACACATATCTTTATCTCCATTCCTCTGCCACTCTAAAAATTTTATAATCTTGGAGGCCTTTTTATGTTGAAGGATGCTTGTCTCCTTTCTGATCTGCTTCAATGCAGGAAGCCTAAGACAGAGTTTCTCAGTCTTCTCATCTGCAGCTTTTTTAATTCTTGCCTTTCCTCGCATTACTAGCAATGGAATTTGTAAGTTTCAGTCCAGTTAAGTGATCATTTAAACAGGCATTTTAATCCTTCCACACACTCTTGCTATGTTACTGGATCCTTTGCGGGTCAGTTGCCCTGTTTTGCCGTGCCTATTTTCGTATCTAGATAGCCCGACTCAAATGTAAGGAAAGCAAGCAATTTAGCCAAGAAAAGAATACATCATTAATACATGTGTGCATGTGCACTTGCCCGCCACACACACTTACACACACGTCTGCAGATGCCTCTTGTATGTGACTTCACTCAGAAAGAGGTTAACCATCACTCCAGGGCAGAAAACAAACAGCATTAGTGCAAACAAGTACAGTGACTCACCCCAGCAATTTGTACAAATAATACAGAAGTACCCCACATCCTGAATTCACCAGGAAGAGTGCTGCTGTGAATAACCCTTCACCAGCACTATTATCCGCTGCTGCAGAATTGCCAGAATTCTTTCAATACAAGCAGTGATTGGTAATGGCTTTGCTATAAATGCAGCGCAACATGTAACTCCTTTTTTGCCAAGAAAATCCACACAGTTTGGTGGGACTAGTTAGCGGGTTGTCTTACAGAGTGAAGTTGGTGGAAGTAGGCATTAGGCATTTGTCCCGGCCTATGCAATTAATACATTTCCTCTCCCTCTTTGCAGTCCATGACTAATTATTCCCACTTGCTCTGCCATTAGTTTAATTTGTTTAGTGAATCAGAGTCTAGAACTAATTTGGTTGAAACAAACAACCCTTTTTATTTCTGTGTTATTCTTCAGACAAATGCCGCAGCATGCATTTTATGGCAACATAGCAAATGTAGTGGCAGTCAGTAACAGGAAGGCGAGAGCAGTTGAGCAGCTCTGCTACTACTACCAAATCTCTGCATATACTGCCAAAATTTTGGTCTGATAGGCAGTATAAGACAAAGATGGCCATTTATGCTCTCTGTTGGTCTTCAGTTCTTATAATTTTGATTATACCCTTTTACTTAGGGGAGGGAGAATATATGGATTTGGGAAAGTTTTATATTTTTAATGGACTTCTCTGCCAGGCAAGGTAAATTTAGCCCTGCCTGATGCCAGAATCTGCAAGAAGGTCATTGTGCATTTCTCCACATCATCCTTTCTATTGCTGCTCTTCTTGCCAGTCTTTAGCTGTGCTAGTAAAAAGTAGGTACTGGATTATAAATCTTCTCGTGGTAGTAAAACATATTTGTACGTATACTGTGTATGTAATAAATACTTTTCTTCATGTATTAAAAAAGGTAATATCAATAAAGCAATTTACGTTTCCATTAAAATAAATATACTTTTGGAATGGCAACCAATGAAATATCATTTATTTTAATAACCTATACCTTGTAGCTATTCTATATTTTAATCAGTTTAACTAAGAATTCTTGTACAGAATTGAAATCTGGCAACAATTAAAATTCCCCGACTTGCATTTGGATTGGGAAACCTGTAATCAAATTCCGCTTCTATTGAAATCAATAGGAAAGTTGTGAAGTCAGAACATAATATACAGTTTTTTTAAAGGAACTTTGCAAACTCTTCCTGGGAAAATAAGACACAAGAAGAATAAAAAAGAACATGAAAAACCCACTAAAACCCACCAGAACAGAAACAGATGCCTTATTACAAAGTAGAAAGAGAACAACTGAATTATTAAATGCATCTCATGAATGAGAACCAAAAAGACACTGGGTTATCAAATAAGTAGTTGACTGGCTCCCCATCAAAGCAATAGGGCAAAAAGAATTCTTGCATATTTGTCAGTGGACTGGGTTGATATTTCCTTTCTCCTTTAAATCTTCAATTTTCTAATTTTTTGAAAAGAAGACACTTGGAAACACTTGGACATTAATGCATATAGACCCAGAAGAACTCTCATTTCCATTTTTATGAGTGCATCATAGGACCGGAGAGATGGTTATGGACCTTTTATTACATTATTCACAATACAATACAGTTTGTAAATCATGTGAGAGTTTGTGGACGCAGAAGAAAATGTGACTGGGGGGTATTTCTTTGGGATGCAGCATCCCTGACTAGGGTGATGCATCATCTGGAGTGTGGCTTCTGCTGCAGAGGGCTGGTGATAGCCTGAGACAGGGAGAAGGAATACTTACTAAGGTCTGTGGCAGGTGCAGGCAGCCACACAGACGTGACTTAGCTTTATATTGTACTTGTAAAATACAGCCCTATTATACTGCTGTTACTTCTCTTTCTCACCTCAAGGGCTGGCTTAGAGAGAGGAAAAAATTACTGTAGAAGTCTGGGGTTTCATACAAGCAGGTCCGATGTTACAAAGTTGATTTTGTCCTGGTTTGTAGAGTTTAATGCACTCTCCTGACTGATCCTGCCTTGCAAAATCTTAGTGTCATGCTTGGATTCAGGTGTTACTTCAGATCCATCTGTACTCTGAATTTTTTTAGTATGTTGACTATTAACAGTAGGCCCCCAGGAACCACTGATGGAGTAGAAGGAGTTACAAGTTTCATTTTCTTCCAAATATTTCATGCCATATTTCAGAGGGTGAAAGTGTCTTAAGACAGAATTATTTCAGTATTTTCAACCAGCAGAAAAAATATCCTCCTTGTTAGGATCAGCTTCTCATTCAAAACCTAAGCCAGAAATTGTTAGACATATTTGAGACCTTAATTTTACATTCCACTGATGCAAATGAAGTTGGAAATTGAACATTAATGATTTTGAACAATAATACTTCCAACAATGTGGTTTTCCAGAGAACTAACTTGGAAAGCCACAGATAATGCTCTCATTTACTGTCGCAGTCCACCCTTAGCAATAAGGTTGCCACGGAAACAGTGAAACTCTCGGGTGAGAGAGATGGGATGAGAATGAAAGGGAGATGGGAACAATTTACAGCATTTTTTGTTGTTGTTGAAGTGAACCAACTCGAATTTGTTAAAATTTTCTAGGGGAGAACCATAGCTTTTACCTATAGACCGTGGGGTTTTTTTTTGGTGGGTGGGCTTTTTTGCATAGGACAGTAAGCTGAGGTCTGATTCAAATACCTAGTATGGAGAAACTTTAAGTGATGTGAGTCCAGTCTATGTTCTTTCTCTGCAAGATGTTTTGAAGTAGAGGTACGTAGTCATGGCTCTTTTTAATGACACTGTGAGGAACTTCAATGCCTTTCAATATTTCTACCAGCTATGTGATGAGTCTCCTTTGAAATCACAGGAGCATGCAATGAGCTCTGTATGCAGGTATATCGAGACACAGAGGAAAACAGAATATTATGTATTGAGTATCTAACAGAATAGATACATTAAAATTATTTATAAATATTTTTAAAATTAAAATAGCTACATGCCTTCTTAATGTCAGATTGTAATGCTTTGTAGCTTGTCTTGATGTTATCTTTCTTGTCTGTAACTACAGCATCAGAGATTGTCTCACGTAATCAGCCTATTTCAGCTTTACTTGAAACACAGAGAAGAGATTTCTGTTATATATCTAACTAATGCAGAGAAAGATAGTATTTCCCTTTTTCAGTTAACTAATAAAGAGAAGAAATGTCCCTGTAGGGTATGAGAAACATTTGTACTATTGAAAAACTGTCTTTTTATGTGAGGAATTAACCATTTGTGATACCGAAAATTCTGCAAGGTAGTTTACTAAAACAGAGCAGTAACTCTTCTGTCCATCATATTACAATGTGAGGAAAAGCGTCCTATTTGCTGATGGCTTAATGCTGCATCATAGTAACATTAGTTGTTTAGGGCTTACTGTTAAGTGAAACGTCAGCTAAGATGGTCTCATGGCTACTTTATATGTGCCCCAGTTAAAACTCATAGCAACATCTGTATTTAAGTTTTTCTCACATGTTCCCTGTTATAATTTAGCTAACCTAAGTTCAGTTTGGATTTTTTTTCCAAACTTAATGTCTTTCTCATGCTCTTTTTTTTTTTTAATTTAGTTTATTCCACAAGCAATTTTAGTGCCACTGGGCAAAAGCTGTTGAAATGCAAATGATCTTTTAGCAGAATTTTCACTGTTTCTAGTACTTATTTGTATAGAATACATATTTAATTACAGTATATTACTGGAACTAGGTATTTTTGCTGGTTCTGATTATATGATTAATATTTCTCCAAATATGGGTTACTGAAGTCATCTTTTTTTCATTCAGCAAAATTTCTTAGTACAGACTGTGGAACGTAGCTGTTGTGCTTTCTCTTTGTTGTGATTACCAGATTACCTGATTTAGCTTGTGTATTGACAATGCCTCATACCTTTGGATCTGCCGCAATTTAAATAGTTTTAAGCCTCATTCTAACAGTAAAACCCAAAATGTAGTTTCTCCCCTTTCCTTCCTTAAATCTTGTCCCCCAGTATCTTTTCGCCCCACCCCACCATTTGCTGTTAGTATAACTTGCTTCTGAAATATGGGCTGCAGATTTAGTTAAGATACAGAAGGAAAAAAGGTGACAGCTAAGGATGAGCCTCTGAGAGCCACTTGGAGGGAGACAAGAAGGAGCAAGAGTCATGGACTGCATCAAGGTGAGAAGAGGATCCATGTGAAAATAGAACTGAAAAAGAACAACAGAGGAAAAGACTCCCAAAAAGAGGGAACAGTGTGAGATGCCAAAATTGTTCATAAAAAATGCTGTACTTCACCAGAGGCAATACACCACCTCACTGTGTATGTACTGCTAAAATTATTTTGCATTTATCAACATTGCATTTCCACCTGCCATTTTATTGAACTCGTCGTTCCACGGCCACTTGTTACTCGTGTAGCGGTATCTGGCTCATATCCCTGCAAAAGGAAAAGGAAAAGGCTATTTTTCAACTTGATTCCGCTTTACCAGCTGACCTAGCTTCAGTGCAGATAGAGAGATTAGAGAAATATGGTGGTTTGAATGCTTTTTATCAGTAGGGCTGTGTCAATAGTATTAACAAACTTGTCTAAGGCTAGCATAGTATAGTCAGTGTACAAGATACAAGCATGTTGCTGGAAATGCCAAAGGCATTATAATGCTCTGGCAATAGCTAGGATTATCTAGATCCTAATTTTACTTGCAGATTTTTCTTATTATAAGGTCTCCTGATTTCATTCATTATTTCCTATAACTGGATTTGAACCTGCTGTCTGTAGGGCAAAAATATTTATCTTTTTTAGTCCCAAGGACTATAGAAGGCAAATCTTTAAAATGCTCCCAATTTGAGGCCAGATTTTTTAAGGAGACCGGTTCCGAATGAGACACTGAAATGAGTGTAAGATTTTAAGTGCTTGTTAATTCAGTGACTACTACTCCTCTGCAACATCTAATGTCAGATTACCAGGAGAGTTCAACGTCCTTCAGATGTCCTGCTGGTGTTTCTGTGTCCAGTAAAGCAGTATCAGAAATTAGACATTCTACTGGTACTGTGGGAAGCTTTTATCTTCTGGCTTTTCCTCTGCCTCTTTTTCAGTGGACTGATGATCATACCATTTTTAAACATGTACTCTGCTAGCAGGGTAAATAAGTCTATGCATTTTATTTCAAGCAGGTTTGGTTTTTTTTTTTTCATTAGGGGCCTGTGAAGGCAAATGTGTAAAATCTGTGAATCTGCTGGTGCACACAGAGAGCAATCAAACGTCAAAAAAACCGTGCACATTCACATTCTCATCCTGGATGTAAATGAACAGGCTGACTGAATGTGACAGGGAGAAGCACAGGTATGAGTCTCTGTTTTTCCTCACCTGCCACCCCTGTGGACACCCCATGCCTTTCTCCAGTGTCATCCTTCCTTCCACGAGGGCTTTTCAGCCCTCCCTCATCTGCTCAGACACTGGCTTCATTTGCTGGTGTCACTGAAAGAAAAGGTGCCACCTGTGTGCCAAAATGGGATCTTCCAGTATTTAGCAAGGCTTTGCTGAATGAGTCATCAAAGCCTGCTGGTATTGGCTGGGCTAGTGAGCACCCAAGGGATTGCCTGGCAGAGGCTGCGAGGTCTCACTTCATTCACAGAAATGTGGGGATGCTCGCCAGCCCTTTCATTCACGCATAGAGAATCTCATTCACATTTTGCAGTTTCGTTAGCTGCTTCTAATGAAGAGAGACGTTTGGGAGTGATAGGGTTTTCTGGGCAGTAGAGTCATGTAAAAATAGGCTATGGCATGTGTATTTGCTGTTGCTGTGCTAGGAGGATGAAGAGAGGAATGAACGCTGTGTGGATGCTGTAGCAGGTTTGCAGCGTGGTGATGAAAGGGTATTCTGTAGATCACTAGAATCTGCTTTTACACTGACTAGGACGTTGCCATTACTCATCACTGCTGGGATAAGAGGTGCTGACTTAATTTAATGTGTCATGAATATACTAATTAAATACTTGTATTTGAGCTGGCTGTTTCATTGTATTTACACTTAGCATACTGCAGCCTTTAGTCGTGGGAGAGGAAAGGAATTCCATAGCATTTTTCCATTAAATTGTGCTGTTTGTTATTTGTTTAAAAAATAACTTTGCACTATGCCACTTCTCTGGTCTGGATTTGTTCATAATGCAGTGTATTGTCCTACATCCAAAAGATACTTACAAAGAAGATCAGTTTATTAAAAGAGCCATATGACATGTGATAGGCATTGTGTATCACAATGCTGTACACGTTTTGTATTTTTCAATGAAATATTTGTTGTCTGCATGTTTTGCTGCTTCTAAGATCAAGGGTTTGTGGTTTATATTTATGCTTAATAACACCTGTTGCATTTTTTTTTTTATTTTTCACAGCAGGATGTCAGTTTGTTGCTACCTGGACTTTTTAATATTCTTTTAGTTTTTTTAAGTTTTTCAGAATTAAATCAAACATTCCAGTGAATTGAAGATCCTCCTCATGTTTTTCTTCAAAGTGAATATCAGTGGTAAAGAAAAAAACATCTGCTAAGCCTGTTGCAGGGCTTCAGAAAAATATTTTTCTTCACACATAGGTACTTTAATTCCTGCATTAAAATAAAAGTTTGTTATGGATTAACAGGGGAGGATTTCTTTCTCTATCAAAAATCAGATATCACAGTTTCCACAGGCATTTGTAAAGTCTGTTAGACAGCTTTTGTGGAAGATAATGTATACTTTAAATCTGTTGTCTGCTTTAAAAATACCTGTGTGCTTGAAGGTATTCTGATAACCTTTAAGGTGTCTGTTTTTCTGTGGTGAAGGAAGGGGGGGATTTGTATATGTGTAAACATTATTCAGATATTTGCTATCTGATTGTGATTTCTTTATAATAGATTCACAAGTATGTGAGCTGGAAAAACATTTAAATGGAAGAATGTAGTGTGGTGTTTCAGAAAAACTGTTAATTCAGTTTTAAAGCAATTGCCTTTGTTATCAAAAGGGTGGTGGTGGGGGAGGAATTAAAGATTGGAAGGAAATATCTGTTTGAGAAGACAGGAAAAGGAAATTTGAGAATTGATTGGTGCTAGTGTGCTGTAAGTGGGTGGATGGGTTTTTTCTTTTTTTTTTTTTGCTACAGGAAGTGATTTGCAGTGTTCACTGAGCCTTTTGTTGAAAAGGGTCCTTCTCATTTGTGTGAGTCATGCTTTTGCTGTGAGCGAGTTGGCAGCTCTAAGCAGGACTGAGATCTCTGTTGTAGAAAACTCTTACTTCACCCAACGTTAATGAGCAAAATTTCTTAAAAATATATATTTTTTTTGTTCTTCCTTATACTCTTTTATTTTTTACCCCAAAATCTTGTTATCTGTCCATGTTGATATGAATCGCCTGCTATGTTAGCACAGGCATCTCCTGCTTTGGCATCAGATTTGCCAGAACATATGCAGGAAACCAGATAGAAGGGCATGCTTCAACGTACCAAGTATAACCGCTTCAGGAATGATTCGGTGACATCAGTTGATGATCTTTTTCACAATTTGTCCATGAACAGCAAGATCTCAGCAGTTGCTACGACTTCAACAGCACCTTCGTACCTTGTTGCGCCAGAAGTTCTCCACAAGGACCAAGAAGATGGACCCACCACTCTGTGTACCCTCATCCATAAAGTGTCCCACTTGAAACTGTCTCACACGGGCAGCCTTTTGGGTATCAAAAATCTCTCCTCTGCAGTAAAAGACCTTGCTGTCTCCAAGTTGCAGGGAAGCTCGAGTGCTTCTAGCTCAGCAGCAGGAGCTTCAGGCAACACATGTAACCTTGTCTCTGCCACTTCATGTTCTCAGCAGGACATGAGCAAGATGAATATGGGGAAAAAAACATGGTCAGAGGAAATGCACCAGGGAGTTGAAGACTGGAATCAAAGTAGCAGCTTTGTGAATAAACCCTCTCGAGGATGGCTGCACTCAAATGAGAAGATCCTGGGACCTGGTGTGACGTACATTGTGAAGGTTGGTCTGATTTCTTCCATTCTCTGTTTTTATCAATGAAAAAAATCTCTGCTGATTTTCCTGACAGGCTAGACAGGCTGAAAGGATCTCTGTTTGTATATTCGTTTTTTTGTGCATCATGCATGGTATGTAAATGCAGGAAGGCAGGCTTGGGAAACTGTGATAATTTGTTAAATTACTGCAAACCTGCAAATAGGTTCTTTTTGTTTTACAGCTGTATGAAAATATTGTTCCTAAGCTAAAAGCTGGTTTTTTTTACTTTCTGGTTTCTTTTCCTTTTTTCTGAATTTAGGTTTTCAGTGTTACACACAGGCTTTCAATATGTCTGATGCAATACACAGGAGGAAAGAAAAACTCCTTGATATGTGATGAATTGCTAATTCTGCATGATAATTCAGTTTGAAAATGCCTCTAAGGATGTGTGTTTTTAAAGTGAAATTATATTTGGAATCTTAGAGCAGTAAGGCACAGAATGCCATTCTTATCATGTTCCACTAACAGAAATACTGTTGTGAGTATAGCAGGAAAATGCAGCTTGTTTTACGTAATAAGGATTCAGCCACTTTAAATATTACTGCTGTTTTCAGTTCATTGATACAGTGTGTCAAGAGCAGAGACTCCTAAGTTTACAGGGTAATATTTCTATATGCTTTGAATGAGCCTTTAAGAGAAGGGTATGTGCAATGTTTTTGTAGTCAGGTAAGATTCTGGTTACATCTTCCAGCACAGTATGCAGAAAGTGTAAAATTAACATTATTGTCCAGAATTTGTTCTTTAGTCACGATGTTTTATTTGCTGAGTGGCTTTTGTATCTCAAGTATTAAACTGTTTTGTAGCAGACTATTAATAAGACTGCAGGTCTATTTTTAATCTCATCTTATTTTGGGTGAAAAAGTCGCAGTGTGACTTTGTATCAGGATGCTTTAAAACTGAGTGACAGCCATGCTGCTTAACTCTCACTGGTTTTTCTGAAGTCTCATCATCAAAAGCACAGTGCATATTTAACAGCTGGAGCATTAGGAAGCAATTTTCATTTTTCTGTGTCTGTGGTGACAGATTTTGCAAGTGATGGTAGGTTGAATAAGTTGATCAATTCGGAGCACTGTTGAAATTATACTGTCTTTTTTACGACTCTTAAATTTACTGAGACAATGAAAAAGCCATTGCTGCCCTTCATAACACAAACTGCTGTTCTGGTGTTGTTCAAGAGGTGTCTTGATAAATAAAACCCACTGATGCTAGAACTAGTGGTGCTGGGACCCCATCACTCTCCAACATGGAGATATTCTGGTTAATGGGAGGTCATTTGACATTTTGCTATTAGCTCAGGGAACTCAGCTATTCTATTTTTTATTTTGCTTATGTTATTGTAAGTAGGCAGATAGTAACTGTGAGAATTCACTGTTATTATTTGCTTTGCCTGAAGTGATAATTGTGAAACAGAACAAACACTGTATTCATTTTCTTAATTTTTTTAGTGGTTGACTTTTTGTATGTTAGAGGGAAATGGTATCCTTGAGTTGAAAAGAGAACTAAAATGGTATAGAAGTGACTCGAAGTTAATAATTAACTCATATCCAATACTGATAGTAGAACAAATATTTTAATTAGTGCAGCTAGTGTCAAATACATAAAAGGGTGTTTATACACATTATGTATATTAGAATTTTCAAAATGAATCCTTAGCACTATACAACTTACATTTTAGGTGTTTGTTAATGTCACTAAAATGTATGGAATCTAGATTATTGCTTCTGTTAAAAAATTAGGTGTTACCTTTAACTTCATGCTCTCTGGCATATAGAGTCACAGAACAGTGCACTAAATGTAAAAACAAAGGTTAAAAATAAATATCAAAATCAGTGGAAAATGAATGAATGAAAATAAACCAGTCCTGTTTAGTTCATAATATGCCTGGTCATTAAGTATCTCACAATTTTCCTCAGCAACTGCAGTATTCATATAGGTAAGAATAGAAGTACAGTTCCTACATAATTAAACATTGTTAGTTCCCAGGGCTTTTATGCATTCAGACCATCAAATCAATACATAGATAATGTACACTGAAGGGGAACATTCCTTGTGTACCTCATGGCTATATTGACTATCTGTGGGTTTTGTACCATGTTTAATTAGTACTATATGCCTTGCAGAAAATTCCATATGCCATTAGTTAAATGAGACAAAAATTAGATTTATTGTTAACTAGCAAAGCTTTTATAATTTTGTGTGTAAAGGTACACTGGGTTACTGTTTTATCATTAGTTCATGTTTAAAACATGAGAATTATCTATGAGACAGGGTAAATTGTGAGTAGTGGGCAGTTCAATAACTCAGTCTCCAAAATAAGAGATACAAAGCTCCTGTATCTACAATGTAAGAGAAATTTGTAACTTTACTGCTGTACCCACGTTTTTACATGTTGCCCAATTTTAAATGGTCAGTGTAACTCTAATGCTTAAAAATGGGTGTAGGATTACAGCAAACAGAACTGTGTTCTCATCTTCACATTGTGCTGCAGTGGAAATATTTTCAGCTTAAAAATACTGACAGTTTTGGAGGATTATTTCTCCCTGTGAATTTAATGCTGTATCAAAGCATTAAGTTATTTTAATCAATAAATATTCAGAAAAACAAAAAAATATTTTTGTAACAGATAAAACAATGGCAATAGCCATATTAGGGGACTTAAACTGGTGAGATACCGATATTTTAATTAATATTACTGCTGAATGGTTTAACAAAGTATGGATTAATGTAAAAATCTGAATCATTTGCTGCGGTGGAAGTCATTGAAGAGCTCAGTGTTTTCCCCAAAGAGGGATTGCTTACTATAGAGATTATAAATGTTTATGATGTCATAAAAGGAATTACACAGAGTTAAAAAAAAGTGTAAAACTGTTTAATGTGAGAACGTTTAAGAGCTTCAATGATATCTGTTTGTTTCCAGTGATAAATGTCCACTGATGAGTTTAACTAGGTTATGACACAGGCATTTTAGGTTAAGTGTAATTAAGAGCACGATCAACAGTTAAGAGGTACATGTATGTCTGTCATTAGTTAACTCTTGGTTGGGTTTTGTAACAGGTTTTGATAAGTGTAAAATGCTGTTCTCAGCAGTTCAAAACTAAAAAAAACCAAAAAACTATAGCATAATTTTATAAATAATATGTCACTGAAACACACATTAAATTGTTAAGTTTATAGTAAAGTATCTAAACAGTATAATTCTAACTACAATTATTTCTTTAATATTTTAACACTCTCCTGTCTTGGGAAGGTAAAATAGCAATTCACATCTGATGAGGAAAATAGACAGGTTTTGCGAAGCTGTTCAAACACATCACCAAGTAAAGGCTTCAGTTCTGCAAACATTTCTGCATGACACTCTTTACGGGAATATTCTCATTGAAATAATTGAGGCTACTCCTGTGGGTGCTTCTATATGCTGAAAGTTAAATATGTGCTCAAGGATGAACCAGATTTCTGTGTTGCGTGCTCTTATTGCATGCTGTTATTCTGTACCATAGTATTCCTTTGAGTGTATGTGCAGAGCAGCTGTGATTTGATTTGAACAAATCTCTGCAAGTAGACATAGAATTTGCAAAATAACCCAAACTGCAAAGAACAGCCTTAAGTGGAGATATCTTTCTGGAAACTGCAACGTATGCGGCCTACCCCTTGAAGACTTCAGGGCTCTTTTGGAAAAATATTTTCCCTCATTTTTTCTGTTCTAACAAGAATTCATTTGTTGTTGGTTTGAAGCAGGAGAAAGTTACCAGTGCTTCGTGGCTTTGTGGTGGTACTCTTTGCCCACCTGTTTGAAAGGTACATGGAGTAGCCTGTAAGGAAAAAAAAAAGAGGGTTTCATGCTTCCTTCTTTCTCCTTTAAACAGATATAAAGTCAAACTTACAATCTACTTGAGGGTTTGTTTTTTTGTTTGTTTTTTAAAGAATTTCAGTTTCTCTTTTTGGCTGATGCTAAATTTATATGCCTTCATAAGAGAAAATTTCCTGCAAGTGTTTTTTGTTTGTTGGTGTGAGGTTTTTTTAATCAGATCTAAATTCTGCTTGTATCAATCAAGTTGCAGCAATGTTAATGGTTAATCACTGATAGTTTGACATGGCCTGAGTAAAGACATACTGAGCAGGTTTTTGTGCATATGATTCTAATAATAGGTAACACAGTCCCAGAGCACCGTGGTTTTGATGAGGTTTACATGGTTAAGAGATGGGTTGTGTGTTTCAGCCATATGGTTATAATAGGACTGAATACTGATAATTCAGTTGAGTCTGCTGTCCTTAACCCAGGTACCCCAACACTGTTAGCCAGAGCTCAAAGACTTGTGAAGCCAGCCTCTTACTGTGGATTTTAAAGCTGCCTGCGTGCAGGTTACCGGAGAGAGAAGTGACAAAGACAGCATTGGTTTTAGCAATTAATCCCTCCTTGTATGCCATATTCCTTTGAAATCAGTTAGTATTCTTCACATTTTCTTTCACTGTTATTTCAGCTGTGAAAGAATGATGTTGATGTCTGTTACTGTGTCAAAAGCCTCTTTTTGGAGCTCCATGGATCTGAAACACTGTGGGTCAGTTGTACAGCCCACTGATATGAGAAGAGTGTTTCTCACAGAGGTTAAGTTAGATCCTATGAGCAAAAATCATACAGTTAAGTCTATAATTATAATATTATTCCAATTACATGAAGCAAGTTCTATTACTATACATATGCACACCCTTTATAGAAAGAAAAGCATGTAATGATTTTGGTGCCAAAATATGCAGCTCTCAATGTGAATGTGTTGTGTGCAGTACATTTGGAGTGTAAGCAAAATACCTTGGAATATTTGACGTAATTTCCACTCCTAGGGCTGTTTCGCGAGTGACACAATTTGAGCGCTGTTAAAGGTGATTCAGATTGTTGGAGTCAGGACAGTATTTGTTAAAAAAATTTTACAGTTCTGTTACTTATTTACATTTTTAAAATCCACAAGTGAATTTAGCTGATCACTTTAGGAGGTAAAAATTAATTCAACCAGAATTCCTTCTCTGTTTTCCTTGTAAATTGGATTGTTGGTTTCTCTACTTGTCTTCAAATAATGGTTACAATAAGAATACCATGTGTCCAAAGTAAATATCTGCCACTAGAGACATAAAGAAAACACACAAGATTTTTCAGGGATAACCCATGCTTTCTTTGCTGCTGGATACAAGGCACTGTCTGCATTAACACAACTTGCTATTCTTGTTCTGCAGCCTAGTTTCATTTTATAGTAGAAAAGTGAAATGAATGCATAAAGTATCAATACTTTTTTGTGGGGTTTTTTTTTTTTTGTAATGGAAAAAATACAGATATGCCCTGGGATAGTGTCAGAGGCAACCAGTCTTCCCAAAACTGACAATCCTTTAGGGTGATTCACTCCCCTAAACAATGAAACAGATTCCATAGTCGTGGAGGAAGAGGGGTTCAATATTGCTTCTCTGCCATTCTACACAGTCATGCAATATTCCTTTTCGATTTGATTATATATGTTTATGATAAAATGTGATGCAGCTCTACTTTTATCTGCTCCAGGAAGTTCTGAGGCAGAGCCTGTCCTTTTGAGTTTTGAAGGGAATTATGATCGGACACAGTGCAACCACATTTCCAGTCATCACTTGTATCCAGAGGGGTACTGGGAACAATTTAATAAGGGTAGTATAGACTGTTAGTTTAATAAGTTGTAGACATTCCCATAGATTTTTCAAATAAGTTTTTCATATGGCCAGGAAAGATTTCGATCTCAAAAGATCAACTCAAACAATCCAAGTCACAGCTAAAATTTTAAAGACTACAAAAAGCCCTTTGACAGGAGTGACAAAATGATGAAAGCTAAAAATAAACAAGATATAAGGAGATACAAATAAAATAATGAGGTAAACAGAAAAAAGCTCTCTAGGCCTTTTTTTTCCATAACACCATGATATTATATTTGCTGATAAAGACATTTTTGTCCTTTTTTTTACAGACGTAAATTGACAAAATACCTTAAATTGTAAGGGCAAGACTGAGGGAGAGATATTTTATTTTAAGATATTATGTTAACTTGCTCAGTACCATTCCCATCCTTCTGGATATGTTGTTGTACTAATGTATCTTTATTCCTGGTTTTGGCCCTTATATGCATAGGAATTATACAAGGGAGTGCATGTCTCATTGGACAGCAGCAGCCTGACTGAGAGTTAACACTGCACAGCTCCCATGAAAAATTTATCAGAAACAGACTTGTCTCTTCTTTTTTTTTTTTTTAGAGACAAACTGCTTTAATTAACCACAGGACATTTTAAAATTACCCTTAACTTCCTACGAAATCAGAATGTTTTGGAACACTGCCTTTGTCACAGAATGGAGGGGCCATATTTTGTCACCACGTGTTGAATGCAGATGCTACAATGTCATTTGTTTTTACTTACTGTTTTCTACATTCTAAGCAGGAATGCAAAGGCCAGTGGATAAACTGTACAGAGTCTTCTGAAAGGAAACAATAAAGTGTGAAGCTGTAGTTCAAACACGACAATAAACCGTTAAAACCTTATCAGCCAAGTGTTTTTAGTCTACTCAAAGCCTTTTCTTGGGTCAAAGATGGAAGCTATGAAGGCACTCTGCATGGTCCTGTTCCTAGATGACTGTTACCCTTAGCAACACTTGGGCATAACAAAAGTCTTCAGAATTAATGAGCTTTGCAAGGGCATGGTATGAAATCAAGCTGTGCTGGCAGGTGTGTTGAACCTTTTTCTCTTACAGCACTTCAGCAGTGTTAAGAAGACAATGAATTATGAATTCTTGCTTACTCTACTATAAGATTAATAATAATAATAATAATAATGATGATGACAATCGTACGAAGCTCCTATGGAACTCCTGTCATTAATAGATCCTTGATCCTTGTACTCTACAAAGTGATATTTGTTTACAAGCTTTAATACAAAGTACCGTTTCATGGAAAGTATCAAGCTTTTGATTTCACTGAGGAGGAATAAATATGTAGAGGTTTTAAGTCATTTGGTTGAGAGTTTCCAGGAGATTACTGACAGATGTGAGACTTAAACACCACGGAAGTGCTGTGCTCTTCTACCAGACCCAACTGCTATAGTAAAGTTGTAGAGCTGCAGGAGTTGCTGCTGAGAAAGGTCTCTAGCTGGGTAGGCAGAATAGAGAAACCAGAAGATATTGTTTTGGTTTGCAAACTGAGGATATTTATGACAGACATTAGAGTAGAAATTTTGGAGGGACAGAAAGACAGCCTTACCCAGGTCAGCAGACACTGCCTTTGAATCATGCAATTGTAATAGTTGTCTGATGCAATTGTAATAGTTGTCAAGGAAAGTCACCCAACACACAGCACATGCCACAGCAAACAGGGAGAACAGATTATTTCCTATGAAATGCATACCTAAAAATGTTTTGTAAAAAACAATAAATCATTCATAAGTTCAAAGGTTTTATGATGTGTGGAGGTTTTGCAGGATCAGAGTTGTGAAGAATGCCTGGGATACTCTGTGATACAAGATAGGTTTTGTTCATGTTACAGACTTAGTCTGGTATATGTTCTGAGTTTGAAGTAAGCGATATTTATGAATGCATTTTTTAAATCAGTGTTATGAATTGCAATTCAAGTTGCTCAATTATAGGCAAATGCAAATTATGTGAGAGACATCTGAACAGAAGTAGAATCAATGTGCAGCCTGTAGTTCTATGTGCAGCAGAATTTTCAAGGTGAAACAGGATTCAGGCTATTTAGAAGGCTGTTGTTTTTGTAGTGTAGATTACCCCTAGGTTTGAGAGGCTTCTGTCACCATGCATTTGTTACATACAGCAATAGTTACATTGGGTAAATAACCTGCACATGAAGTAGGCTCACTCTGGAAGAGGAAATTTAAAGTACTGATTGACAAAGATGTACCTTTCTGTCATTTTGCAACCTCTGTACATTAATTTTATAATCCTAAAATAAGCTGAGAGTCCTAAGTAAAAAGAAACGTTATATGAACCCTCTCTTGCAATATATTTATTTCAGTGAAGGAGATGGAAAGGCAGAGCTGCTTGGTGCAGGTGGCACAAGCTGGGAGCTGTGGGTGCCTGTCCTAACCTGACACTGATTCTGGGGCTTTTGGAATGGGGTGGTGGGGAGGGATCCCAGGCAAGGCTAATCAGAACCGCTAGACTCTGACGGTACCCCCACTTCCCCACCCCCTCAAGCTACTCTGCTGATATTCTTTGTGGCCTTTGTGCTGCAATAACTTTTAGAGATTTCTTCATGCTTGAAATCCAGCCTGGGACATCTCTTGCCTTATTCCTCTGTTTTGCATTTTGGAGTTCATCTCTTGGACAGTCTTACCCTGAACACAAGCAACTATAGCTCAAGCGTAAGAAAGCTAAAGATTGACAAAAATGCAGGAAAAATACATGTTTTAATTGCTAGATTTTTGTGAGGATTCCAGAGGTACACGCAGCATTGTTATCAAAAAGGACTCCTTCTACCTCCCTCTATTTTTGGATTTCCAGTTTTAAGTGACAGGTCATTCCTAAATGACACATCCAAATATACAGTTTTGAGAGCATAGCCATATAACATCTCAGGTACTTAGTGCAGGTTTGTATTCATCATAGTGGAAAAGCACCTGTTAGATCATCCATCTTCTGAGTCTGTGCTTTAATACTACTCATTAAGCAGTTCTACTTAATGACTTAGCTAGTATAAATTAATAACTATACATATTTACAGCATCTGTATTTATGGTTTCAAATGTCAAATTATGGTTTTCATCTATGGAAGTGTAGTGTTTTGGCTGCAGAAACTTTTGCATGTTTATGTTAAAGGAATTCTGATGCAGAACATAAGCTCCTAGAACTAATCTGCATGGATGTTCAAGGTAGCAAGCAAATCAGTCTGGAAAATGTCCACTGAATTAAAGTATGCAACTGTGAAAATGACACAATTCGTCTGTAATACTGTAGTGCATACTTTAAATGGTTCACACTGATAATCATCACACTGCAGTAATTACATTCACCCAGTACTACAAAATTTTGAAATGAAACCCAAGAAGCATAGAACAAAATTTTTTTCCAAGTGTAGACTTTTAAAAAGAAAACTTGTGTGCGCTTCTGGTTGTAGAATTTTGCAGTTTTTGCATGCAAAACCATACATCTGTAAAATATGAATGTAAGAAATATTGTATATGTAAAAATACAAACATGGGATTTTTGTGGAGTCTTGTGAATGCCCAGTCCATTTAGCATCTGAACTGCATGAATATTTTTGACTGTGATGTTGGTAATCTTATTTCAGCCACATAGAAGTAGGAATTAAGAAAAAAATATTTTCTTTGAAGACGTGTTGGTTTTAATCCATTTGATCCATTTAATCTCCATTTGAGATGGAGATTAGAAAATTGTCAGAAACAAAATTTGCCTCCCAGTGGTATCTTTCCCCTTACTATCAAGAAATGAGACCTTAGAGTTGACTTAAGAAATTGCTTTTCAAGATAAGATAAAATATATTTTTCTTCTGCTATCTGAAGCCTTGGTGAGTTTTTTAAGGCGTTCTGGTTTATTACTGTACGATTTGATTGTGAGATGCTGCCCGAATGCTTTCACAAGAGACAAATGTAAAACAGTTATTAATATCTAGGGAGAATTTTAGACATATCCCAAATAGAACAGATCCTTCTTTTCTTACAGAGGTTTATGGGATAGAGTTCTTAATAGTTTTCCTACTGGTAAGATGCCTCATATTCTCATATTGTGGGGAAGGTCTCTACAGCTACTCCTGCCTGCAACTCTGGTACAGGAAAAGTAATCCAATTTATTCTAGTAAAAACAAGTGAAAATATAATCTATCAACAGAGGGAAATACTCTGAAATATTGTACGTTGTTGCACAGCTTTTTTTCAGATATCTGCTTTTCCCAGCAACTGATAATATTTAGTCACATAAAATCTTCGTCATACTTCTGAGATGTGTTATCAGAAATGGAAAGTATTGCTTACTGTTGTTCTGCCTTCTGTTCTTCTGTCCTGATATTGGTGGCACATACGTATATTTTCTTTTGAAAATACTGTGCTCTCTGTGCCTCATTGTCAACAAGATTTGGAGACATTCAATGGGTGTTGATGTCTTCTCCAGGGCTTCTTTGTTATATGAATCCCTAGCTAAAGAAGAACCATTTTATAGGTTTTCTGATCTCCCTGGGAGAAGAAGAATAACCTATTTCCAGGTATTTTATACTGCTGGCAAATCTAGGTATCTTTTTATATATAACCATATTTGCCAGTTTATTAATAGATATATACAGCTGCCCACCAAAACTTTAAAATAGTTATAAGTGTTTTTATACTGCAAAAATAATTAAAAATTAATTTTTTAGACTTAAAAATTCTTGATAAATATTTTTAGTAACAATGTCACTGTATATTTGTGCATACTTGAAGTCAATAGATAGGATTTCAAGGTCTGTGTATATGTAAAAATTACATACATGCAATATATAATATATATAAATAAATATAAGTATGCATAAATAATTTTTTATCATTTTAAGGCAAATTGATTTTTTTTTATCATTTAAGCAACTCAATACAAGAAAGATGTGTAAAATAGAACAATATAGTTGACTTCCTTTGTTTAGAAGCTGATTTTTCTACTAATAGTGGGTTAGACTTTGGATGAATTTATTTAAAGGGAAAAGTTTCACAGCCATTCAGTTTTAGTTAGTCAATATTAGGCACTTTGATTTATAGTTGATCCCAAAATCTCTCTGGAAGTCAGTCTTGCTTTACTTATGATTGAAAATCTTTGTGAAAAGCTCTAGGAAAATCACTGTAAAAGGATTTATATGATTGAAGCTAAGTGTCTCACAAATATGCAGTGACTCACAATCACGCAGTGAAAATTTTAAAATGTGACCTTTCTTTTTATTATTTTGTAATCTGGATACTAAACACTATTTCTGTTTGCTGCAGCGAACCAAAATATATCAAGGCGCAGATAGTCAGAGAAAGTCTTATTTTCCTGCAGTTTCTTATGAAACATTTTGTAACCCTACTGTGATAATTACATGAAGAGCTTATGGACGTTACCTCTTTTAACCAAATAATTCAATAGTGAAATTTTAGCAGCATTCCTGATATTGAAAATCTGAACCTTCTGTTGAAAGAACAAAATAGAGAATCAATACACTGTAAACATCTTAAGTTGCCAAACAACATTGAATTCTACTAAAAATACTATGTTAGTTAATGCATGAAAGTGTAAAAATCATAGAAGTAACATTCGAGAGGTACTGATCACGTGAACACAATGCATGTGTGTGCCTCCTAAATTCCATTATTATTACAGTTGTGCATACCTGAGCTTTGTGTTCAAATAGCATAAGACAGTTTGTTGAAAGAGTAGGTTCATGTTCACTGGTTAAGAATTGTTAAAGTCTGCAAATATAGGAACATTTAAAATATTTCTATACTACAGAAGCCAGTTACTGTGCAAGAGGAAATAGGATAGAGGGATAGAACTAGGTGTTGGTCAAAATTGGAGGCATTCTTACGAGAACTGTATTCTTTAAACTAGTATTGAAGAAGCAAACCACCTGTTTCCAAAACAAATGCAAGCCTCTTGACAGTCATATCCATCATCATTTGTGCTAGTTCAGAAGCTCTGTTGGTTTACTTGTCTCGTGGAGCAATTTGTGATGATAAATTTACAGCTGAAGGGTCAAGTCTTATTTGTAGTTGAACCTCAAAGAGTTGTTTTCAGACTTACCGTTCTATTTTCATTCAATTTATCCTTACTTAGAGTTTTCATTCTGGATTAGAAAATGCGTTCTTTAATGAGAAAAAATCCTTTGGGGGAAATATTGATTCACTGTAGAGCTCTATACTTGATTACTTACTGATATAAATATTACCAACTGCAGAAGTATGAAAGCACAGAAGAGTGCATTTCTGTTTTTCATGTATTTATGACACATTTTTGATGTTAGATTCTGACAATGCCTGAATATAGGGCCTTTTCCTCATTCAAAACAAGGCTGCCACTGTTTCTTTCATGCAGGATTACTGCTCCCCGAAGCAGATGTGCCGTTGTACGGATACCGGGGAAGCATGAGATAGAGATACAGAGATGATCCCTCAGCATATGCTGGTTGGGCACAATCATCAGGTACCCTCAGAGATCTGCATCCTCAAGTAGTCCTGAAGATGTGTCTCACCCCAGGGGGGAGGGAAGGACGGGAGACTGTGGCATGGCTGGGAAAATAGCACTCGTGAGGTAAGATCTCACTATCATGTAACTTAATAGCTCAGTAGAGCGTATAAAACTAAATGTTCCTATCCCAGACTTCCAGAGAAACTGAAATCTCTAGCAGCTGACTTAAAGCTCTGTGACTACTGCTCATACAAATTTATTTCTCTCTGGGAGTCTTCTCTCTGAGTCTTGCTTCTGCCCACAGCTTTTTCTAATACTGTAACTCATTCTACATTAGAAATGTCACAGAACTAATCTTCTATTCCATCCTTCTTTTTAAAGTATCTAAGTACACTGAAATAAATCTGAATGGTTGTGTGCATATGAGACCTTCCTACCCTGCTGCTATCTGCTCAGTGAATGGTAGCCAGTATTTGCCAAAGGCTGCCACTTCTGCCCAATGAATGCTTTGCATTATCAGCAACATCTTCAGTAGAAGGATGTCCCACAGACTTCTGTGGTGCCAGAGTTTGGGCGGGATGTTGGCCGTGGCAATGGCAAGTTAACATATGATTGTTCTCCATCTACCAGCAAAACATTTGCCCAAGGTTTGGCAAACCCCCTCATAACACTAAGCAGCTGTTAAGGCTGAAAAAAAGAAACAAAAAAGAAAACACATTTTATTGCTCACTACAGTACCTCATTATGGAGGTACTTCCTATTCTTCTACCTTTTTTCCTAGCTTGGTGTCAGAAGTAGTTCCTGCACTCCAGGGAACTATGTGACTGTTGAGTCCAGAAAGTTTTACTGAGCTGCCATCAAGACAACAGCTTCAGTCTTTGCTATGTAGAGACATCTTTAGAATACCCCTCCTTCTAAAGCAATCTTTTTATTCAATGTGAATTCAAAACATAGGCTGCCTGCATATTCAGTCTGACTAAATGAACCATTTACCTGTTACAAAAAGGTTTGAAAGTCTTTCTGGTAACAGGAAAGGGGATTTGTGCTTTTCAAGCTGCTGTATAAGCACATAATATGTTACATAATTACTGTTGGAAACTAAATTTTATACAAACTTATGTGAGTGCTGTGAATACTAGCCAGTATTACCTATTGTTAAAGGCTAAGCATTTTTAGCAAATGATTGCAGTTAAAGGTAGCTGCACTTAAGAGGACAGCCCTTGAAGAAGCTTGCTGGGTTTGTGGGCAACATGCAATGAATCCTCACTGTTATTTAGCACATTCTCCTGTCATTTCCTCTGTCTCTTTCATTTTGCTTCACTGGAGAATCCCAGTGAGGAAGAACTCAGGAAGGTCAGTTTTCTAAGTGTGGACCATTTGTTGTGATCAGGATGAAGAGTCACTCTTTTATATTAAGAAAAGGATTCCCATATCTGCCTGGATGCAGTGTCATGACCCCAGACATTCTTTGCCTCCCGCACAAATCCAATGAGCTCGTCTGGCACAGGGGTGTGCACAGCACATCACATTCAAAGGGTGCAAAACTATTGGTGTGGAGGCTTTATGTCCTTCTTGTACAGGCTGCCTGATTAAGGATGCAATATTTGTCTCCAAAAGTGCCAAGCAGTTACATTTCTTCCTGAAGATGTGGAAGGAAAGTTCCTCCTGCCACATGCCAATATCTTTACAGCCTTCTGTGGAAATTCATTAACATAGGGTAAGGCATTTTGCTATGGGTAACTGAAAGGATAATTACATGATTCAAATTCTAGGTATAATTCTGAAGCCAGTTTATTTAAAAAATAGGAAGGGCTGTATTGTTACTATGTTTCTTCTGGTAGATTTTTGTCAATGACTTCTTACTGTCTCTGTTAGCAGATGAATACTATGAGGTATCCAGCAGACTGACAACCACCCATCAGAGCATTATTTTATGGAATACAAGAGTTTTGTGTTCCCAGATATGAATTTTGGTATTTCAGAAAAATGTGTTTTTCTCACTTTAACTCAACATAAAAGTTCATGATATTATAATGCTTCTAAATAACACTGTTTTCACAAAATTAATAGATTTACTGCTACAGAATACTATGTGGTTTAATCAAATACATATAACTACGCTATAATCTCATGAAATGAAGCAAATATACGTTGTGATGAGCTATCTTTTTCTCATCTCTTCCTTCTGATTAGCTGAGTTAAGCGATTTTTGGTGCATTTAGGAAGTATTGTGACACTATTTTACTTAGTTTATTTTGCTAAAGGGAACACCTTCTAATTACAGATTCCTTGTTGGATTGTTGTTTCGGTTGGGTTTTTTTTTTCCCACTTCAGTGGTTTAGAGAGTAAGTATTGTAAATTCAGTGGGAAATTTGTCTAATGCGATAGCAAAAAGTTCAGGTTTACTGATTCTTATTAATTTGATGAAGAGAAAAACTCATTCTGTAAGACACTTGTAATTATGAGTCCTGCAATCACTGTCTATGAATTGGGTTGCTTTTGTGGTTTTTTCCTCTGCTTTTCGTGCATAAATATGTATATTAAAAATCCTGACTGTCCTCGGTTACATGTGGACAAACTTATTACCTTGAAATTGGCTCCTGTACTATTAGTATTTTTGTATGATGCCCTGCTTGCCAGGGTGTATCTAGGCTTGGATCTTAATATGTTTTAGGGTAGAAAGCAACTTGAAAGTAAGCTGTAAGTATTGTGAAACGCTGTGGAACTCACAGTGTGCATTTCACAAGCCCCTTTGGCTGGTAATGATAATGCCTGAGATTAGAAGGAACAGTATTTTGGTGCATAAATAAATGCATGTTGCAGTAGAATCCACATAGTCTGTATTTGAAATAAAAGCTCTGGTTTTTAGATAAAGGAGTCCTCAACTGGAATTAACTAGCAGTAGTCAATTCATACTGACTACTCATTTAATTTCACAGCACACTTTAATTCTGGACTAGCTCTCTGACTAAAAAGAATAAACTGCAGACCACCCCCGCCCCCCATCCCCAAACCAAACAGCCACACCCCCTACCCCCAAGGAATCATGAAATTGTAGGGATGTGACTTGAGATACATGTGAGGAACAGATGTGGCAAGTAAAGAGATGTTAATTTCTGCATACTTGCTAAGTAAAAGCACAGCCTAAGTCTGTGGGTGAGAAATTTGCAGTGAATTGACCAGCTTATTGTAATGTGTTTCAGAGATTTCTATTTTCAAAAATTAGATTGACCCAGAACCCTGATCTATTTTTGAGTCTCCAGGCTATTAGCAGCTGCTATGCAACATTGGTAGAGATTTCAGATATATCAATATTTGAAGGCACTGGCTAATTTTTGGCTAACAATGCAAGTTCATGTCTGTTGGCTGATGTAAACATGTTATCTCTCGCATATCTTGCACAAGGCTTTGAGTGTTGCATATAGAATCTGCAATATTGTAAACCACTCAGATTTGATGATGGTCATCTAGTTACACAGATTAAAACCAGTCTATCTTAATTTATTAAAAATACCGATGCAATTATAGTGAGCTAATTATACTCCAATAGTTTAGATTCAGAGATCAGGAGTCCTTCCTTTGTTTGAGAGTAGACGATGGGCAGATCCTCATGCTATCTATATTCTGGGCAGACACTACTCTGCTATTAGACGTGCATGTGCCATTCAAGCATTCAAGCATTTGCCTCTCCTAGGCAGGACTGCTGCAGTATTGCATGGAGCTACATTTCTATAAAATATTATTTGCTGTTGTTACTACCAGATTTTGAGTCAAATAATAGAATATTTGTTCCAGTAAATTGGTCTTTTGAATGAGCTCGTTAGGAAACACTAAGCAAAGTTGTTCATATTTGTGGAGCAAACCCCATCTTTGACAGTGACTACCCTCATCTGCCTTTTTTTCTTTGCTCCAAGAACATGAATACATTCAGTGCTCCTGTGTTAAACAGTGACAAATGCTGGGAGAACTCAATACCCTTTCTTACATAGAGTACAGTAAAAAAAAATCTAGTTATTAAACACGAATTTTATGCCTGCATCATAGAGAAGGCAGAGGTACTTCAGGGAATACGGGGCAAATCTTCAACTATGGAACAAACACGAAAACGTGGGATATATGACCTTTTCTTACATTTAATTGCAAAAATTGCAACTAGTAAGGATGTTGGAACCTCATGCAATGAGAGAGGTGTGTTCTAGAAGCATGTGGCACTCTGCTTTTAGATTTACATCAGGTTCCTGCAAGGTCCTGTTTAACATTGGAGGTACCAGTTATTAATATGAAACCTCTGAATAGGAAGGTATTCATTCCTATGAAAGACTTTCCTTCGGGCATACTACCATTTGATGAATGTATACAAGCTGAAAACTGATTCAAGCATCAGAAAGTAGACAGAAGGCAGAACATTATCTGAGAAAGCTTGGAACTGGTAGTCACAAATCCTCCTGCTTCAAGGTGGGCTGCATCTCAGAGTATTTGTTTCTTGAACAACAAGAGGGAGGATGCTAGTAGGAGCTCATAAATATCACAATGTACAGTAGCCAATTGGTTAGAACAGACATCAAGTGCTGGGTGAAAAGAAGTTTTTTGAGAAGTAGACTGTTTTATAACTGTATTTTAAATGTTTCATGGAATGCCTAAAGCAAAAGATAGCATTTCTTTTTAATAGGATATTTATTTGTTGAAATAAATTAATAATTTATTTACTTGCTGTCTTGGTTGTATGTCTTCTTTCTGTGGATCCTTGTCAGGATGTACTTCAAATGGATATTTTTAGAGAGCAATGTTGGTCTTGGGGAATAATTGAAGCATAGCAGTAGGTGAGTTATATGTCCCTGTAGTTGGCCTTTGGACATTTTGAATGTCAGTTTTTATAGTAATTTTGTTACTTGAAAACATGCCATGGTGATTAAGTGTTCACATCTTTTATCCCAGAAAATCAGTTGCCATCTTTGCCTTGATGAGTCAGGAATACTGCAAACCTTACTATGTCGTGTTCAGCTGTCTCTGTGTTATGCATAAAACAAGTACAGGATAACTTTTCCATCTGACCTTCCTTCAGTCTGATTTTGTATCTCCTTTTGTTAATGCAGATCAGGTAGTGTGATTCAAAGGAGTCTAAATGCACGTCTTTTAAGTACGTTTATGGGTATTTGTCTAATAATTTGTGTGTTTATTTCAACAGTGATTTGTGTGCACGTGTGTTCGTGTATTTATTTGCACGCCTGCACGTACTTGTCAAACTATCTTCCAGAGTTTGCCTCTAAAATGCTGGATCTGCTTCTCAAAATTACTTTGCTTTAAAAGATTTGCAGCACATGTAGATAAGTGAAGGAAAAAGTGCAATCCAAGAGTGTGTTAATATTGAGAAGTCTAAATGAACAGGTTGATGAAATAATGAAATCCAAGCATTTCGGTAGCAAAAAAACCACTGGGATACCTTTGAATAGTCATATCATTTACAGCATATTACTTATAAAATGTCTCATTTGAAATAAATATTTGGGAAAATTTATCTACAAAAGAATCCTAGAACTAAACTAAATGATACAAAAAGAGCACAGGGAAAAACATCTTTCTTTGCTCTATATTGGCGTAACCTAACTAACTTCAGCTGGTTATCTCAATCGATCTTTAATGAACTTCATCTCCTAGCAAATCAAATCACCCTCCGAGATGCTTAAAAATACAGTTAATGGCTTAACTCCCTGCTTTGGGGCATCAAAATATTGTTCTGGCTGCTGTAAGTACTCAGGCAAAAGTCTATGTAAAAAAGGAACCTACCTGTAATAAGATACAAAGGTTGCCTAATTTTGCACTAAATCTGAACAGCTTGAGAGTACGACACTTAGCTTCACATCTCCATGTGCCAGGTTCTCTATAGACAAGATATTTTCCATGATGACTTTACAAAGTCTCTTAAAAAAGTTTAAGATTCCAGGACGTTTCTAAAAAGTTCTAGGAACTGGATCTTGAAACAACTCTTTCCAGAAACTACAGGCTAGTATAATCCAAGTTCAAGCAATGTAATGAATAGGAGTCATTTAATGTTCTAGTTTATTTTATTCAGTGTTGTAATGACTTCATAACTTTTGATAGCAATTAATTAAATAATAATGGACTTATGAAAACAAACTAGATACTCCCTCAGCTTGTAAACAGTCTGTGATGTATGTTTCTATAGAAAAAGCATTGCTGAAATTCATATAGCGTAATTACCAATATAGTAATTCTCTAACGAAAAGATTGTTTTTTCAATATAAATAAAATTCCCAAACAGACTCAAAATGGTGACCTCACTTGATTTTTTTGCACCAATTTTATACCAAAATAGATTGCATTATGCTGCGAATAGATATAAAAACTGATATAAAAGCTGATATAAAAGCATTATCAGGGTCATTATGTAAAGTCTTATCCCTATTTCCTCTGACTTGAAAGTCAGATATGTGGTTGAGTACTTAACCACCATGCAAAGATAGTGCCATAGGATATGCCAGCCATGACCTGGTTTGCACAAAGGCACTACCCAAATATTTCACGTGAGCTGTAGCTGCAGCTGCACATAGACTTTAACACATGCTCACTATTTGGATGCTAGTCCAGAAGATTCACCAGAGTGTTTCTCACTGCTCATAGATACTGTTATATTTTAAAATGTTTTCTAATGGTAATCCCTCTTTTTCATGGAAATGCAGGGCACAAATTTGGGCCAATAAGACGAGACCTTTCTTAATATTAACTAACCTTCATTTCATTCCTCTCTTGAATGACCATGTTGAGGCCAACTCCCAACATGAGTTACTAGTACAATTTGTTAACACTTTCCTCTATCTTTATTCTACTGCCATTAATGAAAATATTATAATAAATCCCGTCTATCCCTGAGCTAGTTATTATGGAATCCTTTTTTGATTACTGGTGCTCTTTTCATCTTTCCCTGCTATAATTTAACTTTCTTGAAATAATGATGCTTAGTTCTCACCCTATTAAATAAGGTTTTCCTGCTAACCAATGCTAGATGAATTTGCTTTACCACACTTCCTTTTCATTTATATTATTTTTTACTTTGATTAGCTTTATATCTAAAATAGAACAATTAAGATGGGGAAAATTAAAAAGCATAGCTACACATTATGAACAAGATGTATTACAGAGATTAGATATTTAAATGAAACAAAATGTGTATGGAACAAGTCAGTAACATACTGGAACGTAATCATAAAAATCTACCTGACACATAGGATAAATCAAATGTAGAAATAAGAATTTCTCAATACCTTTTAATGATGAGCTGCATTTTCTCCTAAAGCTCAAGAACAATTACAACAGGTTTTCCAACTCTTTCTTTGTCCTTACAGTACTTGGGGTGTATAGAAGTCTTACGCTCAATGAGATCTCTTGACTTCAATACTAGAACACAGATTGCAAGGTAAGACTTTGCACACGTATATTTTTAAAGTTCTGAATTTTGTCCCCAAAGTGGAAAAGGCCATAAAGATGGAAAAACACATAGTAAATAATTTTGGGTACTGTCAATGCACTTTTAATTTAGCTTCTAGAGGTAAATCTCTCACGTGGTATTAACATCGTTCCAACAGGGCTTAAAGCATGCTTTTTCATGGTCTTTTGATGTGCCAGGAACTGCTTCAGAAAACTTTTGCCTGTTTTTTATGCCAAATAAGACACTTATCTGGGTACCACATTTGTTAAAATGAGTCTGGGGAGCTGGTTTGGAGTCATTTGTTTATAAGTTTTTATAGTGATTTCTTATGAAAAGAAGCTAGATTATAAACTGGCCATAGAAAGGATATAAATGAAGATTCAGAACCACAATGATACCAGAGGCAAATGGAAGACTATGGTCTTTTCCAGAATGTATGTAAGAAATGATAAATTTGTATTGGGTTTTTATTACAATTCTTTAACTTGTCATGGTGTTTTTGTAAGAGTGGTACATAAGCACAGTACTGTCTTAAGTAATGTCCATGAATCATTTCATTTCTAGGAGACTGTTTTCTGAGAACTATAAAAAATAGTGTTTTTCAGGCATTTTCACTTGAAAAGCTGAGCTTATTTATTTCAGAGAACAGTAGCACCGACGTCTTCTAGCAACTGGAGATGATGTTTTCAAATTCCGCCATCAAAATAATGAAAAAATTCTTTCAAAAGGAACACATATAAAGTCATATGGCTGGATACACTGCTTAAGTTTCATTTCTCTGAAGTGTCTTACAGTTGCTGATAGTCTGTCGTAAACCATTTGTCATACCATAGACAGCTAAATATTTCTCATTGAATGAGAAAAATCACTTATTTTTAGACTTGAATGTTGATTGCATAGTCTATATGCATAGACTTTGGGTTACAATTGCATACATCAGCTTTGAATTGAATCCTGTCAGTTCTTACAAAATGTTAATCATTAATTTATCAAGATACTGCATTGATGAGGGCTATGAAAGTACCAGGACAGGTAAATGACAGAATTCTGCAATTTTTCTATCAGTGTTCAGGCAATGTAACCCATAGAAGCATTTGAGAATTTTCTACTGTACTTTTTTACTTACTTCTATTTTACTACTGTACTTCTTTAGACTGTGTACATTTCTATGGTATTTGCAGCAGAGACCTTGTGAAATGATTTCATGTCTAAGCAGGCCTGTAGTTCCAATGCAGGTGGCATGTTTGTGTTTACCACTTGGCAGTTGAATAACACTGATTTATGGAACAGTTGTGATATTGTTTTTGTATTCTATACCTGAAGGTGAGACGAATTCAACTTTATTTTTCTGAAAAATCGCATTCACTGTATTTCTTCACTGGAACAGTGTTGCACAGACTTGGAATCATATTTTTTTTTGTTGAAAATACAGCATATTTGACTACATGGTGTGCATTTTCTTGGCTCATTGTCTGCTGATCACATCTAGATCACAGGATATTTTTTCAAGCAGGGAGACTTATCTTCCTGTTTTGCTTGTTATTTTGCATTTGCAATTTTCTGTTTATTATAAAACAATGAAGACTCATTAATTCATCATCCTGATCCCGTAGTTCCTGATCTAAAGCTTTTGGAAGCTGGAATTTGACGTCGCTTTTGAATCAGGATCTAGCATCTTAATCTGCATTTCATTAATTCTTCTGGCTCTAGTAATCCCCATGCCATGTCTTAAGTACCTGCAGGAAGCAGTCTGGGCCATGCTTTATCATGTGGCATTCCACATACAAGCCTATTCTTTATTAAGAAATTATTATTAAGGAATTATTAAAATTCACATTGCTGATTAATTTGCTCATGTGCAATAAGAAACTTAACATAGGCCTCCAAGTATGTACTGAATTAATAAGGCTGATATTCTGGTATTACAGGCACCTGTTCCCTCTTAAGAAGATACTTGGCACAAATGTTCCGTGCAGCCCTGTGATTACAAATAAAATAAAAAATCTGAAAGTTACATTTATGTCTACTGTGTCATACATTTATATGTAGGTGTACTCATTGCTGATTTCTCTGCAGCCTTCCACCTGTAGGAAAACTATGCTTGTGACTTGACGGCTCATGTTGGGCTGTGATGGAGGCTTGGGTCTGTAAATCTAATAATATTAGCTGTGACTATTCCAGCTGAGGAACCTGAATCCATAGCTGCACTTTTTTGTGTACTGGGCAGTGTAAACTTCTCTGCGATGTTTTCACATAACAGGAGAAACAGATGAGAAGGCAGCTCTGATCCCATTCTGACCCATAACTTTATAAACTGATCTTACAGTGTATGTCACGCCTGTTTAATCTGCTGTTTTTTTCTAAGACCTTGCAAAAACAGTCATAGAAGAAAGCGATCTGTCTTGGGCCAGTATGACTTCTGGTGTCGTGCAGTAATTACTAAGTATGACTTAAAAACAGCTGGACAAGACGAACCAAGTTACCTGACTTGGTGTGGGAGTCTGGACACACCTCTTCCTGATAAGCACACATTGTGCTTGACATGCACAAAGCACTTAGTCCCTTTCTAGCACTGCATCCCATCCCTTTCACTGCCTGCTTTCTTATCCGTGCTTTTCCTCCATGTTGCAGAGCTCAAACATAGAAAGTCAGCCATCAGGAATGCTGTATTTGTGTTTCTTTTGGCTTCCTGTTATTGTGTATATCACTTTATCGCTCTGCTAACCTTGAGAAAGAATAAAACCCCAAATTAAGATATGCAGCACCAATTAGTAGAAGAAGAAAACTTCTGAGGCTGAATCGAGAGAGGTTGAGCTGTGTAGTCTCTTGCTCTGCTGCAAATGTTGGGTGTTATAATTAATACATTAGGAAAGCACATACATCAGTGTGTTTGCATGGACCAGTCTGACAAAGGAAGAACTGTGACTGCAACCCCAGGAAATGGATTGAAGCCTCAGTGTGAACAGTTTGGTCAGCAGTCTTTCCTTCCATGTTACAGTCATGTGAAAAACAACCTGTATCATCTAACACTGTTGTACCTGGCCTGTGACCTGCTTGGTTTTCTTTTTCATTTTTTATAAACTAAAATGTTAAAATTTGCAGCAATACATTTGTCTTTGTATGAAAGCAGTGAACAAGCACTTTTACTTGTGCTAATCATCAGATCTTAATAACTTTGGTGGTGCCTGACAAAAGGTATTATTATCCTAATTTTGGATCTGATTTGAGGAAAAATGAACAGCTGCGTACATTTTATAAAGGATTTTTCATTTTACCATTACACATTTGAAGTCTCAAGATCCTTCACTACCGGAGAAACAGTAGAACTAGAATTAATCAGTCGTATTGTATTTATTCTTTTGTGTAATGAATGTAGTGTCATGTGAATTCTTGAGCAAATAAATGGATGTGCAAACCAAGGGTCAGCAGTTATGCATAACGACAGATAGAAGCCAGCTGATTAGCCATGTTGCATCATTAATTATCCAGTCATAATTCTAATAATACATGTGAAGTCAAGATGAACAGAAGCATTTCATTTTCAACATAGCAGAGGAAGAGAAGGACTAGCAGGCGAGACTACTGAGCTAACTGCAGGTGGCAAGTGGTCCTGAGTTCATCTGAAAACTGCCATGACCCTCACAGAAAGAAGCGTCTCTTAAGCTTGTGGGGCCAGGGCCTTTGTGCCCTCAGGCTATTTATTAATAATAATTATAATAAAAACACAGGTAACATTCTTTTGCAACATGTGCAGTGTTTGCAGTTTATATGATATGTTTGTATGCTGATTGCTAAATCTGTTATAGTGTAATGAGTCTTCAGTAGTATGTTGTATGCATGAGTGTAGTTATGTGTTGGATTATGCAGGGTTTGTTGTACACCAGTGTTTGGCTGCATGGTCATTGGTATCTAGTTGAACGCAATCAGTTTACTGCATGCAGCTTCAGAAAGACTCACCTCTCTGTGCTGATTAGAAGCTTATGTTGCATGTTGTATTAATAGCAAGTAGATCAGAGGACTGAAATACTTTGTATCAGCAGTGGACCTGAATCCAAATTCTGTTCCAGTCCTCTCCATGATCTCTGTTGGGCTGAACAATTTGAAAGAGATTCTTCTCCAAAACTGAGGCCTGCACTTTATTAATCATGAAAAGCAAACCCATTTAGGCCAATACCCCAAGTCTCTACAGGAGAGATGATGGAAATCCAGATTTTAGAGCTGGATTTGAGTCCAATGCTAAACAATATAAATGAAGTTCAGTTCATGTAGTATTTCTTTCAACAGTATCTGTATTCTTTGCAGAAATGCACTGTAAGCAAGCATCACTGAAAAATGGATGGAAGAATTTGAAAGGGAAGAATGTTTCCCCTGTGATTTTTGAAGGTGGATAGGTAATGTGTTACCTACAATCAAGTGTGTTTTCAGTTTCCTCCTTAACATGCTCTCTTGCTTGGAAGGTGAGTGTGGTTCACCCTTGCTTTCTGCTATGTGGACTCGATGTAGGGTAGCACTTGACAGATGGCATACTCACACTGCAGGCTGGATACACAACTCTATGCAGGAAGGGAAGTGAACAAGAATCCTCCTTCAGTTATTTCAGGGCCTAAGCTCTGGGAAGCATGGGTTGCTGACTACTGCTTAATTCATCAGGAAGTGATATTCCCCAAAGTGGTCATGGACATCCTTATAATTCATACAGCACACCTCTAAGTGGGACAATAACAGCTATAGTGCCTGTTACTATCAGGGAATAATTTACATTTACTAATTGAGCTGTCATTAACACAGAAATATGTTAGATTAGATAGGGTTTTATATGTTTAACATTGAAATCTTTCATTTTCAATGTAGTAACAGTGAGGAAAATGTTAGCTAGTATTTGGATTGATTCAACTAATGTATGCTAATGCAAAGCCTGAGTTGAGAATAATTAACTGAGCTCCCTTATTCCACTTTCCTTTGTGAGAAAGCAAAGAGTCTCTCAGGGGATGAGGAAGGGAGAGAGTTGAAAGCCAAAGTCAGGGAAACAGTTTTGGTAATAGTTGTCCCCTAAGTTTTAAGAAAGCACGTGACGTTCTCTTGGTACTGCAGAAGCAGAAAGACTGAGGCAGAATGGTCCTAAACATGTTTTAAATGCAAATCACAATGCAAAGGTAACTGCCTACGACCTTGGAGATGGAGACACTATCAAGTTCTGCTAATAGCACCTAGCAGTTTGATTACACAGAGAAATGAAGGCATAAGGAATATGAGTGTCTTTCATATGACATGTTCTGTCACATCAGACCGTTTGCCACCACTGGACTGCTTGTGTATAAATATAGCTGTATAAATATGGCTTGTGTATTTATAAATTGTCATGTATCTTATAGGGTTATTCAAAAGAGCAGTGTTAGAACTTTCATCCTCTAGTAATAAAAGAAGTTTTGGAAGGTACCTGTCTCCAAAGGCTTTGGACATGAAGCCAATTAGGGTTAGAGACAAATGTTAATTAGACTAAAATTTTTCATTTACTTTTATAAGGTTTCCTATTGTTTCGTCTGAAATACATGTTATGGGCTACTTTTTCAGGGATAAGATATCACAGTGAAACACCTGAGACTGAACACAGTTTGGAGGTTACTATGAACCTGATTTAGCAACAAAAGATGGTTTCAGTTTCTCTCTCTCTGTTTCCCTGACTACTAGAATAAAGAGCTAGAAAAGAGGCTGGGTGGACAAAAGTCTGAAGATCACAAATGAAATTAAAGGATTGGAGCTACCTAACAATTCTAAACCTCCAAGTACATTTTTCTTCATTTTTTTGGTATCATTGACCTTGTTCTTTTCAGATGGAGTGTTGTGCAGGTTGTTGTGCCTGTGTAAGTGTATGTTCAACATCAAAATTTGTATTAGCCCAACATTACATTAATAAAAGTTGCAAACGATATTTCAATAGATTTCCTCTCCGAAAACTACCCCAAGTTTTGGACCAAGATTGACAGAGTATAAATAATGGTTAACTGCAGATATATATGACTATATTCTCAATCGTGGAGGACCAGCAGTTTGCCTCTTTTACTGCCCATTGGGAGCATAATTTTGCCATTGCAATAAGAAAAAAAAGAATATGTTTTCTCAAGCTTTCATATTGTGTGTGCATGCAGAGTGAAGAGATATCTAAATAAGGTGTGATACTGTATAAAGAGTCTCACTTTACATTTCTCAAAATAAGACGATTTTCAGAACTGCTTTATTAGAAGAAGTCATCGAGATTGGGTAGACATCTCTCTTACTGATAAATGAAACAGAGTTTCTGAAAACTACTTATGTTTTTAAAAGGAGGTACAAATTGTACCAAGATTGTCTCAAATATTTCTTAAAGTTAGTTCATCTATAAATGCTCAGAACAGAGCTGTCTTTGAGCACACCAAAGTATAAAAAAAAAATTGGCAGTAAAAGAAAGAGAATCTCAAATATATTGACTTCTATTAGCTGATTGATATAAGTCTCATGCTGAAGATGTAGGAGTATAAGAATAACAACCATTGAACACATTGCATATGACATACCTAATAACTTGTGGCACTGTATGTCTAACAGTTGCCAAAGAGAGTTCTTTTAATATATAAAGTTTATTCAATAAGCCAAAAATGAAATCAGACAGCTTCCTTTCATTTTCTGCTTGTAGATTTTCTACACCTGAAAAGACTCCGTTTCAAGAAACAAAATGAGGATCTGAGGGGAAGAAAAGGAATCGCCATTTTCTTGCTCTACAAGTCCCTCAATGTTGCTTTATTCCACACTCTTTTCTTCCAGGCTTTGGGTCACTTGTGTGTTCAGGATAGGCTTCACTTTGATCAGGCTGATGTGAGAAATGGCATCCCTTGGTCTCTGCACCCCTTTCAGGGGGCCTTTGATGCAGGGATGCTCTTAGCATTGTACTCTGAATTTGTGGCTGTGCAGTTAGCCTCCTCATGCTACACGTAATCTGTTCTCTTAGCCACTTCTTCAGCCTTGCCTCTTTCAGACACAGTGTATTTACCTGTTGGCTTTTAAAGTTCTGTAAACAGTAATATACTCGTTTAGTCTTCAGAGCTTGTGAATGTCCCTTGTGCTAATTCAGACAGCATGCACTCGTTTTGCCTGTTTTGCAAATGAACAAATAATATTTCATTTATTAAACATATCTAAACATATATTTTTGGTCTCCATTATTTTCTTCTTCGGAAGTAAGTTATTTTATATTTGGCATAGACTAGTAAATACTAGTAGTACACATGGTAATAAATTATTAAACATGGTTATAAATTATTAAAAATGAATTAACAGGACTATAACAGAAATAAAAGAAATAACTGGGAGCATTCTATGTGATTCTTTTAGGCATATCATGCTTTCGTTTCAGAAGTCCATATTTTAATGTCTTTTTTTTTTTAACCCATGAAGCTCTACACTTTGGATGTGGCAAAGATAAGTTTGGGAACTTTAGGATACTGGAAGATAGTAACAAGAGAATATTGGTAGTTTTTAAGACTTGTCATATAAACTATTTCAGACTAAAAATTAGTCACAGCTCCTCATCCCAGTATTTGAGATGGCTATACTTTTTCCAAACATGTTGAGAAAATCTGTGCGATTTGTATGTGTCTATCATTTCCCTGAAATATGAGTTCCAGAATTCTGGTTTTAAGAAATTAAATCCTATTACTTAAAAACTGACAATAAAACCTAGCATCACAGCCAAGAAAATCATTGAAACTATAAGAAGGGAGGGTATTTCATGTGATAGTGTTTCATAGAGGAATAGACTTGCGCTTTCTGAGTGGGCTAGTTTAACAGTCAGAGTAAAATATGACTAAAACTATGAAAAATATCAGGGCATTTTACTTTTTAATGGAATAAAATGGAAATGTAAAATGTCTTTTTTTTTTCTGTCTCAGAGAGATGGCAAGTCACTTTAAAGCAGAATAGGTCAGCTTTGGAAAATGCATCCTGGTAGTTTTTCACTGGATAAATTTGCATGCTGAAATTATATTTGAAATACACAACATATTTTGTGCCAAGAAAATGACTCCACAGTATGACCATCTGCAAAGCAGAAAATACTCTTGAACAGATTTGAAACTTAGCATGTGGTTCATACTGCAGACAACGCAGTAGCTAATTTTACAAGAGATCAAGATAACTCTACACTGGTATTTATCCGAGTCTATCTAAAGAAGTGGCATGTCACACAGATATGACCAGTTATGAACCCCTACTTTTGCATTCCTTTTTGACAAGTGTTTTTATGTTTTAGCAAGTCAGGTTACGGCACTCTCAACCTAGCAGCAATATCTGTTTCTGGGCTTTATATGTGGCTAAGGTGTTTGTGCTGAAGAGACATTTGCAAATTTGATTTGCTGCAAAAAAACCCTTAGGTCTGCCCTGTGCTGCCTGGCAACGCAAGCTAGAAAGGATTCTTTAGGATGCCTTTTCCACACCAAAAGAACACCCCTCTCCCCTGCCCCCTCTCCCCCAAAATTATCTAGAATATTTTGAACAAATAGATCTAGGAAACTTTACCTGGAAAAAGTGCATATTAATGCATTGACAGATTCAATCATCCTTTTTCTTCCTGTTCTCATCCAGTACTTCAAGACTCCTTAGCTCCCAGGTGGAAAAGGCACTGTGGTTTTTTTTGGAGGTGCACAAAGAGTTGCTCAGGCTGTTCTGACCCTGCCTAGGTAGAAATGCTCTGCGCATATATTTTCTGACGTTCTCAGCATTTTCACCAAAAACATTGTTAGCTTGGACTTTGCATTTGCCTGAGTGCGTTTACTATTCACAGTGCTTCAACAACGGAACTAAAAAGAATTTTCAAATTCAAATTTGGAAGTTCTGCCCTGTCTGACATATATCTCAACAATCTGTCACTTTCTCAGGTCTTCCTGTATCTCCAGCCTCCCTGCAGACCTCAGGAACACTGAGTTTTGTAAAACCAAGATATTCTACTAAAAGGAAGACAGGCAGTTGGAAGCTCTATGGTGCTTTGTTACTGCACTCAGGATGTGTATCCTAGCTTTTCAGCTGCTCAGTGCTTTCCCTACTCCACTAAGGCAGGGTGTATGAACAGTAACCAAGGCTGCCTTGCCAACCCTGAGCACTGGGCTTCAGCCTCTTCAGCTGGTGCATTTTCTCTCCTCCACTCAAGTGGCAGTTTTTATTAACAAGGTCCTTGAGTCAGATGGATCTGTTAAGTAACATGCTTTATGTATGATTATCAGGAGCTGGCAGGTAGAAGAAGTAGTAGGAAAGCCACTACAAATCCCATCCCTGCACCAGAAATATAACAAGCTTGTAAACACTTTTTGTGAGGTACTATGGCCTGAAAATACCCTTTTCTTCCTTCCTGCTCCAGATTGCTGCTAAAGAGAGAAGATGGTGAATGCAAATAGAAAGGACATTACAGGCAAATCTGTCCCTCAAGTACAGTTTATATCTCTGAACTATAAATCCTTTTCGTGCGTGGTAAAATCCATGAGAGATCTCAATGCACTAACCAGATGACTTGAGGAGACAGAGTGGGTGAAATACTGGTAATGTCTCTGTGTCAGCGACTTGCAGCCAAAATGCCTATATGAAGCTCAGGCACACCCGGGGAAGCAAGAGGCATGAGTCTGAAGGACACAAGTGGCTGGGTACTGCCATAGGCCTAGACTTCCCACAGAGTTGCATAAAAAAGATTTGGTTTGGTACAAGAAAGAGGTGGGAAATGACAAGTTTTATCTCAGCAGCAAGCTGAGGGGATGGCTCTGTATAACATAATGTCCATTTGCTTTTCCTGAGCTGCTTTTTGCTTTTTTGCTTTTTCTAATTTTTTTTTCCTAATTACATTTTCAGGAATAACCTGTCAGTATTGTGATGACTGCTGTGTCTGATGCTTGCTGTGCTGTATTTCTAAAATGCATCAGGGCTGCTCTTTTAAACTGATTTTTACTTCCTCTGTAAGAGAAGTTAGTAGCTACTTTTAACTAAAACACTTGTTTGGAGCCAAAGAAACGTTGTGATAAATTTGGGGAATAAATATAAGTGCTGAACTGTGAAATGGAGTGCAGTTGTAGCTTTTATGGTCTGAAGGTGTATGCAAGGCAGAGTTTGTAGTAAGAGGCAATTTTATTAGATGTATGGAAGTAGTTGAGGGGGAAAAATGTAAAAATCCAGGCTGTGAAGCAAACAAGCTCTCTCTAGACCTGATGAAAGGATTGTGTGCCTGAAAGCTTGTATAACTGTCTCTTGCTATAAATCTCATGTTTCTTCAGATTGACAGGACTTCAAACCTGCTGTAAGTCCTGCTCCACCCTCACGAACACCAGTCCCCTCCCAAAAATAATAAACCTATGTGATTCATTCAGGTGATTTGAACTTTGGGTTTTGCTCTAGGTAAAAGCCCTGAAGGCATAACTATATAGTGATTACTGATAGCAACTGGATAAATCTGAATGCTGATATGTATATGACGTTTGTCTCCCGACTCACTTTTTGATTCTGTGTATTCACCCAATGCATCATTGAAATATGATCCCGCACATGGCATAAAATTAAAATAATTTATGTTTTTGAGGCGATTTTTCAAGGTTTTGATTATTTTGACTATTCCTTAGCTTGTAGTTCATTGTCTCCCACTCTCTTGTGGGCTTTATGTATTGCATGAAATACTAGTCATTTGCATGTTTCTAGGTCTAAATATCATTTACGGTTAATCTCAATTCATCTTTAAAAGAGTTAAAGCTTGGAGTCTCTTTTGCTTATCTCTGTTGAAACTCGTCTGCCTAACAGTACTAAAGTAACAAGTTATTTTAGATTTGTAGCTAATGGTCACAGGAATGTCTCTGTGTACACTGGAGCAAATACTGGTCAGATTGACTATTCAGATAATAAGTTGTTAAATATTGGAATGAACTTTAGGATTTGTTTGTAACAGTATGATTTTGAGAGTTTTTGTAGTACACAGTACCTCTCCTATGAGAGAGTATGAATTTTCAACGTACTTTTCTTTCATTCAACTTGGTGTGATGGGAATAATGAAGCCACATTAGGAAGCTGAAGCAAAATGTTACTGGCATGAATTTTGCTTACAGTGTAAAAATACAGTCAAAAATATATTATTCAGATCATATTGGACAAATACGAGTTTAAATTTTGTACATTACATGTGTTGTATACAACATATATGTTAGCAGGAATATTTTAGAGTTCTGATATTATCTGAAGCCAAGTGGGTTTACTCTGACTGTAGAAGTGCATAGTATAGTAATGAGAAATATGATAGCTACTACCCATTATAATAGAAGAAAAATTTTAAAAAAGAGTGTAAAGCAATTTGATTAAAGAGATGTCATGATCAGATTCCTTGTGACTTAATAAAGTACAAAAGTGAGGCTTGTAAGAAGCTATTAAGACAAGTATTCTAATTTATGGTGAGAAAATGTACTTCTGAAAGTGCGAGAAAACACTTTTATCCTTTGTAGTTCTCAAGTTCCCTTCCTGACACTGACATTGACTTATTGTCTTCTGCTTCACGCTGAAATAATCTAAATGTGAATGGCACTTGTTTTAGCCTTGAGAGGAGAGCTAGCTGACCCTCACCTGTGAACAGAAACAGTCTGAAGGTATTCTCTCCCAGCACATTTCAGGTATAATGAAGGAACCCACATATTCATTTGCCGTAAACTTTTTTCTGTCTCTTCAGGGAAGCAATCGGTCGTGTTTGTGAAGCTGTGCCTGGTGCCAAAGGAGCCTTCAGGAAACGAAAGGTATTTTTCTTTTCTTGTAGTGCAGTTGACTGTGTTTTCTTCATTCAACCCAAAGGAGATGAGACACAGCAGGCGGGTGACTTTAAAACAGCTTTGAGAATTGCAGATCATCAATCATTTAAAGTATTGGCTGTTTACACCCGCTTTCTTTTGTAAATTTCAGATGGAACACATAAAACAAGAAAAAGTGATGCCTTTTTATGAAATGCATGAGTAAATTGAGGAAATATGTGCTACAAGCTATTGCAGAGACTGCAAATATACACTGTTTTGAAAGTGATGAGATATTTTCTTGGAGCATAGCTCTACTGTTGACAATTAATGAGTTTGAAAATCACTGATTTCTGGAAATGGAGAGAACAGACCAGGTGATCCTGTTCTCATATGCTTTTTCCATGAACACCTGTGGCCATCACTCAGTGGTGAGCATTGATTGCGGGTCCAGTGAGCATTGGACTGACATGGTTTTTACCATTATTTTGTTCTTATTTGGAATTAGGATCTGTGGGCAAGGAATGGAGGAAGCCTTGGCATGATTCCTGCATTGATGGCTCTCAAAAGTTTTGCACTGCCTACTCTTCCAGGAACCTGCTTGCAAACTGGGATTTAATACTAAATCCAAAGCAAGGAGCATAGAAAGTGATAAATTATAGCCCTTGTGTGTTGTTGAGCACAGGAAAATAGGCAGTTGAAGGAAGAAGCCTACCCACTTTCCCATCTAGGAAGAATCCCAGCAAAAAGACATGGGATGAAATGTCACTTGTTTGCAATGGAGAATTTTCGCATACTAAAATAAGGCACATATGACAACATATGTCACAGTGTAATTGGAAATTGTCTCAGAAATTAAGGTTGTGGTTTCCTGCCTCCAAATTTATCATGCTGGCATTTCTAGGTTCTCTGACTGTCGTCTTTAAACCTGAAAGTAAAGAGGAAAGTATATTTTTTGTTGGAAAGCAAGATGATGGAAACTGTCATTGGAAAAGTAGGTCAAATAGAGCCAGAAGTGGCTATTGAGACCCTTTCTGTACTAGTGGTTTTAGAAGCAATGTTGCTTATCCATTTTCGAAAAGAGTGTTTTTAAAATAGGTCTACTGGCTGAGAAGAAAATTTGCCTGTTAACAGAATTTCAGATAAATGTTAAAGACAAATATCTTTTGCCAGTCTGTACTTTCATTATGGTTTCACTAGTGGCTTATGAATTTCGTTAAGGTGACACATACGTACTTCTTGAGGCCACATTTTTACATTTGACCTACACTGTGAGCAGGTGATCCTTGGGCATGAGCTGGAAATCATGAGGATTTAAGGAAAGAGGAGAAACAACTATTCAAAGGGCTTGTTTTAAAGAGAAGTTAATGAAGTACTGTCTCTGTGAGATGACAAAGATAAAATAGTGCAACACTAATGTTTCATACAAGCAATATGTAGGTAGCATAATTTTAATCAATTAAGCAGAAGGAAAAGAAGCTAAAACTGAATAACTGTAAGTTTGAAGAGTAAAGAAACACAGATGTGTCCATCCTGCTAGGCACAAAACTTTCCAAACCTGCAGGCATCTTGGGACAAATGCACATATAGTGGCAGAAGAACACTGCCTCCAGTCTCAGCTTTGCTTTTATGTCCTAATGAGCGGCATAAATATTCATTACTGCATGTACAGCAAGTGGAAGGACTTAGTCTGTAATTGCAGGCTGTGTTAGCTGAAAGAGGCTGCTCTCAGGCAGCTGTTTGGTTTCCTGTAGCTGTCAAAGGTGAGAAGTTCATACACTTTGCTTTGGGAGCATAACTTCTACCACTACAAGATCTCCTAAGACCTGGTGATAAAAGTTATCAGCATTATTATATCCCCTTTATTATATTTCTACACTTCATACTTATTCTCTGAGTCAGGATAAGTCTTTAGCTGCATGTTGTACCACAGCATACCAGAGGCTTTAGCCTATGGCTGGGCTTTTACCTGTTGTCAAGAAGTCTATGACCATGACATTGTGTATCCCTTTTTTTTTTGAGCATCCCATCAGTATCACTGGAGTCCCACTTTCAATATGGGAAGAGAGCAGAGCAACAGAGCAGTTGGTAGATGCAGAGCAAGTAACAGATTTCTTTTCAGGAATAGAAAGCTGTTTTTACAGAAGAAGAATGTGCCATTTTAAGGTACTGACTTAAGGCATGTATCTTAGTCTGCTCACTTGGTCCCTTGGTGAAGATGAGACTTTGCTGTCTCACAGACCCCCTATTTTGTTGGGTCAAGAGTGGATGAATACCTACCTAGCTATTATTGTTGTTGTTATTATTATCATTAACAGTAGTAGTAATATAAATGAGAAATTATGTTGAGTGAAACAGCTGTTGCAATGAAGTGATCTTTGAAAAGTCAGCAAGTTTTTTGAAACCTTTAAGATGACAGTTAACTCTGCATACAATGAAGGTCATCCCAAGTAAATAGACAATAAAAATGTGCTTTTTCTGCCCCTCCTCACAGCCACCAAGCAAAGTTCTTTCTAGTATCTTGGGAAAGAGCAATCTTCAGTTTGCAGGAATGAGCATAATGCTCAATATCTCCACCACCAGCTTAAACCTAATGACTCCGGATACAAAACAAGTGAGTGTAATTGTCATATTAATTTGTGAGGCTTTTGATGAACAGTCTACTGCACAATTATTTGCTGTATGCTAAAATACCCAGTTACTCAAAGTTGTTGTTCTGTAATAATGACTATAAAATGAATGAAAACAGAATATCAAGCATAATAGAAGTAATTGTTTATTCCAGTATTCAGCACAGCTTTGATAAATTATTCTCTTCTTGCCACATTTCAGGTAGATTGCTTTTACTCTTAAAAGATGTATTACATGAAATGGCATTTTTGGGTTGTGGGAGTCCTTGTTGGGTAGAATTACAAACTTCAAGAGTTTTTAAAGGGAAGTATTTGGACTAAGTTACTAAAGGACTGAATGCGCATCCCCAATTTTGTTGTCATTTTTCCCATTTTAAGCTTTAAAGGGCAATCTATTCCTGAGCTGCTAAAAATATACAGCCTCAGGGATTTTGCAGTGCAGTAAAATGCCAGTGTTTTAGAGAGACAAGGCAGCCTTTTCCAAGCAGCCCATTTCTTCTTCATTGTGCTGAACATACAGACAGACTTTTGGGAATCACTGCAATGGATTGTGAATGATGAATGAGATGAGAAAAAAATCCTTTCTCAGGGTATATATAAAGAGAATGCAGACAGACATGCGTAGTCACTGCTGTGCTATTTGCTCTCAGCTACATACTGCATTAGGGCACACAACTTTCTGCCCAGATACAGTTAGAGAGAGGAAAAAAACCTCTGATCTCTTTAAGAGCCTTTGGATTAAAGTATAAGAAGGAATATATACATTGCCTGCTAAAAACCTTGCTGTTTTTATTATGTTTTCATTGATTTATTTTCATTCTTATCCTTATTTAGAAAACATAATTTTCTGCAGTGAGCACTGACACTGTGGGAGCAGAATTATGGCTGGTTGCAGTAGTTTGGAACTTTACTATGGGATATTCACAGCAGTGCTTTTTGTGAGGACAGTTGCCCCCAGCCAGAAGCATAGGAACTTGATGTAATTACATTTACTAAAAACGTGCCAAACCCCAAAAGTCACCTTGTCTTCTACTAGTGTCAGGATAGAAATGGAGAGTTAACCTAGTTTATCTCAGGGAAGCATCATTCCCCAGATATTTTGCCTTTTTTCCAAGTTGCCAAATCTGTTAATCATTCTCTCATGTCATTCTTTTGGAGATAGACTTGGTCTGGGTGCTGCAGGCCTGGCAAATATCTGGTTTCTCAGAGATCCCCAGTCTGGCTTTGGCCTCCCTTATTTCTTCTTTGTGACAAGCATTTGATTTAAAAATAAGCATAGCCCAGCGGCTTTGCACTTAGAGGGTCCACTCAAGAAGATGGCTTTGAACTTCTGTAACAGCCTCTTTTTCCTAGAGGACCTGGAGAAAGAAAGAAAGAAAGAAAGAAAGAAAGAAAGAAAGAAAGAAAGAAAGAAAGAAAGAAAGAAAGAAAGAAAGAAAGAAAGAAAGAAAGAAAGAAAGAAAGAAAGAAAGGACAAGACAGCGTTGTTGGCCTTCGGGGTAGGAGGAAAACAATTGCATGCATCCCTGCACAAAAGTTTAGTGAACAGGAATGAGCGATGTTAGATTTTGTTTTGTTTTTTTTTATTTGTTTAAAACACAGATTTGGGTAGATTGAAGTGTTTCTAAACTATGAGCCAACATTGGTCAATTGTTTTGTTTTAAGCACTGGTAATTTGCTATTCCTTGTTTCTATATTTTTGTGTTACGGGAAAGGGAATATCCGTGCCTCAAAATGAACTGAACTGTTTAGTTGTGGAAGTAAAAAAGCCTAGTGTATGACTTGAACCATGGTTTCAAGCACTTTTCAAAGTTCCTAAAATTGGGAAAAATAAGTTTTGAGGTAATCTAAAATAATTTTTAATGTTTATGATGTTGAACTAGATATCAGGTTATTTGTACAATTCAGGATAGTGAATAAATCTTCACTAGTTCATCTTCATTGTGGGAAAAAGAGAAAGGAATCCCTCACTGATGATTAAGGGAACAATGTTTCACCATTGAACACAAAAATTAACCTCATTTTGAGAAGCTGGTGTGGTAAAAGCAGCAGTATTGAAAATGCTCTTTACATGAAAGAAGCACTACAAATAGTTGTCAGCACTCTCGGGCTTGGTGAGGCAGCAGCATCCAGAGAAACTCATGTCAGGCTTTTTTCTCTCAAGGGAAGATAGTTGCTAGTTCAGGTCTTTAAGATGCAGGATAGGAAAGCAGTCCCGAGAATATATTTTTAGTCTGTTTTTTTTTTTTAAATAGTTTTCTAAAGTATGTGGTACTCTCTCCAAAGTGAGCAATTAAGATCCAGATGACTATTATCACATGCTTTTAGGCACTAAGTAAGGGGCCTGTCCTATACCAGATGAGTTCCTTGGTATCGTTTCTGTGAATTAAATGTTCTAGTGCAATTTTCTTTCAAATGACCTTTTCTTTCTTGGTTGTTACACAATTTGGTTATTAAAAGATTTCAAAAGTTAAATCTCAGAATAGTAATGGAGCAGAATTGTTCTCCTTGTATTAGAGGTTCATGACAGTTTGTCTAGTCTCAGAGAAATATCATATTAGTTCAAATTGTACATAAGCATATTGAATTTCAAATTGCCTGGACTAAGACTAAAATTTTGTCCACAATACTACATTGCAGCCAGATTCAAAATTCTGTTTGCATCTTGCAAGCATGTTGGTGTCTGAAAAAAAATGACACAGGAGGTACTGGAACCAGTTTTAGGATCCTTAGCTGGAGTGGAGATTGGCATGATTTCATTGATTTTACCAGAGTGGCATCAGCAGAAAAGTATTTTGATGAATAGGAACCTTTTCTCCATTCATCACTATCTGTAATAAATAAAGCAAGCTTTAGCAAATAGAAGTTTCTCCAAAGATACTGTATGACAGACCTATATGATTTGCTGGAGTTCTGAGCACATTTAGCAATTTTGCTGTATGCTGCTAGGTTTTAAAGAACACTAGAATAGATACATTCATCCTTAAGTTTGTTTATATTATCTTACTACTCTTTCCATTCCTTGTAGTTGAAATGCAGAGGTCATTTTGATCTTGGTTTTGAATTTTCAACCCCATACAAAATAAAAAAGAAATCAGAAGGGTAAACCTACTAACTCACACTTATCCTTTCTGATCCATACAGATCATAGCAAATCACCATATGCAATCTATTTCCTTTGCGTCTGGAGGTGATCTGGTAAGCATTTCTTTAAAGTTTTGCCCCACATAGATATTGCTTTATGAGGACTGTGTAGCATGATTTATTGTATAGCTTACTGAAAGAAAAATAGAACCACAATAGCTCCTGTTTCTTGTTTCATAAATTCTTCTTGATTGTTGCTGTCAAACTCTTTCTGAGGGAAGCAATTGACAAGCAGTAATAAATCCTCCTCTTTGAATGACTGAAACAAAAAGTATCAAAGGGCTGTGAGCATTCATATAACAACTGATAAGCAGGACTCTTTGTCAGAGTGATATAGTACAGTCATATGAATATCGCGAATTTTTGTACTGTTTACTTTGTACTTTTTTACAGTAACACAATGTGTTGCAGTTATATTTATAGCAATGTATGCATTTATTATTTTTCTTCCTATCTTTGAGTGTAAATTGAAAAGACTGTGCTAAATACAGCCTTCAGATATGTTCACTACATTTATGCAGCTTGAAGACAGGCTTTCAGGAAAAGCCCAGATCTTTCCTTCCAGTTTTGCAAAGCTTTCAGATACACCTACACATTCATTTAGATCAAAGGGCAGACTCCTTCTTGTTGTGCTTTTTCATGTTTTTATAAGCAGTTCATCCAAAGGAATACCAAGTACACCTAAGGAGCAATGGGAGAGTTATAAAACAGAGACATTGTTCACCTCTTAACTTAGAGATTTGAAAACTTTTAAACCTAGAGTAATTGAAGAAGTCTGCCTCTTCCTCCATCATAGATTATCTGTCACTTATCAGTCAAGTACTACAGGTAAGGCAATTTCTAGCTTGCTTTGTGAGTTAATTTGCTCAGTTCAGTTCTAATAAGTTGAAGATCCTTGGCACTTTCTCTTCATTTCAGTAGTCTCAGAAAACATAAGGGCAAACTTTAGTGTTAGTACAGTTCTGCTGAGCTTAGTTCAGTTCCTGAAGGGAAAAGGACACTGTATCATAATAACAAAAAATGGATCAATAGCAGCCTTGAAATACAAAAGATTGCAATGATTGCTGTAAGTGAAAAATTCCTGAAGTGAGCAGAGGAGTGATCAGCACCATTCCCTGCCTCTGCGAGAAGATTCTTCACTCCTCATCTGCCATCCCAAATGCTAAGTCCTGGAAACACCATTGCACACTGCCCACTGCTAGAGTGGTTTACTAGGAAAGAGGAGAGAAGCAGTCTTAGAGATTGGATTTGGAGTAAACAAGCTCTTCCAAATGTTTTAGAGAGGTAAAAATCATGCTACTGAGTTAATGAGCTACCAGAGAAATAAAATTGCATGGTGTGAGGGAGCCTACAGGAGACAGTGAAATGAAAGACCACTGCATGGTGATCTCATTCTGAGGGTGGAGAGGGCACGTGTTAGTATCTAATGATGCTCTTTGGGCTTGTCTCAGTGGGCTGTTACCTGGCATAACCTTAAATCAAGAGCTTGTCCATAAAGGTCTTTGTCCTGTGTGCACACAAAAGAAGGCAAGATGCAAGGAGGTAATTAAAGTAACAGCCTTATTAACCCATCTGAGGGTCATAACTTTCATCAGCCCTTAATGATTTCAACTTGGTATACAACTTCTACCTCCAAACTGTATCCCCCAAACACAGCTGGGCTCCAGATCATAATCTCATCTCTCCTCTCATGAGATTTAAAATGGCTGGAGAAAGGCTATACTGAAGTAAGAACCCAGATCTGTGCCTAGATTTCTTCAGGGAATACTTCCCTTATTTTGAATTTTGAAGTCTGGTTTATTTAGAACTGAGGCTGCCCCTACTTCTCGTCCCATCCACTTTTCTGCTCTGGGTATTTGCCCCACATTTGCATCAGAAATTCACTTTGCAAATTCATCATACTGCTTAAACATTGCTTACCTTCATTATTCAAAATGTATCCACAGGACAAGTATTCCACAGTCTTGGAGAACAGCTTGAGTACCGTATATATTTTTTGCAATATTCCCCTTTGGAATGAGTCAGACAGTTTCTAGCTGTGTCAGCACATAAGAGCTTAAAAATTCATTCACCAAATCCTTTCAGACACTATTTCAGAATAATTTTTAGTTCACATCCAAGACTGTGTTCTTGATTTGCTTTAGCTCTCTTCAGCCCCTCCTCATGGTACACTTAATATTTTTCATTGGTAGTAAATTCAAGTCAATTCAAGGCTGCTGGACAGGACATCTGTTTTTTGGAGATGCCTACTGAAATTTCAGAGAGGCTGACCTCATAAGGTCTAATGAGGCAGGTCTCTCAGAGGTCCCTGAAGACAGTAGTTTTTCAGTTTCAGCCCTGATTCCGACACTGCAATGCAATTTCTTTGAGGTAAAAATTACAGCTCATTCATACTTGTCTTCAGTCTTTGAATGTCAGGGACCACTTTGCTGCATCAGCCTAGCTCTGTATAGCTTTTTGATAGGAGTGCTCTAATTTAGCTGCTGTGAAATGTTCCTGCCTTAGGTTCTTAATGGTTTGTCTTAGTCAGCTTGAATATGAGAGCTTTAGATGAAACAAGGAGTAATGTCTAGTTTCTAACACTCACCCTAGCTATGAAGTAGATCTATGATTTACTCAGGCATAAATGTATCCATTAGCTATGTCTGTACTGGTAAATAAAATGATCTGTAGTCTGTTTTCTTGCCCCAAAATTATCGCACAGTGCGATTTGCACCCACACATTCACTCTGTCCACTTCCGTTGGTCTCCTGTGATTGATGCCGAGCATGTGCTAGTCCTTCAGAGAGTTTCAGAGCATAGTGTGGGAAACCAGTACATCCAGACCAGGGAGAGCTGCAACAGTTAAGTAGTACTACTGTGGGACAATTCTCAGGCCTTTACCTTAGCTCTGTTTTATTTGCTGCTACAGACATAGCCACTTTTCTCACCTGCTTACTTGTTGATATACATCATTACTCAAGTCATTGCCCAGACAATACAACACTGGATGCTTAAGAAATTACTGGACAAAATGCCAGGGCTATTCTTTTGTGCTCTGCTTTTTCTAAAGACCAGCCTCAGTACTGCTGTGTCTGAGTGCTTCCAATACTGCATTAAGTGATATGGCTACACATCTGTCACCAGAACCATGAGTGTGCTTCAGCATTTCCCTTGCCCTCTTAGGAAGGAAATTGTATATACATACAACACAGTGATTTGTTTTGGCTGTATGCTTGCACTGGAGAAAGTTAAGGTAAAGAAGTCTTTTAACTGGAGATTGATGTTTGTTGTGACATTGATCCTTGACATGATTGTCAATGGTCTTCGATCAGTCCCCTTGAAAAGGCTTTGGGTAGATTAATGCAGCCCCCTGTACTGTATCCTTTATATACCTCAGTTAGGTTTAGCTATACATGACTATCCAGTCATATCAGAGAATACTGGATCTAACTAGAACTTCCTGATCACATCAAGGATATATGACATTTTCTAGATGTGCCAGCAGGCTTCACATTTCCCAGAAGCACTGGCCTTTCCGTTTCTCCTGCACAAGGATAAAAGTCAGTGCCATTTGTGAACAGGAGAGTGAGGGTGGCAGGAGAGCAGGCAAAAAATCCCCAAAGAAATTGTCAACTTGCTCTTGCCAGAAAATGCACCCAGCATGTGGCAACAGGAATGGCTGGGAGCAGTCCATGGGTCAGGAAAGAATGTCCTGGGAGATGTTTGTCACATCTAGGAAGTGGCTGAGCCCCTCTGTACTTTCGGCATTGTAGTCAGTAAAGTAAACACACCTGCGTGTCATGCATGAATAAATGCCACTGCTCAGTATTTCTGACACAGAACCAATTGATTATTTATGTTCTGGATCAAAATCTTTGGGGAGTTTGAGGATGAGGATTTGTAATTCTAATCCCTTCTAAATGACGCCCGATTCAAATCTTACTAAATTTGTTCAATTGATTTTCAGAGGCCTTGGAAGACATTCTTAAGTTCTGCTGGAATAAAACACATCCTGCAGAAAGCAAAGTGCTGGGATCCGTACCAAAAACCATAAACACTTTTACGGAGATTAAGTAGTATATAAATGTAGAGCAAAACATGTCATTTGAGGTTCTGCCCACAGGAACATGCACACTCTGGACTGGGATCTTTTGCTATGATCAGTGCAAAGATTTTTTTCATTCATTGTCTATATCTTAATTTTTTGACAGGATACAACTGACTATGTTGCATATGTAGCTAAGGATCCTGTTAATCGGAGAGGTAAGTTAGAAATACCTATTTGTCACCTTTTTTTCCTTTGAGAAATATTAATTATACATGTTATAATTCAATTGATTTTTCTGTCCTCCTTGTCTTGAAAAGAATAATTGCAGCCCAACAGAAAGATTGTCTTTGACAGAGTAATGGAAAGATTAAGTAAGGAACAGCCACATGCAAGTTGGTTCTCAAACTTGAAACAAGTCTTGCCTGTATTTCATCTCCAAGTATCGCTTGGATTCCCTTCACGTCTTAAATCAAACGCGTTTTCTGGCTGCATGAGCTTCTAGGCCACAGCTATCTCTTACTTACACACAATCGCTGTGCAAGCATTAAGTCCTCTGATTAAGTCCACTGATGAGGTGGCTGAATCTGTTAGGTTTTCTCAGTACATGCCTAATTCTTCCTGGCAGAATCAGATTCTTTACCAAATGCTGAACTTTTGAGCCAGCTTGCCGGAGGTTGTAATCCTCTTTCTCAGTGAAGTTTTATCTATCTATCTATCTATCTATCTATCTATCTATCTATCTATCTATCTATCTATCTATCTTACTGTATTGTTCTATACGCAATCAGTCAGGAACAGGGAACCTCTTGTTGATTGTCTTCAAAGACTAAAAACCAGTTCAGATTCTCAAAAATAAATGTAAATTATAAAAAGTGGAAGCTGCAGTCTGAAATAACAGATAAAGAAAACACTCCTGCTTGTAATGCGGAAAGCATCACTAGGTCTTAATAATACTAAGTACGAAGTACTGTATAATGTACCTGAGAATCTATTTATTATTCATAGATTTATAGAGAAAAAAAACTATCTCCAAAAAAAGGCTCAACCACTTCAACAGTATTTCTGCAGAATTCAGACACTTTAAATCCAAAATGCCAACTTTGTAAACCCTGAGCTGCCACCTTGCCATGGACACAATAAATTCAATAGCTTCTGTATTTTGTCACCTTTAGTGATCTTAGATACCTCAGCAATCTGTTCTATCCATGGGCAGAAATACCTGGATTTGAGAGCATTAACTCATAGATAACACCTGTACTGAATATACTAATATGAAGAATATTAATGAAACATCTAGAAAACTTATGGGGAATGGGTGGTAGGGAGATAATCCAGTTCTTTGCCATGTTTGTTATGTTCCATCATCATGTGTGTGCCATTAGAAATGTTCCGACATCAGACAGTAGGTAGCATAGGATCAGAATCGCCTGGTTGGAAAAGATCTTTGAGATCATCAAGTCCAACTGTACCTGTCTACTACTAAACCATATCTCTGAGAAACTCATCTACCTGTCTTATAAACACCTCCAGGTGTTTATAAGTTACTCAACCACCTTCCTGGGCAGCCTGTTCCAGTGCCTGACTACTATTTCAGCAAATAAATTTTTCGTGATGTCTAGTCTGAACCTCCCCTGGTGGGGAGGTGCAGGGCTGTTCTCCACCCCACCTGCTTTTGCACGACCCTTCTGCTAAAGCAGAGACTGACTTAGTTGTACTGAGAGATGTCAGTGGCAATGTAGTGGACCTATATCACACACCAGATGTTTGCACTGTAGGGTTTGGAGAAACCCAGTGTTCTGTTTTCTGTTTCTCTGTGAGTGCATTTTAAATAAAAAATGTATCATGGACTATTTTCCATACATCTGAGTTGAAAGTGTTTTGCCTTATCTTCCTATTACTGGTCCTGTTGAGATATTCTATCCTAGATTGAGGAGTCATCTAAGCACTTGGTATTGTCTTCCTGTGGTGTATTTAGTTCAAGTAATTTCTCAGTTTCTTTAGGAAATGTTCAACAGAGTGAACTCTGAAAGTCTCCAGCTGCAATGCATGTCTTTTATCCTTCATAAAATTTCTGCTCCTCTTTCTTTCATTTTTTGTGTATTTTTTAGAAAAGGTAGATAATACCTGTTATTGTTAGGACTAATCTAGTATTAATGTCAGCTATCTACATCAGAGGCTGCACCTTGCTTGCTTTTGTCCTCGTCATTAGCCAGTTTCTTATAAGTCCTATTTGCTGCAGTGAAGCACTGTTATCTGAGGTGAAATTCTTTCACGCTGTGATCTTTAAGCCTTCTTCATTAGAGCTTTCCATGGGTGGTTTCCCCAGTTTTGTGTGCACATCAATCATTTGCAGGTCAGTGACTTTGTATGTGACCAGCATTAAACCACATTTTTTTCTAAAAGGTCTAGTTTAACAAGAGATCCTGATTTCCCTCTTTCACCATCTCTGGCTATTCTGTCAGTCTTTTGTGTTATCTGCAAATTACGCTAGAGGCAAGTTTAAATTTACTTCTGTGTCTAGTGAACATGTTACTGCAGCTGTTACTGACACCAGCACTAATGCTGTAGTACAGCTTTCGCTTGCATATTAGACTCATTTCTTCCCAAGAGTGGAAAGGGTCTCTCCATGCTTTATATTCTGAATCTGGCAAGCTAAAAGCTGTTTGTCTTCCTCTGTTACATTCACAAAAAATCATCTCTGTGTGAGCCAAACCTTCTCATCCATTTACAAGCAGCACATCTCCTACCTGCTGAAAGTCCATTCATGTACCCAAGGAAACACGTTACTCATTACATCCCCTACTGAAACTGCTTAATGACTCATACTTTATTTCAGCTCCACAGGTTTAGCACTGAGCAATATAGCCTCTTTAAATCCCTACTCTAGTTATAGCATGCAAAATCTAAACTTTGCTTGGCCTAACTCCTTTCCATCCACATTCATGGAGATAAATCTGCACGTTATCTGGGGGCTGATTGCTCACTGGCACTGGTGAACAAAGAGGATAAACAGCAAATACCTCACTGGTAGCCAGGAATGTCTGCCTCTGTTTTTGGACACTTGGGGGTTCTGTTTTTTGCTGCCAAATCCACCTTCAACATGCAACTAAGGACACTTCTGCTGAATCAGACATTGCCTCAGCATGCTGGTTGACACAACAGGGGCTATAAAGTGACAAGAGCGCATCACTGCTGATATGTTTAACAGGGCAGCACTGTGACTGGTTCCATCTCATTCCACATGAGGTGCTGCTGCTAATGAAGCAGAGACAGCTTAGTGCCCTGGCGATTCCATATCGGCATAACTGCAGGTTTCTTGATCCTTTATTCAGAAGTTTGTCCAGCAGATCACCTTCTGAGAAGTCATTGCTAAATCTCCTTGGTCCCCCTATGTTGTTTCAACTAAAATTATGTCACACAAATGTCATGACTAACCCTTATTTGTAGGACACTGGCACCCAAAGCATTTGATTCCACCGAACTGGATAATGAGCATATATTAAAATGCAGATTTTCAGCTGAAGTATTTATATCTGGTTATTAAAGCAGTCATAAGCAGTAGAAATGAGTAACATTGAACAAGGTCCCAGCGTAATGTGTTAAAGAAATGTGGAAAAGAACGAGAGTTTTAAATCCAATCCGGGCTCTAGCCAATAGACCATGTGTCGTTTATCCAGCAGTGAATTTGGAAAATGAACTTGCCTGGGCTTTTCTGAATATCACCAAAGGTTTGTCCATTCAGGTCTCTAGCTTCTAGTGCTTAACACCCATCTACGTTCCTGCAGTGTTAGGTGACATCTTCATAAGTTCACCTAATTTATGTTATCACTTAAGATGGTACTTCTAGGCCACTCTCTGATTTAAAGCTGGGATAGGTTTGGCTGCTTAGGCAGTTGATACAGGTTTCTCAGTCACCCATGAAAGACAGCTTGTCTTCCCAGCCTCTCTCCTTGCTGCCTCTGTCATGGTGGGTTCAGAGAAGTGGCACATGGAGGAGTGCTGGAGTTAACCAGAATCCTGGCTGGGTCATCCCCAGTGATCCCATAGTTTGCTGGGACTGTCTCCATACAGATCTGCAGGAAAAGGTGCCAGCCCTCCATATTACTGAAATCAGATCAGGACCTGGGATATAGGAAATTCCTAGTTACTACTCATCCCTCAGCCTGTAACTTGGGAAATTCTGGAAACTCAATGGAAGTGAACAGCTTGCAAACTTGGGAAAAAATTGAGGAAAGCAAAAAAAGCCTTTTTTGTTACCATCTACTAAGATTTTTATTATTTCAACTTAAAGCTCAGAATTCTCATTAATCTTTTGCATTCAGGTAAGAACAAGTGAAATTTTATGAGATTGCCTGTCTTTATGGACTTGATAAAATTGTGGAACTGATTTGCGCTCTTGCTTGTTGCAGTTACACACCAAAGCAATTTTATTTAGCATTTAAAAAGGGCTAATTACTTGAAATTCACTGTGCCAGAATTGGTTTTATTTGAAATGTGTGCGCCATGAACAGGACAACTCTGCCTGACATGTAGGTGTTTTGTCTTAGGTAAGTGTATCCCACAATAAACCATGATTTGCATGTGCATTTGTCAAATCTTTTTAATTTAGCTTGTCATATACTGGAATGCTGTGATGGCCTGGCTCAGGATGTCATCAGCACCATTGGGCAAGCATTTGAGCTTCGATTTAAGCAATACTTGCAATGCCCCTCTAAGATACCTACTTTCCATGATAGGTGAGTATGATTGCAGAAGACTGCTAAAGGATCTTCTTTAGCTTTACATTTACTTTATAAAATGTGCTGTGGACAAGTTACTGGGGGCAGAGAGGATTGAAATATTTTGAAAAGAGATTTCTGCTGAATTAGCAAAAGCAGGATTTGCCAAATTGATACAAAAGGAGCACAGTAATTTTAAAAGAATGGGCTAAATATGGATTTCACAGTGAACTCACTTATTGAAATGATCAAGCTTTTTCTATTGTAGTTAGTAGGCAGAGTTGGATAGGCAAGAATGGATACTGGCATTTGTGGCATTTCCTCACTTTTTGTTAGTGTTATAGCAGCTCTGTCAATTTAGATGAAGTAAGCGAGGGCTTTCAATATGGCTAGTGATGTTTCACTATTTCTGATATCAGCCAAGGTGAAGTTTTTCCAAGTGTAATGCACTGTACCAAGGCTCAGACTGCACTGTTCTCTGAAGGACACAAAATCTGTCTGCTTGTATATGGTTAAAAGACTGAGACATAACATTCTGCTTCATTTGGTCATTTGGTGAGCTTTTTTTTTTTTTGACATGGATTGATATATGCTTGCTAACAGTAGAAAAAATCCTGATAAGATGGTACCCTGTATCATTTCTTATTTCAGAGTAAAATGAGTGTAAGGTGAATATAATGCACTACTATCCTAATCTGGAAGCAGTCTGTACTCAGTTTAAACTTGTGTAAATACTGTTAAATGCAGGTTGAAACCAGAGATCAAATCTCCTGATTTTGTGAAGCTCTTCAAGGTTTATATTACTGATAATTAAAGCCATAATTAAAGACAAAGTCTCAGGGCTTGGTCAATCAATCATGTAATAATATTAGAAATGGTATTGTAAGCTTAAATAAAATTGCTTGCTGATGCAGTTTGTATTGGTCTTTATAGGTAAATAAAAACCTTCTTCATGCAACGTAAAGGATTTCATCCATTGTAGAGGAATTTTAGATTAAGTTAGTCTAAATAGAGAGGGGTCTGCTGCATGATCCGTGATTGCTTTCTGACTTATAATGTTAGCTGAATTATCAAAATAATATACCATAGTAATTTCCTGACAGGCAGTCTTAACATCTTGCAGGTATCTGTAAGTTCTTTACGAGTGAAGGGCAAAATAAAGCACTCACTTTCTTACAGAATGCAGAGTTTTGATGAGCCATGGTTGGAGGAAGATAATGAGGCAACAGAACATCCCTATTACAACAACATCCCAAATAAAATGCCCCCTCCTGGTGGCTTCATTGATGTCAGACTCAAAGCAAGACTTCCCACTGCTGCAGAGGCAGTTCAGGTCAGTGCAATTGTGTCTCTGCCCTCTTGCTGATGGGTTTAAAATTTTCTTAAAATGTGTATTTTAAGATGAATGTGTTGGACAAGTTATAATTTACAGCCCTTTGTGTCAGTTTCCTTTTGAATTGACATTGAAGATGTAAGTGCAACATTTTAGGCAGGTTCAAAACAAACAAAAGGAGATGAGTTCCTCAATATGTTAAAACATTACACAGGTTCAAGGAAGAGAAATCCACTGAAGGCTACTACATTTGTGGAAACTATGCTTGCTTCGGATAGAATCAAAAAATGCACACTAACTGAGAAAGATTTGATGCGGAATAACTATAACCATCTAGTGCAGTCATTGCTAACAGTATATTACGCTAATAACTCATCAGTGATCCATATTTAACTAGGTTCCTAGGTAGGTTTTTCACCTCATGTTGAGCTGAGGTTAGATTGGATATTTCTACCAGCATTGCTGTTGGAAGATTGACTGTAGTCTCAATGTAGCCACCTAAGAGTAGTTTTCAGCTTTAGCACAACTCTGCTTAAACCCAGAGTGCTCTTGTCTGTAGACAACATCCTTCCTCCAGTAGCTGAGCTTGTCCGTTTGTATGAAAGTGAGTCTTTCAGCTTACGCTTTGGAGGATGCTAGGGATGTCTTCTGGTCCCAGGTGTGTTTCTGTAGGACATTTTTCCCAGGCGTGATTTGTCAGGGCTCACTATGTAAAGACAAATATACTGGAGGAGGTGATGCTTCATTTGCGATTGCAGGGGTTAACAGAAGCAGGAAGCAAGGAAGTTTACATGAAGATCAGTGGTAATATCTTACTCCTACACAAATGCATTTGTGAGATATATATTCTGACACCATGATGAATTGGAAATGAAGAGTGGGAGTACACAGAATATAGGCAAGGAAGTTGTCAGTGCCACACATAATATATCTGAGAATTTTAAAGGTAATTGAAAACTTATTTGCACATATGTCCATTCTAGTCTGCAGCAAGAGTGGGAGGAGAGCAAACCTATTACCAAAGTCGTCACTTAGGAGACAAATTCATTGAAGGCTGGCATCGTGGCCCTGTTAAGCAAGGTGAGTTTTTCTAGTTTTAGCTGTAATACTGCAGTAGATCTTGGGAGGGCAAAACATGTGAAAGTCTGATGCCTCAGAGTCTTAAGGCCATGAAGTGCAATTTGTCCAGATTTTAGAGTTGATATCAGAGAAAAAAGCATTTGGTAATTATCTCTGAGTAACTTACCAAATGCACACTTTCATAAACTTTTATCTTTTGCAGAGCTGTTCATAAATAGAGTTGCCCCAAACCTTCAGCTAGGTAGCTTGCCAATTCTTACAACCTCATGGTATTTAAAGACAGGCTGAGAGGCATTTTCTGAAAATCTGATGCACTAAGGTATACAAAATGGAGTTTCCAAAGGAAGAGACTAAAGTCAGAATTGTTTTTTAAATGTGGAGCAATGCGTGTCTTTGCACATGATCTCTGCTCCACGAATAACGAATACTGCTTATTGTTTTTTTTGTTTTAGTCCATTAATTTTAAGAAAATCACATCAAAAAGTTTGTGTGAAATTTCACCTATTCCACCTTTATGTGACAACTTTACTGCGTTTCTGGAGACACTTTCTTTTCAAATAACAGAATATGTTATCTGTTGTTAATCTGCCCGGATTTGAGGATTTTACTCCATTTCTTCCTCTCATGACTTCCCAACAGAACATCAGTTTTGAAATTGGCAGTCTTTATTTATAAAATTTTCTTTTCCTCCTAAATGATACACCCCAGCTCTCATTGAAACCCAGTTTTGAATCCATTCATGAATATTTTTTTTTACAAAATCCTGCAGTTGTTGACTTTACATCTCCCATTCCAGGAAATTTTAAACCTTTGGTGATAGAGTGCAATTTTATTTGGTCATTGTAAAAACACTGTTCTGTTAAATACAAAAAAAGAAAAAAAAATCTTTAATTTTCCAGGATCCCTGGATATTTGTAGTATGCTGGAAGGGAAATCACAAGTAACTCCAGCAGCAACAATGCCAACCTATGTAAACACCCAGCATATAAATATAGAGGCTCTATTGGCACTTCAGGCAGATAATGAAAGTATCTTCAGTGGAACAGCAAATGATACTAAAGAGACCAGCCCAGGAAAGGATCTGTTTGACATGAGTGAGTTCCTTTCCTATTCACTCCTTTTCTAACAAGCAATCGAATACATTTATGCATTAGTTCTGTATGAAAATAATTCTAAAATTCTCCAAATTTTAGTATTCCTGGTGGAGTTATGGTGAATTCTAGAATTCATGGTGGTTTCATATCTGACCAAATTAAAATAAGTGTGGCTGAAGATTGTATTATATCTGAGCTAAGCTGAGCTGCAGTCTATGTTATCCTTCGCATTACAAGCAACTAGGTCAGGAGGAAAATAAATCAGGATTGTCATGCAGGAAAGTAAAGGAGTGAATGACTGGAGAATTAGCTCCAGCCTGTCCTATGAATATGTTACTAGGAAATCAGTGTATACTACAAAACCATTGTGCAACAAGGAAGCTGGAAGGGAAATAAAAAGGCTGAATTATCCCATGCTCTGAATAGGCCTACTATCCCATGTAGCTATCTGTTCCAACTTTGAAGTCAGCTTTTTCAAAATCAGAGTCATATCTTTAGCCATAAAACAATAGTTTAAGCATCAGTCATAGTTTGATATTGATGCTACCAATCCACATAATTTTCATCCTAAAGGTACTTAACAGAAAATATTAGGAAAACAGTTTGATGCACAGACAATTTTCATTGTTTTTCTACTCTTCCTACCTCCAATCAATTGCTGACACGGTTTATTTAATTCAGTTCACATACTTAGAAGGCAGTGAGACAAGGCAGTTGGTTCCTATGTGTTATTTGTAAAATAACATATCTACATTTCCGTTACCTCAGTATACATAAAACTATCTTCCCGGCATGTTTTTGCTGAGATACGTCTCTATTTCCACAGGGTAGGGTGATTTTGAATTGAAAGAAAGGGGGAGGGAAGAAAGGTGAGGGAGTATCTATCAGTGAATATAGGTCTGAAATGAGAAAAACCTGCTGCCTAAAATCAGAGATGTTAAATTTGATTTCTAACATATAAGCCCTTAAAACATGGTCATACTTACCTCTATTTTATACACATTCTTTTCCTAAAAATAAGAAAAACTGATTTTTCTTCTTTCAGCCTTCAGTAGTCTGTATCAACTGTTCGATCATCGGGGAAAAATAAGTATAAGAATACATGGCAACTAGCCCTAAGTTAGTGGTTTGTCAAGCTAAATGTGTGTTGGGTTCTGTGCAGACTGCAATGTAGTGAAGCTGGTTTTAATAATTAGCTGTAACAGCACAATATTTACCCTGTTTCTCTGAGGTCCCGTGAAACATGGCTATGCATTCTTCACATTTGAGCAGACTATTTAGAGCTCCTGTATTGCTTCATGGTACTGATCTGCAGATGTCCTTTAGTAAATCTAGTGGGCCCAGAACAATATTTGTTTTTAATACGTACTAGTTGGCCAGATGAAGGTCTTGCAAGGGAAGATAACTTCCAAAAGATTAGCAGAGCGCAGAATGAAGCATGCACTGATGACTTTACAGTTTCTGTAAGACTGTTAGGATCTGTAATGACACATCTTTCCATTCCACTCTACAGAAAGTAGCACTGAGTTCAAGATTTAGCTGAGATTTAATATGCTTTGCTGAGGCTGATTTTCACAGTAAAGGTGTCAGCCTCTGTCAATGTTGCAAAGTCCTAGGTGGAGGCTAGGGGTAGGCTGAATGGTAAGGGTGATTGATCTCTTCTAGACATACCCTTGGGCTGTAGACTCAGGAATGGATAATTTCTAAATGAATATGTTGCTTGAAGAGAAACCAGATATGAGTATAATGACATTGAGTACCCACATTATGCAATTTATTTGAAATAAAGCTGTCTGATATACCTGACAAGACAATAGGAGAACCCTGCCTGCTACCAGGGCATATAAATGCAGCTGCTGACAATAACCATTACTGGAATAAAATCATTACCTTTGAAAAGCTTCTGCCAAGGTTCACTCTGATTTTTATCAGCATCTTTCTGTGCATAACTACATTTTTAACATATTACACTACTCAGTCTTAATATAATCCGTAAATCAGTAGGCTTAGCAATACATCTTCCCTCATTTCTTTTCATAAAAATGAAGGGAAGTGGATATAACACAAAATAAATCCCATTAAAAATTACTGGAATATCACCATTTTGTTACATGATTAAGCTCTGAATGATCTTATCCTTGTTTCTGTTTCCTCAACAAGAACCATTTGAAGATGCCCTCAAGAACCAAAAATCTGAGGTTACATTGAGTAAATCCACCTCCACTGGATGCAGCAGTCCTATTTTATCCAAAGCAGCTGACTGGACTGTAGCCGAAGAGCTGAGTACAGAGCCGTGGTATCAAGGAGAGATGAGCAGGAAAGAAGCAGAACAACTGTTAAAGAAATGTGGAGACTTCCTTGTGAGGAAAAGTACCACAAATCCCGGCTCCTACGTACTGACAGGCATGCACAACGGAGAAGCCAAACATCTTCTTTTGGTGGACCCAGAAGGAACTGTAAGTGTTAAATCCTTAATAATACAGGAAGATTCTGACTCTGCACATTTTCTCTACATGTGTTTAGTCTCGTTTACAGCTTATTCATAACTCGTCATAAGTACAGCCCTGTATCTCCAATATGCCATTACATCTCTAGTTCTGCACTGAAGTGTAACAGAAGATGCTGGATGCTGCAGGGAACCTTAGCGGCCAGGAAGGTCAAACTTTGACCACTGCAGTACAGTCTTAGTCAAAAGCGCAGCTAAGCCACTTCTTTAGCCTCCCTGCTGAGAAGCTGCTGGTGGCTGTGCTACTTTTGCCAGCCTGCTTGCCAGCGATTTTCACATGATATCTCTGCCAACCAGGAAACGGACCAGACCCTATGTGTTTTTTTGCATGTAAGTCTAAGACCACTATGGTAAACCTGCTCATCTCTTTGCTGCACAGAGGCTCCATCAGCCAACAAAGGGACCTTCCCAGCAGCAGTATGGAGAGGGCAAGGGAGCTCTAGTTTCCTACAGCTGTCCTGTCCTGCTTCTGAGGAGGTTTAGCTTCATCTGAGAGAATAAAAGCATCACTGTTCATTTTATTTTTGGCCCCTGGAGGCTGAGAGTGGGCAACTCTTCATCCTCTGTAAAAGACAGCTTTAGATAATAGAATCATAAAATCATTTTGTTGGAAAAGACCTTTGAGATCATTGAATCCAACTGTACCTGTCCACTACTAAACCATATTCCTAAAAGCTTCATCTACCCATCTTTTGAATACCTCCAGGGATGGTGACTCAACCAGTCACCATCAGTGCCTGACCACCCTTTCAGTGAAAAAATTTTTCCTCATGTCTAATCTGAACCTCCCTGGCACAACTTGATGCCATTACCTCTTGTCCCATCACCTGTCACCTGGAAGAATAGACCAACATCCACCTTGCTACAACCTCTTTTCAGCAAGCTGTAGACAGTGACAAGGTTTCCACTCAGACTTCTCTAGATTAAACAACCCCTGTTCCTTCAGCCAGTCCCCGTAGGACTTGTTCTCCAGACCCATCATTAGCCTCGTTGCCCTTCTCTGGGCACGCTTCAGCACCTCAATGTTCTTGTACTGAGGGCCCCAAAACTGAACACAGTACTCGAGGTGCGGCCTCACCAGTGCTGAGTACAGGGGCACAATCACTGCTCTGGTTCTGTTGGCCACACTGTTCCTTATACAGGTCAAGTTGCCTTTGACTTTCTCCGTCACTTGGGCCACTGCTGGCTCATGTTCAGCTGGCTGTCAACCAACTTATCTATCAGGCAGCTGTGCAGCCACTCTTCCCCAGGCCTGTAGTGCTGGTTGATGACAAGACCCAAAGTAAGTGAGAAGCTCCTGTCACGGAATTGGCGTATTGGCATCTGTTTCAGCTCAGAACCCCGCAGTAGACACCCGAATGCAGCCCCTGGCGCCGCAGCGGGGAATGCCCTCAGTGCTTGTTGTAACCAGACTGGACACACGAGGGCAGTCAAAGAACGGGTTTGTACTTTCCCTGTGCCCACTGTCTCGTGCAGGACACTTTCCCGAGGAGCCAGCCCCTATCCTCTGGTGGGGTGTCCTGTTAGATAAACTTTAGTCAGTAGTTTTTGTGACTCCTGCAGGAGGGGCCCCCAAGTCCTCCCTTAAACATAAACCCACAAATAGCTGCTACAGACCACTGCAAAGGAAGTGCTGCTGTGTGACGTGCAATGCTACTTCCCACCAGTCCTCCTGGCATGGCGTACTTGGGCCCTCCATGGTGGCTTCCAGCTAATTTTGCTCCTGTAGGCAAAGAATGGAGTGCACCTCCCCGCCCCCCCAACCCCACCCATCTTTTCTGCTCAGCACTTATTTGCTTGCCTCCTTGCAAAGGGATCCTTTTGATAACAACAGCTTTTCTGCAGCTGTATTTACCTTAACTGTGTTCACATGATTTGTGGGATCCTGACACAGCTCTATTTGTGACTTGTCAGAGCGGAGAATTGTCAATAAAATGTCAATGCGTGGCCAGTCACAGCAGCTTGCATTTCTTCTGCATGGCTGGGAATGGTTATTTGTATAATAAAAACTGATTCACACAAAGGCTGTCTGAAAATTCATTCCACACACGAATTACCCAGTGACACGTTGCAGCTCTTAACTCTGCTCTGAAAACACACCCTTAACCGTCCATTTAATTCTGGTCTCATCCAGCTGACAAAAAAAACCCCAAACACCTCAAGATCACATCAGGGATGCCTAAAAAGGAGGCCTGTAGGATTTTTGCTGGATGTAGAATTATGGCTTGAACCTTGATAGTGGAACATCATGTTTATGGTGAGAAAACTCTCAGCTGAATTGAATGGACTGAGGATGTGTTAATCTGAATATGGGTAAAGAAAGTTACTGCTATTTTAAAGATATCTTTTGAGTTTGAAAATATGGGTTTGTATAGTTACAGAAAGTAATATTTCAATGCAGTATGTTTCAGAAATTGGCAAAGACTGTTGGTTTTCTTCAGTGACACAGTGACCTGAGCATATAGCATCATTTGCCATCAAAGTTGTTTTCTTGTTTTTTTTACCCTGTGACGTCATGGACTAGGTTTCTGGAAATTTTGGCAGAACTCAGTGGTGAAGACTCAAATATTTCAAGCGAGGTGTTCACCACAGCATAAGCTGACTTTGGAAAGTTTTAACAAAAGTTGCTATCCCTTTCTGAGGAGAATTCACAGAAAATAGATCACACGTCTTACTTCAGGGTAGTGTTCACAGGCTTTTGCTTGAGGCAGTGCAGAGCCGTCCCAGTACAAATCTTTACTGCAGCATGACATTCACATGAGAGGACCTCTGTTCTGCCTGTGGAAGCTGTATGTCTAATTCATTTTAAACATAGGAAAGAAAGGTTTTGTGAAGATGTGGTTAAATAAAAGATTGTTTTGAGATACAGTTTAGTTTTTGTCTTGATTTTTGGACAGTTTCAACGTACAATACAAGTTTCCTCTTATCATGGATGTAATAAGCTACTTAGCAGAATGCCAGTGCAGAGAGCTGGCCAATGGGCTAGAAAAATTACATCCCCTGCCCTGAAGTGTTTCAATTTCAAAGGCATAGGTGTGTACTGTGCAGCATGTGGCAAACCCAAGCACGTGTGCTGGATGGATTGCTTTTGGGCAAGGGTTTTCCTGCAGCTGAGGAAGAAAGACTTTGTTAAGGGAAGCACAAAGGTGCTGAAGCTCACAGCGAATTGTTGCATTATGGCTTCTCTGGAGGGACAGCTCCTTCTAAAGAAAAAAGTGAAAATACTTAAAAGAAGCAGGCGATCTCTTCAAGATGAAAGTTTGATCTGAAAATCTGCCTCACAGTGGAACAAAATGATGTACAGAAAATTTTCAAGCAGACCTACTCAGAAAGAGGCGTAACAGTAGACTGACCCACAGATAGCATGCAAAATATCTCTTTGGAGAGAATAGAGGGAGTAAGAGACAAAATACAAGAAAACTCCAGAAATTCTAGATTTCTGTTGATTTTGATGGGAGAGGAATTAATCTCTAAAACATGATTAATCTTGTAATTTTATTCATAGAGAGTTTTAGTGCAAAGTTGAAGAGAAAAATATTTTGCTCTTTAATATATCTTCCTGCACCCTTTTTTTGAAGGTTCGTACAAAAGATCGTGTCTTTGACAACATAAGTCATCTCATCAATCATCACCTTGAGAATAATTTGCCAATAGTTTCTTCTGGGAGTGAACTCTGCCTGCAGCAGCCTGCTGAGAGGAAACACTGACTCCAGATAATTATTTCGGGTTTTGTAGTTTGCAAGCTATAACTGGTGGAAATTGCAGATCTGAAAAAAAAATGTACATTAAAAAAAATGCATATTCACATATATTTCATCAGTATGTTTTCTTTAGGTTTAATAAGCCCCATTTCACAGGGTACACTTGAAAATTCTCAGTGCTTTATGTAGTCATGAAGTCACAGCAGAAGGCTTTCTTAAAAAGTAATTTCAATAAAATTGTTCAGATTATCTAATGTGAATATTTGTAGTGTATATAATTATACATATAAATACAGTATATATTTATATTTTTCAAACCAGTCTGTTAATGGTATTGAACCATCTTCTGTGCCATGTATTTTTACCAGAAGAAAAATGCCAATTATGATTGTTCAAAATAGAATTTGATAGTCTCAATTTCTTGAGAAAACGAGTATTGGGAATCCTATTTCTGATTTAAGAAGCACAACTATGGGGATAATAGGTGGATTACGCTGGTTAACAATGGAAGGAATCTGAATTTAACAACTAGAATTCCAACTCAGAAATTTAGCATAAAACTATTTTTAAAGCATTGTTTAGTGTCACTGATGCCAAAAGCATTTTATCTTTCTGATGTCAAGTTTGAATTCTTATATTATGCTACTCAAAACATTTGTATCTTGCTTTAACAATGATTTGGTGTGACCTCTGTGTGTACAAGGTGTGTGAATTTGATTTTTCTAACAATAATATAACAATACTCTGTAACTTCAATTTATTGATTTGAACACTAAGTTTATTTATAAGTAGTTCTCTGCTTATTATGAGGGTGTCTTTAACTACCAGTCTCCAGTGAAATGTTACATACTGATTATGTTTGAATAACTTGTGCTTAATAGGTTTAATGCAGGATGTATGGTTGGTCAAAGACTGTCATGACCCTGCGGTCAATTTTGCAAGTGATATCATTTGCATTTACCTACCAAAGCATAACTTGACTTTGGCCTTCAGCAGGTGAAAGGCATTGCAAATATATTGCTCTCAATATCAAATTGAAAAATACTAATGCACTAAAGATGCATTTCTGGCAGACATGTCCTTGGCTTTTGGTACTGGGAAATATTTTAAAGAAGATTTGTTCTGTTCAATGAAAACACTTTGTTATTTTCCTATTTTCTGAAGCTTATCAAGAGGCAAATTCAATAGACACAGTTCCTCTAAAGGAAAATTTGTGCTAGAGTCAGTATTTAGCCTTCAGCATTCCAAGGTCAACACCAGTATCTCAAATCAAATCTTCCAACTTGATTCACAAAGGCTAAGACTGAGCAGGGTAGGTCTAGGTTCAGCACATTCCTACTCTGAAGTGGTCAACACTTAAATCTACTTAAAGTTACATATGGTTTTAAGAGTTTGCTACATTTGAATATTTGTCAAATTACAAGTAAACTGACAGAAGGATTGCCTTAGAATCTGGTCAGTTAGGATTATTATATTAAAATTCTGAATTAATTTTCTTGTACCTTCTGATTTGAAATATGGTGAAATTGTATCTTGAGAAGTTTTGTTTTCGTTAATTGCAAGAACGAAAATGATTGAGGTACCTAAGACTAATCATGTGATCTGTATAGTAAAAATACACTTGATTTGTAATCAAGACATTCAGAAACAAACTAAGACTGTAGTAAACCAAATGCTTCTAATTAATTTTATTGCAGATAGTTATTAATTGGTGTTTCTAGGTCTTAGTGGGAGCTCAAAGCAAAGCAAAGAAATTAAATGTTGTATTGCAACCCAAATTAGTATGACACTAAGGTTACTGGAATTCTTAAAATTTAGGTTGTCCTTTTACCAGGTTGAAAATTACAAGGAAAGAGGAGGAGACCTTATACCCCAAGCAGTACCCGTCAAATGACTTTTATTTAAGAGCATTCATGTCTAACCATATTCCAGTTTGAAGTATCTCAGTTGCCGTCTTCTTTTGTCATGTTTGTCATTCCATGCTTCTACCTCCCTATAGCTATGTCCTCAAAAGCCTTTAATGTGATATCACTAACTATAAAAGAAGGCCTCTTTTGTACTTGAGATGTTGTATATCACTTCTGTAAAAGCTAGGTGCCTATCTCCCTTAGGTGCCTTAAAAAATCCCACCAGCTGCTTTTGTCTCTTTTAGATTCATGAATATCTTGTCAGCGTATGCCTGGAAACATGTGACAAGGTATAAATGGATGAGTCAAGGTACTAAACATACACTGAAATAAGCATCTAAATTTTTTTACCATTGTCCTAGCTGTAGCTTTAAGAACTTAACAGCCACTTAGCAGCATGTTTTGAAAATTAAAAGAGGTGTCAAGGAGACACAAAATGAAACAACTTGACAGAAATATGTAATTCCCCAGACTACATTTTATGAAATCTACCTCTGGGAATATGTGACTATTTTAATCTATTCCATCAGCACAACCAATTTGCCCAGCTCAGCATGTTCATTGATTATGCAGAGGTTACACATGGTTCGTTCAGATGCAGTTTGGTCCTAGGCAGCAGTAGCACCTTTAGGCTGCAACAGTGCCCCCCGGTAGCTGCAATGAACCAGGAGATCCTGTGTGGCCAGGTGTTATGATCCAGAGGCTTTTCAAAGTCACAGGAAATCAAATGATCTCAAAGATGTCAAGAAAGAAGGTTGTGTGGGCCAATCAATATTCCTTTTGAAGATCCCACCATTGCTTTTTGTCACTGTCAGTCTGGTAGGTTTGGCTTTCCCCTTTATGAAAATAGTATAGAAACTGTATGGCCATCTGGACATCAGTTCCAAACCTGTTGTTGAGAGTCAAAGACTATTTTAAACTGCGTTCAGGAAGAGTGAATTGAACCTGCTAGAGAGGCAGGACTCTTTTCTGCAAGGAGCCAACACTGCTAACAATTTAAGAGACATAGAAGTTATAAGATGGGCTCAAAAACTGTGCAGTTGGCTGAAAACTGAACATCTGACAGCACAATAATTTGAGCCTTTCAATGTTTACATTTGGTTTTGAGTCCCCTCATCTTTTCATTTTATTCTCTTTTGTGCAATCCCAAAAGCTAGACACTTGCTGATGATAATTTAGTACCATGACTTCAAGAAATGAGATTTTACTGAAAAACTAAATTCACTAAAACATCAGTGAGATTAGACATTATTATCATACCCTTTGGTAATTTCCCAGGTGATAGCTGAGAAATCTGAACTGAAAATCCAAGTATCTTGCAAGACTCCATAGATTTTAACTCCTACCTGATTATCAGTTTTGATTCCAGTTTTGATGCAATTATTTGAACTAATGGCAATGAAAATGCGTTCGATGATTCCTTTAAACAGACAACTTTTAAAAAGTGAACCAAATGCTTCTGATAACTTTTTTTTTTTCAGTTCCTGAGTATTTATTAGGACTGTTAAATCTTCCAGTGAGGCTGGCATTGATAGACTAGACATGGAGGTACAGTCGTGGTCCCAAACTTTCAGTTATTTCAGATGATGCAGAAACAATTAAACTTCAAGTGTAGAAAATGTGATTTGAAAGGTGGATTACCTTCTGACTTCAATGTGAGTTTGCTCAGTGTGAGAATTACCAGGTTCTATTCCCTAATGCAAGAAGATGTTCAAATTTTGTCCATGCCTGGTTGCAGACCATAGAAGGAGATACAATTTCTACTTTTTACTGCCTGCCTTTCTGCCCAGATCTTTGCACACATTCTGGGAATAGAAGGTTATACAATAGCTTCCATCCACTTCACATCCTACGGGATTCACAATGGGAGATAACACCATCTCTGCGAGAAAACTCTCTGCCACACGTGTTCAATACATGTTTGAGCAAATCCTGGTACTAGGATTTGAGTGCAAAATGTGCATTGTCACCGGAAAAAAATGTTTGCTAACCGTATAGTAAATGTCACCTGACTGCACTAGCTTTTCTGTATTCTGGGTTCATTCTTTTTCTCCTCTGCAGAGCGATATATTCAGATTTCTTATCATCATGGTCCCCAGTCATCATGCTGTGCAGTAAGCTGAGTGGAATTTCTAGAATTTATACTACAGTGTGATTGCTGGTGCCAGATGCCAGCTACAATGAATTCAAAATAGAACTGATTCATATTTAGGGATTTGTTAGTAGCCAATGCTCCATTTGAAAACTAGGAGAAATTTGCAACCTCCAGGAAGTTTGCAGCTCTAAAGGGGAAATTTGGAACTTGTGAATGTTCTAATAACACAGTATGAATCCTGTTCCAAGCCTTTGTTCTTAGTATGCTATGTCTGTCTGAAGTAAGTAGCAGAACCAAGAATTTATATTAAGTAAACTATATTTGCACAAAGGCTAACCTGAAGTAACAGACACGCTTCCCTTTTTACCTTCCAGATATTTCAAAATATGTCTGCATAAAATCCAAATTCAGATTTATCTTTGTGTAGTGTCAAGAATATGTTGATTCGTGTGGTCTTTTTGCCCAAACCTAGGGTTGCACTCTCCACAAATCTATGCTTGTTCAAGACTGTGAGGATATGGGCAAATTCCCGCTGAAAGCTCTGTGCTTATCAGTACTTACTCTGCTCACTTACACACAGTGTCTGCCAACCTTGCTCTCATCTGCCTTGTATGCAGCTGGAATGAGGGCAGGCCTATGGCAAAGATACCACGGATATCCTGTTTGCCTGCAGTTAACCAGAGGCTTGGATAGGGAGTGAACAACTGTCCTGGGAGAGAAAACTTAATGGATAAGAAAGTGAAGCCTCGAAACACTACCTAATAGGCATATAAGCTGCCACCAAATTATAAACATGTTAAACGTGGTAGGGATAAAGCAGAACCTCTGGCGAGGGGAACTGCAAAATACCTACACAATGCCAACGACTCGTATTTTGATTCATTTACGTTCATAAGCCCTGATTCTCCAACATAAGCATCTTGTATGGCTTCTACTGAGAAAAAAGTAGGGCTTTTTGAGAATGTCTCAGTAAGGAGGATTGGATTTCAGAGCTACATATTTCTAGCAAAAGCACCATACAGGGGAAGAGCTAAACAAGGAGTGTTTAAACCTTGTTTGACAACAGAACAGGCCCAGGAAACCAAAGAGAAAAAGAAGTTAAAGCTGGGTGGCTCATTATGCTGCCCCACTTTGTGGCAGAGAGCTTGGATGACTCAGAAAAGAAATATAGCGTCAAATTTTGAGATTAGGATGCAGATTTGCATTTTATGTAGCTACCATGAAGGTCAAACAACATACACGTGAAATGGCAGCTTTCTCCAGTAGTCCTCCTTTTTCTTCTGTGAGACAAAACCCACCAAGGCAAATATTCATTCAAAATAAGTGAAATTTTTATTAAATGAAGAATGTAAAGATTATAATTGGTATATATTTGTGTCCTTTGTGGCTGGATTGGTGTGATAACTGCTTCTCAGTAAAGTCCTTTAGAATTAAACCTTGGAAGAAGCCAGATTTCTTCTTCTGAGGTAAATGTTTTTCTTTGCATTGTGTAGGCATCAACAACAAAACAAAAATATTGACTGTTTTGCTGTAAAAGGGAGTTTGAGTGTACATTTGTTATTTATTAATATTTATTACTTTGAGAAACATTTTTACCTGAGAATTGCAAGAAAAATTAATGTAAATGGAAACATTGTGATCATTTATATTCCCAGCGACTTTTGTGAATCTCAAGTTTTGCCTGTCTGCTGATTGTGGTATTCTAGTTATAGAGGCAAATTTTGTCTCTGAGGAAGTCCTTAAGCAACAGAATTTGGAATCTAAGTGTCATGCAACTGTTTTCTGATTATTCAGTTTGTATACGAATAACCAAAGTAATAAAATAATTAACACTACTCTCAAATCAAAATGCAAGCAAAGTGAGCTTGAGTCTGTTCTCCTATGCTCAGGTTCCATAATGGTCTTATTTACTTTTTGGTTGATTGGTTGTTTTTAAATAACCTGAAGGGATGCCTGTTTTGTAGCAGAATAAATGGAATTCTGCAGTGTTTACCTGGATATTGAATATTAATAAGTCAATGAACTACTCATCTCGGTAGAAACATGGATGAAAAATATCAGAGGACCAAATAACAGAGGAGTTTGACCTCAGTTACACTGACTTTACACTAAAAGAGCTCCACTTATTTTGACAGAGGCAACATTGATTTTCATGAGTTCATTTTTAACAAATAACACTTTCATGATGCAAGTAACTGCTCACACAGCCTCTCCTTCTGGGCCAGATGATGTCCTCTGCTGAGGACACACTGAATAGGAGTAACCAACTCCATGGTCTTTCTGTAGAGAGTGACTGCAAGGACAAAATCCATGCAAGAGCAGGTAGTTAATGTAGAAAGCTCCATGTTAGAAGGAAGCTTAGCTGTCTGATGTTCCCTAAACACTCCTCCTCCACTCCACTTGCAAAGTGTCTCCTTCCCTCTTGCCCATGTAAAGAAAAGCTGAGACCAGAGATGTCCTGGGAAGTTATGTTGCTCTTGGGAAGAAAAAATGCAGCTCTGAAGGTCGCATGGGTACCAGCATGACTCTGCATGCCTCTACACAGTGCCTCCAGACCACTGAAGGCAGCATGCATACCAGCACGCCTCTGCACGCCTCTGCATGTTGTCTCCAGACCACTTCAGCTGCCAGGAGACCTCAGGGCTGTGGCAAGCCTCATGGCTCAAGGGTGGCAAAGCAGAAAGCCACAATCACTGCTACTGGGCCTGGCCCCCATGAGTTTTGCCATGTGAAGCGAGTGTCCCCCAGCCTGGGGTGGCTGTAGGGATCCACAACTCCCAGCAAAATCAAGGGGCCAAGCTGTGCCCTAAGCTGTGTTGGTGGGTTAAATGACAGTGCCTGGAGCAGACACCAGCACAGCTCCACTTAGTAGGGATGGACTGGCTATTCTCAGGATCCCAGCTTTTTGGCACCTGGCACTTTATGCATATCTATATTTCCCCTTCCTTACCAGAGAAGTCGGAAATGACAAACCAGTGTGACACTCTAACTACAATCACTCCTTGTAAAATGTGCCTTTCCAAAGGAGCAACCGTGGGCAGAGCTGCTTGAGCAGACATCCCTCTGAGAAGGGGAACCAAAGGACCGAATTTGCTTCCAGGAACACCGGCACAGAGAGCCTTCCTACAGTTCCAGGAGTGTCAGAGGCAGTGTGCACCACCTTCAGCTGCACTGTGTTTCCATAGATACCGCTTTCAGGCATGACACCCAGAGTTTAAATGCATGTTTTCCATAGAAGGTCAAAACCTTTTTAAACAATTCTTTCAAAAATGACTGCTACACAACAACTTAGATTCAAAGGTTTGAGATTTAATTAAGTTTTCAAAATGTTTATGGTATCTAATAAGTTGAAAATCCTCTGTAAGACTTTTGGCAATAAAAGACTCTTGGAAAGCATCTTGTGAAAGCTTTTTTTACTTCTTGGCTGTTTTGCATTTCTTTCATAGTCCAGAACCAAGAGAAACATTACAATTTGTGAAATAATATGAATGAAATGATAGTGTCTGTAGTAGAATTTGCTCCATGTAAATCCAACCGGGAAAGGGAGACCTGATTCAGTTTGTTGTACGCTCAAATCATCCTAGATGATAAAAATCTTGGATTCTGGGATGTATTTTAAGGAATTTTTTAGTATTTTAAGGTGAAAGAAGATATTTTCCATCTTTTTCCAGCTTCAAGGATATGACATCTTTCTGTTTGTTTATGATCTACTGCTGTTAAGCCCTTGAATGTCCTACTTTAAAATTTTGTTCTGCAACCTTTCAGAATCTCTGCTTTACCTAGTATAGCCCAGTGGGACGTACCCACTGAAGACTATATCCACAACAGTATTTTTCTCTTCTGTCACTAAGTACTTTGTAAATTATATTGTTACATATGAGCCCATGATTCTCAGGAGCCTGCTTCAAATACAGCAGGGTAGCGAACTAACAAAATATCCCCACAGCTCCAACATAAGAGAAGGAAATCAAAATAAAGTGAAAGGGTTTTATGACAAGCCATTACATGGCCTCCAACAGTGAAGTTGCTTGTACCTTGCATCAACTCTAACAATAGCTAAGGCTGAAACCAGATGTTAAAATTTACTTTTATGTGCATGTTCTTGGACTTCGACTATTAAAAATATTCATTTTCTTCACCTAAATATCATGTAACATCCTTAATATGAGAATTAGTGTGGGGTCAGCCACAATGTTTTCTCAAATTATTGTGTTGCTAAGGCTTTCTTCTCTACAGTAGCAAAGAATTGTGCCATGTGCCACCACTTCACGAACTAAAATTTATTAGTATACAGAGATTTTACCTGGTGTTTTTCAAAGACATAACTTCAGGGGAGAATTTCCACATTGAAAATATAGCCAAACACTTTAAAGCAAGCCATGGCAACGTATTGTCACCAGTTCTGTTTCTCATAAAGCTACAGAGATGCTGACCCAGCCTGTACTTGCAGCTCATAGTTATATTATGCTTAGCTTAGTTTAGCTTTTTCTCCTTCTGTAAGTGCACTGCTTTTCAACTTTTTTTGGTGGAAATTATTTCGTATTTACTAATCTCTTTCACAGTTATTTCATTCAAATACAATTTTTCTTTGTTCTTAGACTTTTCCAATAGCATAAAACATTTACAAGCAGTCTGTTAACTTGTAAAATATAATCATAATTCAAACCTCTGCCTTTTAAAAGGTTTTACTACACACACATTACATAAATTAAACACAGGACATACTTGGGAAAAGTCTAATCCTACTGCTTTACATAAGACCGGAGTAAAGCTAAGGATGAGCTCTTTCAGGCTGTATATTAAAAAATCTCCACTACTTCTGATTGTGCAAAAGGCAAGCTGTGGTTTGAAGCATTAAATACAAATCTTTGAAAGAGCCCGATAAAGTTAGTTACATTCTTACTGAAAGACAACTGAAACAAACCTCAGAATTTCCTGTGAACCTCCTCTGAAGTCTCCAGCCATAAAGTACTATTGATGGAAGTATTATATACCATTCCCATGGGGACCTGAAACCAGATGTTTATAAAGTCTTAGCTGTTGTAGGTTTCAGGGAACCTCTCTGATGCTCAACACCATCCTGTACTGAGGCTGGTAAGGCAGTGAGTGATGAACCGCAAGATTGTTTTCATACAGGTTTCTCTGGAACAGCCTCTCTAAAAACTAAGTCTGTGGCTCCAGTGAAGTTTGAATGTCCTCCAAACTAAACAGGCTTTCATTCCAGATCCAAGGAAAGGTCAGGCGTAAATGGAGATATGCCCTTCAGCATGATCCTGTGTACCACATCTTCCCTCTTGTATCTGCAAAAGCGCCCGGCCACGGTAGGAGTGTAGAGTCCCATTGCCAGAAAATGGGATCTGGTCCCACTAGATGAACTTCTTCCCAGGGAGAATTTCTAACACAATCCCAGGCTGTGGTAGTGCTTGGAAAGAAAATAAGTAACTCCACAAGCACCCGTTTGTGGTTCATTGCTTTCTGAAATGATACATCTCAATTTCAGAATTAAGAATATCAACTTAGGTAGTGCATTCACAATGTACACAGGTTTACATAGGTTCACATACATTTTTAAATACATTGGAAATAGTTAAGTAAAAATATATGTATTGAAACAGTACATACACTTGATACCGGATCACATTTTGACTACTTTAAATATTGAACATATATAGCCTCTCTCAATGGTTATTTAGTACTGGTTATTTAAAATAGGTTGTGAAATGTCACAGTGACAACTGTCATGTTGTCTTTTACTAAATATGAAAAATTTGAATAGCAGTGGAAAAAAAAAAATACTGCATTGATATGATGACATGTTAAAGTTCCTGTCAGTTAAAAGCTATTACTTCATATATTTTCAAATATCCCCATTGAAACACATCTATTTGTATAATTTGTCACCATACACCATATACTGCAATACAATGTTGTGCACATTCTAAACTTTTACCAAACAATGACCTTTTTAATAAGGAATTGTACAAATATACAGCTATTTATACCACATACATATAAGGCCATTGACATAACAGCAAGATACATGTAGAAGACTATAATCACCAACATACATAAAAAGCTTTTCTCCTAGTCAGCAATAATTGGGTTCATTTTCTGATTGTCAGCAGTGTTTAGTGAATGCTGAAGTTTTTAACAGATTTTCTTGATGTCTTGCAAGATCAGATAGTGCCAAATGCAGCTTCATTATGCAATGCCATTGTTATGCACAATGTAATTAGATGTGCATGGACTCTGTCCTGGATGTTGGGTAGCATGATGGGGTCTTTTTCCTAAATCAGGTGTATTATAGAATGAGCACCCAAAGCAAATGACTGTTGATAACTAAGTCCTCAAAGTTAAATAAGAGGTTAGTGTTTTCCCCTGTGACTTAAGTGCATAAATGTTCAAACTACACTTGTAGTTTAAACCTAAAAGTTGCAGAAAGGTACTTGGTTTGAGAAGTCTTCTACTTACAGAAGTTTCCATTGTGAAATGAAGACTCATTTTTCTTAGCAATGTATGAGGAAACATTCATTGGTGGAAAATCTTCCTTTGGCTTCTGGGTGTTGCTACTGCTGGATTTACTTCGACTGTGATCTGGTGTGGGCTGAATAGGTAAAGATCTGGCCACCCTGGATTTCACCAGGCAGCCACAAACAAGACGAAAGAAAGCCCGACGCATTTCCTTACTGGCCAGAGTGTAGATAATGGGGTTCATTGCAGAATTGATGACAGCAAGAGAAATAAACCAGTTGGCTTTGTACAAGATAGAGCACTCCTTGACTCTGCAGGCCACGTCGATGAGGAACAGGATGAACAGTGGAGACCAACAGGCAATGAAGACACTAACAACGATCACAACAGTCCTAAGGAGTGCCATGGACCGTTCTGAGTTATTGTGGTTAGTGACATTACGACTGCTGGACTTTACCAGGATGTAGATACGGGCATAAAGGATGACAATGGCAACCAAAATGGCTATGAAGATACTAATACAGAACACAACATACTTCTTGGAGTATAGAGGCAAAATTGTTGAGCAATCTGGTAAGTTGTTTATACAGTTCCAGCCAAGAATGGGTAAGGCACCCAAGCAAACTGAAATAAGCCAGCATGTACCAATAAGAAGGAACACTCTGTATTTTTTATTTGCATCGTAAGGCCTCATTTTAATCATAGTCAAATGCCTCTCAATAGCTATTGCTAGCAAGCTGAAAGTGGAGGCTCCAAGGGCAACAAACATACTGCCTTCCCTAATGAACCAGATGGTGGAGGACAAGCTCAGAGTTTTCTTCCCGGACATAAGAATGTTTACTTTGTAAACAATCCCAGCTAAAAGATCACAGAGAGCTAAATTGCCAATAAAAAAGTACATGCGGTTGTGAAATTTATTGTTTTTCCATATGGCAATCAACACCATCAAGTTTTCCAGGACTATGAAACTACATAGGATCAGAAATGCAATAGTGGGCAGGTCAATGTTATCAGCTGCCTTTTCCCTTAAAATAAGCTTTCCTGTGTAATTATAATGCAGTACGATCAGCGAATCCACCTCTTCATTTCCTTGAGGGATGACAAGAGCATCAGGTGGTGCGGTAGCTGCTGCCATCATTTGTTCACTGATGCCGGACTTTTCTGCTGTAGTATCACGAGAATTTAGTTCCGAAAATCTGCCACAAGAGGGAGATCGAGGCACGTTCCTGCAAGCACTCTTCTGGGCAGGTGGTGGGTAACCCCAGCTCCAGCAAGCCTTGCATATTAATTCGAGACAGTAGCTTGCAAACCAGGCTCTAAAAATAAAAACAACAAACGCAATGTAAATATCACTGTCTTCCCATGTCACCCATGGCCTGCGTGGGTGATGAAGCCACAACATATATCCAGGAGCTGAGAGACATGTTACCCAAGACACACAGTTGTTACTTGGTGTCCTGGATCTTTTTTACTTTGAAAGTGACAGCAACCATCTCATCCACCTCCCAGTAGCAGAACTGGTCCCTCCAGTTGTTGACCACTTTTCTGAAACATTGTAACAGTGAAGCTCTTCAACAGAACAACTTCACCTCAGCTAAGGTCCAATCTAATTGTAATTCAGCCACAATCTGCACTCTGTTATCATAGAAACTATTACAGTCTTTCATTGTACTGGATTATAACAAAATGCCACTGTGTTCATATGAATTGCAAGTGCTTTCCACTGTAAAATAAACAATTACATTTGACTAGAAAAGTATTTGTTAATGAAAGCTGAACTAACAGTACTCACCAGATGGGCTGATGGCTGCCTGAGACAATCTTATTCATATCATTTAAGAACAGCACATGCAACAAAACAAATGTTTCTCTAAGTTTTTCCCAAACTTAGTTATCATACTGGTCTATCAAAAGACAAACATATTTCTTTCTGTGAAGAAAATTATATGCCAGAGTTAGGGCTTCATCAGTCACAACTCAGCAGCTGTAAACTGGCACGATTCTTTTAAAGGCAATGGTGCTATACCAGTTCCCCTGACTGAAGGCATGAATGATGTACTCAGTCAGCAGAAATCATATAGGGCCTCTTCCGTTGTTCATAATTACTTCTTAAAATTAATACAGCAAGCTTAGTATCACAAAAGGCAATCTTTGCCTCTGACAGGCTAGTTACAAGGCATTGGAGGCTGTAACATTATTATTTGCCAGGAATGAATAGCACTCACAAGCCACTTGTAAATTAATATAAATAACATAATGAATTAAAATTAATTCTCTTCTGGTAGCGACATTTCCAGATAACATATTTCAGTCATACTACTTCTTCGTTTTCCTTCTGCTTTACAGCTAGTAACTCAGAAAACACATTCATTTTTTAATAGGTAGAAAAATTAAAGTTGGTTGTATATTATAGTAACAAGGTAACAGTAGCCAGCTCCAGGATATCAATGTCATTGCTTCCTGACAGCCCTATGACTCACTCCTCAAACCATCTTTGTCCAAAGCACATTCAGAGGACTGGCCACTAGCTGCAAACTATGAACCTCAGCTCAAAATACCTAAAAAAAAAAAGAACCTGAAGAGCCTGTTTGTGGTATGCTGTGTGTTGAGCATTGCTTTTCTTAGGTACTTCAATACCCCAAGCTCTTGCTACCATTGGAAATCAGTTTAATTCCCTCTAAAACAAACTGGAGGGTCCGTACTGCTGCACCACCAGGTTCCACTAGAAAGATAAAGCTATCAGCCGTGCAGGGGGGCAATCTATCAATGGTCAAAAAGCATTTGCTAAATTACTCCGACAAAGGCAGTGGTACAACGTCAAGAAACACAGCCATGTGGAGCACTACTCAGTTGCCTCCTTCAGCTATCTGACTGACCTTTGTCCTCCCTGCCTCCAAGGTGGAAGGAGCAGTTGGGGACAGCAGTGCCCACCATCATTTGTCCCTCCTGGAAAATCTTCCCGCCCACCACTATACTTTCCACAGCAGTTAGTGTGGTCTCCTGCAGAAGCCAAGGAACCTAGCAGGTCTGAGCACCCTTTCAGGTTGGAGCAGGGACTCTACACTATGGTTCACATCCTGAGAGTCTGTCAGGGTCTGTATGGTCCCCGTGCTACATGTGCCATGAAAGGGAAATGCTGTGTGGTAGACCACGACCCCTTGATCTGCCCTATGGCAAGGCACACCTCCACTGCCCTCTCCAGTGCTGCCACAGTGCTACAGACAGAAACTCAGGGCTGTACCTCTCAACAGCTCTCCACAGATAACACCCCGGGTAAGGCAGTGAACCTGCAATTTTCCTTTAAGAATGTGTAATTCCAAGTGCCAGAAAGCAATGGGGAACTGCTGATAACGGGGACAACAAAGCCCTTCAGCAACCATCCCCAGTAAAACTCCACTCTCTGCTCCCAGCAGGCACTCTTGTAGGAGTCTCAAGGAGAGCTGAGGGCTTTTATCGTCTCATGAGTCACCAGCTACTTCACAGCTGGAAGAATAAGAAATTTCTATTTAAAAACAGGGAGCCAAACTGCTCTCAATTTTCGTGGTATTGTGAAGTCAAAGTAACAAGTGAGAACACAGCACACATGAGAATAGGACCTAACTTTCTAGTAACTACTTTTGCCTACACAGGAACATAGAATGCTAAGTGTTCAGTACACTCACTGTAATTTATATGGAATTGTACTTTTCTGCCTTCCAAATATCCACAACCGGACTTGACCAAAGAGATTGGACCCTTCACCACCACCACCACCACACACACTGTAGTCTTCTCGTCTCTTCCACACAGAGCCATATGTTTTGGCCACTAATGGCAACTTTAAGAAAGGCAAAGGGAATGCCAAGAATGTGTATCTGAAGCCAAACTTTTATGTATTTTATTTATTTTTAAAACCTTTCCAGATGAAAAGTAAGTATGTGTAATTTATCAGGCACACCCTGAAAAGGCTTCTGAGAATAGCAGCACATTTCAATACGTATTTCCACTTTGAAATTAAGCTGTGCTAGCTGCAAATGAAGTTTAGACAACAAACATCTGCTGCAGAACAATGTCTTGGACAACTCAAATAAACTTTTAAAAGTTTGGATTTTTTTTTCCAAGTGAATGTGCTGGCAGCTTACAGCCTCAGAAAAGCCTTTAATAAATGGTTATTTTTCCTGGCTTCTCGATTTTAGATATCAGTTGGTGTTTTGCAATTCTGAGTAGCACATATGCATATCTCACAAGAGGTTTAATGCTCGTCAAAGGAAGGCATATTCAATTCTTACCCCTCACTGCTTCCCAGCCTATTCCCCCAACTCCAGACTCCAGTGTCCCGTTCGCAAATCTGCGCTCCTTCAGCGACTTGAACTTTCTAGGATAACAAACACCTTATCCAAGCTGCCTCAGCCCATCCCCGGCATCCCACGCGGGAAGACCCGACTCTTACTCACAGTGCTGGGCTCTACTCACCCCGCCGCCGCTCTGCGCCCGCCGCCACTACGCCTTTACGCGACATCCCCACGGCACCGCGGCCACGGTGGTATTCTCGCTCCCACGGCATCCACTGGCACGTCAGGCGGAGCATCGCGGGCAGGCGGGCACGCACCGACCCGGGGAGCGGCGGCAGGCGGGGGGCGGCCAGGGCTGTCCCGCAGCAAGAGGTGAACTACCTGCTCTGTCCCGCTAACCCTGGCGCTCTGCGGTCGCCGCATCCCACGGCGTCGCTCGTCCCCGTAGCTGCGCTGCGCTGCGACAGGCGGGGCTGGGCAATCGACCCGCCCGACCTCCCGAGTACCCTCGACCGACTGATCGGGTACCCCTGCTCGACCCCCGACAAGAGCCCCCCGTGTTCGACCCCTCGAGTACCCTCGACCGAGAGCCAGGGTACCCCTACCCGACCGCCCGGGCACCCCTACCCGACCCACCCGGGCATTCCCGCCCGACCCTCCCGGGTACTCCGCTCGACCGCCGACGCGCGGCTCGGTGCCCGACCCACTCGGGTTCGCCTACCCGACTGGCCCCGGTGCTCCTGTCCGCCCGCCCCCGTGCGCGGGCTTTTCTCTGCCCCCACCTCCGTGCCCCTGGCTCCTGCCTCCGCCACGCCACTGCCCCGCCGCCGCCGGCCGTGCTGCGCTCCCCGCTCGGGCGGTCTCTGCCGGCCCCCGGCCCGCCCCGCCGCACCCCGCCCCTCTCCGCCCGCCCGTGCCCGAGGAGAGCCCCGCGGGTGAAGCCGCGGGTAGCGGGGTGTGAAATGTGAGACAGCGGAGGCCGCCGACGAGTATTCGTAAGGTTCATGAAGATGAGAGGGGGAGGGAGGAATTTCTGGGTAATCCTTGCTCAAGCTCGAGTGAACTTTACCTCTCCTGCATCTGCCCCTCCATTTTACTGCATCTTCAGAGAGTTGAGAAAGATGACACAGGGTGAAGCATTCAGAAACTCTGAGTGAAAACATGGCCGGTTTGACCCAGGGTACAGCATGTGCTTAGTAAGGTACCTCTTGGCAGAGTTATTGACTGAATAATAGCAACTCAAGGAGAGCGATAGGCAGGCAGATTGGCTCGGTGGTGGGAGCAGCACTTAGGATAAGAAGTTGAAAGCTGGATCCTACAACTGCGTACTTCAATTTACTTGTCAGATGCCTGTGGGTACAGCAAAGCTTTCTGACAGAAGCAGATATAATGAGCTGGAAAACAAGAACACTACGACAGCCTTGCTAAGCACAGGCAGGCGTGTAGGGTTGCCTAGATGCCTTGCTGCATTCAGTGTTTTTTTGAGGGAGTCTCCTGTATGGAGCTGAGCATTGTCACACTGGGACTCATGCCACGGGCTCGGCTCTTGAGTTGCCTGTGCTGCTACTCTGTAGGGAAGAAAAGCCCTGAAAGAAAGCAGGACTAACCTTTTTATAGCCAGAACTTTAAGCTGATGTAGCAGAACAAACAGGGTGTTTCTGTCTTTGCTTTCTATCTGCTAAAGATCAGTAATAAAAGTCTTCTAGTTTAGGACCTTGATAGGAGATAAGGATGACACAGAGCAAAATGCTGGTAAAATTACTTTGAAGATGAAGGACCCGATGGGTATGGGTACATGGGATATATGCCTATACACAGGATATATACTCCACTCAGCTATGGATAGGGCTATACTGCAACATGTGATGGTCCTGGCCTTATCTCCTTGTCCAAGCATCGTGTGTGCTTTGTGAAAGCTGCTTTCTTCTGTGGAAGTGGAATGGAAAACTTCCATGTCACGTAAAATTGTATACTACTTTTTGGCAATGGGAAAGGCTGAGTTTGTGAATTGATGCTGTCCCATTGCACAGGAAAGCCTTGTCCAACACTTTCTTTGCACACTACCCCAGGAAGCACTGTAGTCCTCCTGGCTGCCGCTTGCTACTTGTCATTAAGGATGAGTTCTTGAAGAACGGATGTTTTTTTTAAGGAATCTCTGGCCTTGCTCTGTGGTCTGCTATTATTCCTTGTTATTTTCTCTACATCCTTGTTTTTCTTTACTATCTTTTGCCTTCTTCGAGAAGGAAGTCATGAGAAATTAGGCATTCTTATCAGAATCCAGTAGGTGAGATGACAAGATAACTGCTGCCAGAAAGATTTTTTTGGCAACCATGTCAAGCAGTTTCAAACTGTGCCCTGCTGCCGGTGATGGATTTGATCTGCTTTCCTCAGCTGGGCTCACCATCATTCTGTAGGAGCAGCCTACAGCAAGGCCCCACTATAGTACAAGGAAATGACTTTCCTCTGCAGAGGACTGTGTGTGCGAAGTGGTGTAGATCATGCAGATCAGATGTTCTCTCTGACTGAGACCTTTGATGGTTGTGTCTGACATGGTGGTGTCTGAAAGCTTTTCTGCTGCTGCAAAGCGCCTTGAGCAATGCGGTTCCACCAGTGAGTGCAGTGATCTCACATCCCACCTCTCTTCTCCATTATGGGAAAGATTTCAGCCATGACTGTGCCAGAGAGGTGTCCGGCTTGTCAGCATGCAGGGTTTTCTTGCAGCTGCCTCTCAGCCCCAGTGATTTCAGAGGCTGCTAATGCTGTTGGAGGAGGCAAGTGGCAGGACACTGCAGTGCAAATGGGAGAAGTCAATCAGGAGCAAAGTGTTGCAGAGAGTTCCTGCACAGAGGCTACTGAGGATTTGCCTGGGGTGGCATCTCAGGCCAAAGCAACCGTGGGCAGTAACCTTCAAGGAGCTCAGTCTATTCAGCAAGAACTGATACATTCATTTCCAAACAACACACAACAGCCTGTGAGACATGCATACTGTACTTCCTAGGAAGTTCTCAACCTTGTTGTAGTGCTCTTAAAAGAAATCATATTTTTGTGAGGTAAAAAGATTAATAACCGAGTAAGATATAGAAGGTAAAGGACAGGAACAATGGTCAATTTTCATAGCAACAGGAGGTTAAGAGGTTGATTTCCTAGGTATGAGGATTCTGTCCTGTGCTGGAAATTCATGAGTGAGTGGGCAAACAGGATGAGTAACTCCTTTTCATTTGCTGATGTTATTGGGGGTGCTTGACAGTGAAACTAAAACTGAGGATAAGAAGTTGCTGAGACCTGAAGGTCCTGAGTGACCTGCTGATACATTGGTGTGTTCGTTTCCATGCTGCTAAGTGAAACAGGAAAAACGTTTCTAATGCATGAATGAATGTGTAGTATTATCACTCAGAAGAGGTCTTTGTAGATAATTCTTCAAAAAACATCCCACATTTCCAAAGGGAAACCAAATGCAAGGAATGATTAAGAAAGGAATGAAGAACAAAATGGGAAGTATGGCTAGGTTCTTTGTGAGCACTGCACCTTGAGTACCCTGGGCACCCTTCATCTCCTCATGAATGCAATAAAACACAAAAAAGGCACAAAAGGCAAGAGAACAGTTATAAAAGTTGTCCTTGCAGGGAAGACACAAGGTCTCATCAATAGTCTGAAGAAAAGGCAAACTCCACAATGAACAAATACAGAACAGTTTAAAACAAAAGGAAACAAATACAGATCAGTGCATGGTTGAATTATGAAACACATGAATGCAGGAGAGAAGGGGAAAAAGTAGTTAAAACAAGCCACATGGAGTAAAGGCCTGTCACAATGGGAAGGCAGGGCATATGTTGAAGGCTGGGGGATCCAAGCAGGGGCAGTAGGTCTCTCCACACTACTGGCTCTAAAGTGAGCATGGGCCGAATCCTGTCCAGGGTCTTTTCTCCTGTATTGCAAGAAGTCATGGTCTTCACTAAGAGAACAAGCAGTGGCACAGGTCATAGCACGACTATTGCCCACTTCTGCAGGTATCGAAAAAAGGAGAGGTTTCTGTATGGGATTTACGCTGGATATGGCCAAGGAAGAGTCAGCCAAGTGACTCAGAGAGAGTCAATCAACTAAAGCCCTGGACTTGGAAAATGACCTTGTGAAGCTGTCTGAATTGTCTTAAGCCTCACAGTGTAGATTAGAGACAGCTTTTTATTTTTGTATGTGGCATTTGGTCCAATGAATGCAGTGAGAGATGGATGCCATTGGTATAAATGGGTTTTGAACACATGCTTAAAAGTTTAAAAAGTGGTTAAAATTGTTTTTATTTGCAGATAGATAAAATATATAAACACACAATAAAAGCTGAAGTTACCCTTGAATGAAAGATATTGTGGTTTCTGTACAGACAAAGCAGATCATATTTGAAGACTATTATTATCCTTCTCATGTAGTAGTTACAATTATGTCCTGGAACAATCTTCTTTTTCTCTTAATCTTTAGAGCATGATAAAATATTGGTAATTTCTGTCTATCAAGATTGAAAAAATGACTCATGCAATGTTTTATTCCATGATCATAATTTCTTCATACTAACATCCACCAATTCTTTACATGTAGTCTGTCACTGATTTATTTTCCTGGAGTTCCTGAAGGAATGCTTCGTCAATTGGAAAATCAATAATTTATTTTTTACTGTCTTAGTATGTAAACAAAACAACAGCAAGGCAATTTAAGAATTACAATTCACAACAGAATGATATTCATCTGATTATACTATAATGTATTTTAGCTCTCTACTTTTCTACTACTGCTGAGCTATCGTTTTTATATTTACAAGATGTATTATGCATTGTTATGTCTAGGTGATGAAGCGCTGCAATGTATTTTTTTTCTGTAACATCATTTCTGTGCTTATTTCTGTGCTTATTTTCTGTGCCTCCAACTCAGATTTGAGCCAATATTGCATGCAAGATTGTTTAATTTAGAAATTATTAGAAAGGAAAAAATAATTAAAATTTTGTTTTACTATGAAATAAAATACCAACAAAAAGATAACATTTAAAAAATGCCATTGAGCTATAATCTGCAGTGATCAAAATAGGCTTGATTACTACATCAAAGAAGTCATCTATCACTTACTGTTAAGTATAAGCACAGAAAATTTTGGAAATTTTCAAAATTACTACTTTTTTGACATCTTCATGCATTTGTATGTCATGGATATGTATTTGCTGAATTCTTTTGACTTTATTTGTTTCAAAGATGTATATTCTCCTTTTCTTAGCAGTAGTAAAGCTGACACACCAACTCTTAAATTCACTACAGGAATGACAGAGGCCAAAGTCTTACAAATCTTGTTGCCTCAACATTTCTGACATTTTATTGATGTTGTTTGAATCACAGCATCTCATAATGTATTTGAATTAATATATTTAAATTCAGTATCTTAGGAAAACAATATTCTGATTCAAAGCAGCTTAAAATAGTGACATTGCTTTCATACAATATTTTGCAGTTTGTTTTAAAAATTATCAGTAACCACAGTAACCCAATGCATACACCTCTTATATACACTTCTACTTTCTTCTTCCTGAGATCATTATTTGGAATGATGAAAAATGGAAAGAATTTGCCTTTATGCAATCTGAATACAAGCTCATAGGAAGACGGTAGATTTGGACAGCCTTTTTTCTTCTTTTATATAACTGTAATGGCATTTTTGAGAGGTACAGTCTTATCATGTGTAAATAAATACATGTCCATAGGACATATTTCAGCTGCATGTTATATATTAACTTCTGGGATCATGTACTTAGCTAAGCTGAACTCTGTCTACTTCTGCAAGTGATAATTTCCTCTAGGGAGAAAGGGGCAGATACTGAGAGTGTGGCCAGGTATTTATGTTTAGTGTTACGTTAAGACAGACTCAGCTCAATGTACAGCACTGTGCAGATTGCACATTAAAAAGAAAGCTAGTTGTTATCACCGCTCTTCCAGCCAGACATGATGTAAAAAGTGAAAATCAGAGAAAGGAGAAGGGGAAATGAGTTCAGTGAAACAGCTCCTTGGATTTCCCCATCTGCATCCTGTGGCTCAGCACTCCAGACATGAGATCTGTACGCCTGCATGACTGTCTGAAGACTTGCCCCTCCTTTCTTTTCTGAACATTGCACCCACCCTTCCCCAGTAGCTATGGTCCCCTGCTGTGCAATGAGCCTTAGGGCACCATGTGGAGACCCCCAGGGTGACCTGAGCAGCTCTCATGAATGCCACCACTGTGGCCTCACCCATCACCCGCAGATCCTGCAGAGTTCCTCTCCCCAGGCTGTCTCCAAGGCATCTGAGCCTGGTCGTGGACGTCTCTGCCCTACCCACCTTCAAAAGGTGAGCAGAGTGTAGCTGAGGCATGCTGCCTGATGCCAAATCTGTGTGCATAGCGCTGTGCACGCCAGCCCTTGAGGAGTGCTACACCTCGCTAATGCACTGTTACATGATGGGAGCAGACTGCCCCATTTTGTCTGTCTTTCAATATGTGTTTACGGTTACCGGAGGATATATTTTTTTTCTGTGGAAACCCATAGACACAGCTGTAAGAGTGGAAAAACTCAGCTCTCAGCAATGGTGGCAAAAAGTATTATTTTATTTGAAAAAAAGAACTAAAACTGTAGGTGATCTTATTGAACTCCTTCTGAACCAGCCAAGGACTACGTGTAATTGAAAATTAAAATAAATTTGAGATTTTTGAATAAATTGTCCAGTAAAGAAACAGATTATTATTAATAAGGAATGTAAGCAAGCAGAGGGTAAGCCAATGTTACCCAGAGAAGATGGAGATGTGTACATGGATAGTTTCATTGCTGGGCAAGGGTTTTGATTCAAGTAGCAGTCAGATTTGCAAATGAAAATGACACATCCACAGAACATAGAATTAACACATTCAAACTTTTTGAATAACAGGTATGCTTAACAGCAGACTAGCTCAATGCCATTTTGAAACAGCAGTGGGTGGGCTTACTTATTATTTTCACAAGAATTTTAGCCGGTGGAAAAGAAGTGCTTTCCATCTGAGATCTAGTCAAGAGATGAGCCAAAGCCCAAAACTTGAATCTCTAGATTTCAGATTGACAACTTTCAAAACAAAGTGTCTACCAAACCCCTGATACCAGTGGTAGAAAGTCTTCAGAGTAAATGAGGCAGCTTTAAATTCAGAGACAACTGAATCGCCCGTGATTCAGTGCATTTGAAACACAGTTCAAGAAAGTTTGCTTTCACTGAAGCAAAAGACAGAGTTAGTTCTCTGGCTGCCACCTGCCATAATGTCCCATGGCAGTGTTTGTTCACTGAAGCATCACTGCTTTGCATCAGAGAAGGATGCAACTGTTTGGATCAAGAGTCTTGAAGGCCTGGGGAGCACAAACAAAACCCAGAAATACACAAATTTGGCAATGATTGGATTTTAGGGATGTCTTGCTGAAAATGGACAGCAAAGAAACACAAAGAAAGAAACTAGTTTTCCTCTGAGTTCGTACTGCTACGGTGATAATAATATTTTTGCAGCGCTGGAAGAATGGACATTTTTTTTTCCTCTGTGATTCTTGATATGCAGTATTTAACTGTCATAACAGTGGAACACCATCTTTCTAATCCTGCTGAATTAAGCTGAAATTATTGTTGACCACAGTTGTCTTACTGTCACTTTTGCTGGAAGCGGTTACCTTGTCCATAAAAACAGTTTACATCTTGGTCTGTTGCTTTAAACCATCAGTGACTATATTGTACTCTGGGCTGTAGAGTGCCATGGGTTAGGGTAGGTATAGCATCAATGCTGTGGTCTCCTTTGCAAGGGAATGAAAGAAATGTTCGAACAGCTATGGTGAAGCTGTGACGATAACACCTTTAATGTCTAGGAGACTGGAGAGGGGCTGCCTTGAGAGGGGCCACCCCACACAGATGAACCCTTGCCCACGCATCTGAGCAGGGGGCAGCTCAGATGCCCACAGCCACCCTGGGCATGAACAGGGGACAGCCCAAGATGAAGCTGAGATGAGCTTCTACAACGAGCCCAGGTCCCTGACACCGAGTCACTGCTTCTGAGCTCTTGAGGTTTCATGAGTCAGAGATCTGTGGTATATCATGCTCTAAAACAACATGATTGTGTCCCACATAAAGTTGATTCAGTTAACAGGTGACCTTCCCACTAATTCATTTCTGTCTAATTGTCTCCAAATTCTCTCAAACCTTGTTCTGGAAAATGCAGTCCAAGTTGTGTTTTGAGGCTTGCCAGCAGTGTGTAGGGACTGTATGACCAGTTGCATTGCAGCTGCTGTCAGCTGGAACAAGTCAGGAGACACGTCATCAGTTAATAAGGACATTTATAACAGGACATCTGGAAATCAGCTGGGGAAACCCAACAGTTAGTCCCTTAATGGCACAAATAAATAGACACCTTGCCTGGAACAAAGCTGTCCAGGCAACCGTGGGTTGGAAAGAGAGAGAGTCTTAAAGTTCTCCCTGTTTGCACAGCACTGTAGCATACCTGCAAGTGAGAGTGGCCTGGATTAAGGCAACCCTGTTTAAGGCTGGATTGGGAAGGTCAGGACCTCCTAGGAAACACACATTCCCTCATAAGCCACTTGGCCTATTCTGCAATGGCTGTGAGTCATGGCCACAGTGGGAAGGCAGTTCAAACAGATGCCCCTGTTTGTATTAGTAGCACACTAGGCTAAAATCTGTACCTAGGCTTACATTTAAATAGGTTAGAAGTTAAGTCAGTCTAGGCACCAAAACGCTAGCTGTCTCTGCCCTGAGTAATTTATATGCTGAGACTGATTATAAGGAAGGAAAAGAGAACTGGAAGAGGGGAAGAAGAAACAGCATATTTTAAAAGAGATAATTGACTTAGTCTTCAGTGCCACTGAGGAGTTCTGACTCTTACTAGGGGTAATAGAGGTTTGAGAGTGCTCAGAAGTGTTAAAAATCAGGCATTGTAATAATGACTCAGCATTATGATTTAAAAATTATGAAACAAGCACTGTTCAGAGGAGAAACCTTGACCCCTCACAGCAGCTCCGTAATGATCTCATCCCAAGTTTTCTTCAACATCTGTTTCCCTTTATATACGAGATGAATTCCTCCCATACCACATAGCATTCTTAAGAACTGTTATTGCTCACTGAAGCAAGAAGTTCCCTAGAAGCACTATATGCCCCTTCTATGAATCAGACTTTAAGAGATTCTCAGGAGATAATGGATGGTATGTTTGTTACTGTTCCATGGAACACGAGAGTTGAAGTGTCACAGTACTAGTGTGTGCCAATAGTATCCAACTTGCAATGTGGCTTGCAGGCATGCCTGAAGATCTCTTGTCCCAGACAGCGCCACTGGATGGAGTGGGACTGCTGGGGGAAAAAGACGTGAAGGTGAGTGAGGCTGCCCAAGACCTTCACGCATACCCACATGATGTCATATACAACATAAAGTAGTTGTAAGATTTTTTAAAGTTTTGAATGTTTTTTTGATCCTCTTTTTGGGTCTGTCTGTGCAGTGTGAGGCAGCACTCTGTGGTGACACCCACACTGGCTGGGTCAGATACCGGCAGCCTTGTTGCTGCTCTGTTATGGGGCACCCCTACGTGACCAGCTCTGTTAAGCAGTGCGTATTCTCCATGGCATTCTATCTTTTCTGTCCTTTCTTTGCATTCTCAGGGTCATAACTCAGGGTCATTTCCTTATTGCATGCAGACTGCTTTGTCAGTTGGCCCATGCTAGCCATTGCCTCATGCCATAGGAGTCTTCCATCCTCTTTGCCAGGGAAACATAATAAATTTTCTGGCTGGGTATCCTTGCCACTAATCTGTGTTTAGGTCTGTTGACCACCTCATTTTCTTTCATATATCATCTATCAAATAACGTAAATAGGATGAAATATTGACTTTTTTTTTTAGCCAAGAGAAAGATCTCCATTAATTTAATCGTCCCTGTATTACTCCTATTTCTTAAGATTTCTCTTTATCATTTCTGTTTCTGTCTTACACTTCAGCTTTTCATATGCTTTACCTTTCTCAGAAACTCAGGTCTTCCAGCTACTGCATCTTATTTTCCTATTCAGTTTCCTATATTAATTATGCCTATATTCCTCCATATTCATGTAACACTACTTTTTTCTCTTATACTTGAAACCTCTGATACAGATCTTCTTTTGCCAATATTCAAACTAACTGCACTTTCTGCCTACTCCTTTAATTTCTCTTAGCTCTTCATTCTTTGAGAAGTCCTCTAAGAAGCACTGAGACAACAATATTTAAAGCAGCAGCATTACCAAAATTTGACATCTTATCAGTTTTAGTGCTACAATTCCTAAGCTCCCAGGTGTTTGCTGGAGCACAAACAACTTTGCCTAATTGTGGTGGTTATAATCACACCTTGTCTCTGGCAGCACTGAAGGTATATGGATGTAGAGCTGGATGTAGCTAATGGGTCAGCTCATGTGTGAGGTAATGGATATATATAACCTGAGGAGAATCATCACTCATAATAATTTCTCTCACCTGCAGAAGATAGTAGGAATGTGTGTCTTCAGGACATGTTATTTTCTGGGATGCTTTTGGAATAGTGTTGTTTATGTCCTACCCACTGGCAAGCCTGGAAATAAAAGGCATAATCAAAGCCTTATTTAGTTTAAATACAGAGCTGTGAGGTTCTGGAACAGCAAATCCTTCATTTGCATCTCTGCTGATGGCCATGTAGAGTGTGTGGACACAAAATCATTACCAGTGGCATCCTTTCAGTCTTCACTGGTAACAGTGCATGCACTGAGAAGGGTTGTAAAAATGGAAGGTAAACTCCCTCACTGATGCTGGTACTGTCACTGCTATTACACTGCAAGTTGCTGTAATACATTAGTGTAAAAATACAAGTATTTGTTTCAGCATCCGTGAATTTCTGCTCAATGTAATTTCAGGTCTCCACAGAATTTAGATACTTGCCTTCATCCACCCCTCTGGCATAGAAAAGGGAATGAGCCCCAAGGCACAGTACCCTTTACTGAGAGTGTCTCTTACTTTTACACATCAGGCCCAAGAAGCCTAAAGCCTCAGGAGCTCAGTAAAGCCAGTAAGCAGAATCCATAGTTCAACATGAGATTCAGTTCAAAATCTGTCATATTCCTCTGTATTTTCTTTGATTGCCTTTCAGCTTTCCCTGGAGTTGTAAAGGCTGGTGAATTAGGTGATGCTGGCACTTCCTCCAAAGGAAATTGTCCTAAAGAAAATCACCCAAGTTAAATGTAGGAGAACATTTTACATGGTGGGATAAAGATGTAATAAACTGTTTACATTTCCTTCTGAGAGCTGTTTGAAGTCTGTGCTATTTATTTTTCAGCAAGTTCAGACATACTTTTGTTATTGTTCTATTTCATTGACAAAATCAATTACTGCATTATTTTTGTTAACTCCTATATTACTTTTAGTGAAACCACTCTTAGTGTTTATTTTTTTGACAGTTAATGAATAAGCTGCCATTACAAAAATATGGAGGAGTTTGAAGGTATAATACACCCAAGAGCTGTGGCACATGGACCAGTAGTCAAAGACCTGTGTGTCTAGGAATGGGTGTCAGCACATGAAGATGGCATTGCGGTTGTGCACGTGTCACATCAGGAGATCAGCATACTGAGGGTTTGTCAAACTGCGACGTAGTCCTTTGGGCTACAAAGGCAAAGTTGACCTCTGGGTCACAGACACAAAGAGAAAGAGCAGTAAAGTCGGTAATTGTATTCTGTTCTCAGTTAAAGCACCTGATGGAAACTATATACTCACATGTACTCTCACACTTGGTGATAGGGGACAGTAGCCACTCAGCTAATGGTTGTATGCAGAAATAGCTGTGTCTATGTACACTTTCTCTGTCAATGCCGGTTTATATCCATTCCTTTTCTTATAAGTCATTATCTCATGTTGCTTGCAGACAGAGTTGTACTTGTTCTAGTAGAAAAAGGAATAACACATGATAATGGCTGTGGTGGGAAATAATTTACAATATTTCTTTTTATTTGCAGAATTTGGAGATTTTTTTAAGAAGTTAATCCTGTCAGTTTTTCAGATTTAAATCAAAATGCAATTTTCACTTAATTTCCTCACTTACTTCCTAGAGATAGAAAATGATGTGTTCTTATTCTCAACTACAAATTTTGTTATATTCCAGAAATGATGGGCTGTGTGTTCCTACTTTGAAGTGACTTACAGCTAGTGAAAACTTCAGCCTGAAGACACTGAAACTGATAAACATTTTCCTGTCTACTGGGGTCAACACTTGCTGCCTTGAGCACCTAACTATGTGAAGCCTACTTATGCATAAAAAAAAATGAAACCTTCTCAGTGGCATCATCCTGCATATCCTGTTAATCATGAGTTTTGATGGGCAGGACAAGACAAAGGGAAGACTGAAATAAAGGTCTGGTGCTCTGACATCTTTCTTCAACACACAGCATGTTGCCAAGGACTCTGGGCAAGGAGAGGTACTACTGAAAGACTTTTTACTCCGAATAAATCTCACCCATAATGTATTCATGCAACAGTTTATAGGTCAGCTTTGGAAATTGGTGGTTTCAAAACCTTCTTTGTAGACATATTTTTACAAGTGTTGGGTTTTCACAAGCCCCAGTGGAAACAGCCACATTATTGAATTTCTGTGTGTCCATCTCATTCTTTTGCCTTCTTCTCTTCATTTCCTTCCCTTAGTTTCCGCTGTGGCTAGTCAGTGGGTTGTCTTGAGAAGAGTCTGAAGGCACCAACTATTGTGTCAATAAAAAAGTAGTTTGTGTATCACTGAAGAACTGTTTCCTAAGAAATCTTTTTTATGTGAATAATTTTAAATTTCTTTCAAACTTCCAGACAGAGCTTCAGCTGGATCTCTGCGTAAATTTGTTCACTGGAAAGTATTTACATGATTTTTTTCCCCAGCCATTTAAAGAGAAGAAAGGAAAAGTAAGTTTTAGAGTAGAACCTGAGGTACTTTTTGCCTCTTGCTTTCAGAAGTTCAGTGTATTCCTGCAGTCCTCAAGAGATGCACAAATGATGAGAAGGTGGACTATAATAACAGATACCACAAGTATATGGGATGAGGCAGCTACCTACCATTGTAAGCTCTGAAGAACCTCATGATTTTATTTTGGAGGACTTCTGTGATCTGTATTTGCTGTTCTGCACTAAGTAATGGCCACGCTGACAATGGTTAATGTTTTTACAGGCTTGCTTAGTTGTTGAACTTTGGTTCTTGTCCTGTCAGTTAATGTCCTGTAATGTATGGCCAGTTTAAAATAGTGTGGCTTAAAATAGTTCATTTGATATGAATTCTTCCTTTTACAGGAGTGGAGAGTCAGGCATGATTCCCTAGCACAGAAGTAGAAGAAATGACACAGTGTCTTAAAAGTTGCTGTTGACTGTGGCATGATTCCAGGTACAACCATGTGGCTGCTGGTTAGAGATAATGGAGGTGAGAAGCTTTCCCCGTGGATACTGTGCTGTGGGTCATGTGAGGTTGCAAAGATAAAGCATCTGCTTGTACTTTTTGTACAAGCCTCTGTTCCTTCTCTCCCTCATCCCCAGGAGAGCTAGAGAAATGCACTTTGCTAAATCAATTTCATCAGATACTGCAGTCTCAGCAACATCCTCTGCAAGTGTCTTCTTACAACAGTGAAGAGGTTCCCATTCAGAAAATGAGGACCAGAGTATCTGTATAGATTAGATCTGTTTCAGAGAGGGGGAAGGGATATGCTGACCCACTCAACTATGTATTTATAGCTCTCATGAATAATGGCAGGATGCTGGGGGAAGCAGATCTCAAGAGATCACCCACAAAAATAGTGAAATAATAACAGAAGTGCTATAAATAAACAGGGGTTGGATGACTCGGGTGAGAGTGGCTGCTTTAATGGATGAACCCTGGCAGAACTGCAGGAGGAAGATGTGTGTGAGTGCATGTGTGGCAAGGGAACAGGAGTGTTCATGAACATATTGTTACTCTCATAAAGACAAAGTCAGAAGGATTTGTTGGTGGGAAAAGTTCTTGAAGGGTGTTGTGTTTTTTCCTTTCCTGTAGCATACACTGTCAACTCTCCTGTTATACTCTTCCTTGAGTTTTGCATTTCTTATCTTTTTTTATTTCTTTCATTAAGAAAGAAGTGCAAAGACAAGTTAATTCTTTCAAGATTCTTCAGGACCAGTGTGATATGAATGACTTGGAAGAGGAGCTTGAAACCAAGGGGAAAATTCACCCAAGTCTTTTCTGGAGTGGCTACACTTTCTGAGGAAATGCTTCTGTGCTTGGCTGAAAAGTAATGGCATCTGGGGCAGGATGAAGCCAAAGACCTCGCACAATGAGCAAGAGCATGTTGATTTCTGGATTTCAAAGGCCACTTTATTAGTGATGTCCAGAGCTGCTCCCAACACTGCCCCAATGGACACCTTGACCGGAGCCTTTCTTGGTATGAAGGAAAGTGGAACTATAATCTAGAAATTTACCATCTCTGGTTATAATTAACTAGTTTCTAACTGGTTTAGTGTGAGTGGTCAATACTGTTCTTTGAGACTAAGTGTATGCATTGCTGTTGTCCTGTATAATGGCACTAGCCTTTCATCCCAGTGTCTTAACAGATTTATTTTCACAACGGGAATTACTGAGCAATATTGGGACTATTGATAAAAAGCATATGGGTGTTCTTTGCTGAGAAACATCTGTTTATGCACAGAAATGTTATTACCCCTGCTTATATTAAAGTCTATTTGATTACCATGGAACACGTCCTAATGTTTATGTAGCACATTCTAAAAATTCTAAAAGTGATAGCAGGAACTTTAGAAGGTCTGAACTGTTTTTTGTGATTGCGAGTGGAATATTTGTGCTCAGAAACACCGATGGCATTGAGATTCCTCCATTCGTTCTGAGGCAGCGGACTTATGTTTTATTTCTGCACTTTATGGATCTATTTTGCTGGGTACTTGTGTAGGGGAAAGGTGCCGGTAATCCCTGCCTGATAGCTGCAAAAAGGAATGTGCTTTCAGAAGATGGTCAGATGTTCCTCCTAGGTATCTGTGCTGTTCTGTCTACTATGAATGCTGCTTGCTACACATTTTAAGTTTTTTTTAAAGCAGGGGAAAATGTGTGGCAGGTGGAAGTGGGCTTGGCTGCTTAGCAGTTCCGTCAATCACATCAAACAGCTCTGGAAAATGCTATAAGAGCTCCTGCAAACCGAGTCCTTGAACAAGGCATATGTTTCTCTTGACATGCTTTGGTTGTGATTACTGCAAATATCATGTCCTGTGTAAGAACATAACTTTTTTTTAGCAGGGATTTCAGTGTAATGTGTGTGGGTTTTCTATGTAAAACATGTTCACATTTTATGCTGTTCAAAGTGGGATGTAATGAATTTTTCAAGGTGCAAAACTGCAGATGTAAAAATAACTTAAAGACTTTGAAATAAACAACAAAGGATGTATCAAACTCAAGGTTATTAATAATAAAAGAAAAACTTCTTTATTTGGGTAACAGTGCCATGAAGAACATAGTCCAATGGTGGGGAAATTTTTGCTGGAAAAGCAGCATAGCAGGCAAATGCCCTATGTTTTTTTACAGCAGAAAGCTGCAGAAGTGAAAGTGAATCCTGTGCTGCACAGCCAGGCAGAGTACATGAGTCTGCTGTATGGTTTCTGGGACACTTTGCGTTCGGGTTCTATTTTTCAAGTCTGTATATGATAAACAGCACTGGATCAAAGCCAAAGGCTCATCAGTTCTCACCCAGGATTATAATCTTAACACTTTCTCCTTTCTAGATTTCACTTTCCTTGAAATCCTTTCCCCTTTGGGACTTCCCGTATTGGCTCGTGGCAGGGTAATCAGAGAAGAAAATGCGAGATAGGCATGACAGGAGCCCTTGCTGTGAATGATGATCAGTCGTATTTGGAGGTGGAAAGAGGAGACTAACTTCCTGCAATTTCTGACACTGTAGCCATTTTGAGGAACGAGAGGGGGGAATGGCTTAAAAAGAGAGGTTTGAGAAGGAGGGCCAACATGACAAACTTGCAGTCCCCCTCTCAGAGGTGCATGATACCTGGGTCCCCCAGGCTTAGAAAGGCAAAAGGTGACCAAACCAGGGCTGCCACCATAGCATCACTTTGGGTACCCAAATTTTAGTGTGCAAGGGACAGAGCAGCTTTCAGGGCCTGCTGGCATTCAAGTAGCGAGTGGATATTTGAAGAGGACAGTGAGAAGGGTGATGGTAGGTTATATGGGTGAGCCACGAAAGGAATGAAGGAGACATCCCCATGGTAGGATCAGGCAGATGTCCACACCATTTTACCACATTCTTCCATGTAAATCTAATTCTGAAGTGGCTTAATAACATACATAAACACCAACTGCTTTGAAATAATTTTTTAAAACTTTCTATATGAACATATTTTTATGCAGAGCACCCTCAAACTGACCAGGCAACAAAGTGTAAACAAGCCTTAACTCTGAAGTTTGTTTAAGTTACTGATTGTTTACAGTGAACAAGGGTTGGTTCCTGTTTAGTTGTTAATCTGAGGGCAAGATTAGCTGATGTTTGATTCGCTCAAAATATTTTGTAAATTATGTTGAACAGTTGGAAGGTACCAAGGTGTTTATATTTTTGGAATATTTTATTTTCTTTTTATGTTTTCCTGTATCACTGTTAGGACCTCATTGTCCCTAAAATAAAAGCACAGGCAGCTCCTCTGAGCCTTTTCAGTTTTATTTTTATTTTAAGTGTGTTAGCGTGCAAGTTGGCTGAGGTGGCATGATAGAAGTTTTTGTTACAACGTCACGCAAATAAATTATTTACCTTAGCTCTCGTACTGCAGCTTTTGAACACACAACATCAAACCACCCCAATCAACAGTAAACATCTAACGTGTCTTTGACAATTACATGAAGTGCTGTAAAAATAGCTGGTCTTGTGCAGTGCCCATGCAATGAGTGCTGCAAAATGCCACAGGAGAGGGAAGATTTTTGCTTTTTGGGTCCATAACATCCCTCTGAGATTGTGGAGGGGAAGTGCTTAAGGGCAGCCCTGAGGTTTTGGGGATGGAGGAACACAGCAACAGCATAGATGGTGCACCTTCCCTGGCCACCGTGGGAGGATACACACAGGGCTGGCTCTGAAGCAGCTGCCAACCAAACCCTCTGTGCTTCCTTATACAGGGAGGGCCAGAGACTTCTTCAGACACAGTCCAACAGGTATCAAATCTGACAGCATAACGCTGCATAAAGGGTGTGATAGGCAAAAAGCAATCAGGCAAGCAAATTTATGTTAAGGCTTGCTTTCAAGTTCTGTTCTTTGTACTAGTCTTTCTTTAACTCTGCCTACAGCTAGTACTCACCAAAAGCAATGGGGAGGCCTGTGTGGGCATGTAATGATACTGCTTTGCTCACTGCTGTGATCCTTGGCAAAGGAAGAAGTCTTGTCTGAAGAACACATACTCATTTTTTGTTATCAGGAGTTGTTTGATCGTCATTTTTAAACAGCTTGAAACATAAAAAAAGGTGACAATGAGCAGCTGTGAGGCTGCAAGGGGAAGGTACAGTAAGTTTGCTACAGTTTCCCTAATATGCAAGTTTTAATGTTGTGAAATACCTGTGTTATTTTTATGAGAAATTACTTTTACTCTTGCAATGACTGTGTGGAATATGATTTGAATGAGCACTGGACTTAGGCATTAAAAAGGCAATGTGAAATGCCAACAGATAATAAATTTCAGGCAGAATGCAATTACATCTGAGTCTCTTGCTTCCTGGGAATGTGCCTGAAATAAATATTTAAGGATTTTGAAATGAACCACAGATATTACAGGCTCAGCCTTTGTGCTACTGCCAGCTCTGGACACAAGCAGGTTTGACTAACTTTCAAAATATCTTCAAGTGGCAGAGGATTGTGGAAGAAATAGGGAAAAATCATACAAATTGCTGACGTTACATAAATACTGATTGGAGTGTGCTTCATGGTGAGCAAGCATACATTTAACAGGAAACCCCACTGGCTCCTTTCAGGGTGTCCTGGCAAGAAGAATTTCCTTTCATATTTTTTGTAAACTGACCTAGCTCACACGTAAGTGAAGCCCCCCAGGGAGACTTCCTTCTCTTTTGGAATTTCCACTGGGAAAAAATGCAGTTAATGTGATCTAAAGCAGCTATACATGTGACTGCATTCTCCTAGCCCCAGAAGCATGGTAGAGATGTGGTGTTTGGGCGTTATTAGCTCTGGGACATGTTTGCAGTAGTGTGAGGTCAGGTAGTTCCCAAATCACTCCTATCTCATTTAATGAGTTCAGACCCTGCTGCCAGGGTGTCTCCATTATATGTTCATGCTACAATGTCCAAAGACCACATGATTTTTTTAGGCTAATGCCAAGTTTCCATTAACCATCTCTGCACAGAAGTCTCCATTAGCTGCTTTTTTCTCTCAAATTCTCTTTTTTCCTTTATTTTCTCTTTCAAGATTAAAATCTATATCTTGATGGAGCTCCGTGTGGATTTTTGAATTTGTGGTAGCCTGAAGAGATACCCATAAACACAAGAACGCTTGGGCTGGGGTCAGAGTCAACACAACCTACAGCAACAATGCCCTCTGAAATTAACCCTACAGTTGCTTCTTCTCCTATTGCCCCTCACACAGCATGCAAATACTAGGCACTGGAGTCACTCTCTAAATGAGTTACATCAGTTACTTCAGCATAAAATATTCAGTACAGTGCATGTCCAACACTCTGTTCCTCTTTCCTGTGTATGACTGTTTTTTTCACTGGCATTTGGGAGTCGGAAATATGAAACTGGCAGTTTGTTTGTTGCTCCTGAATTTAAAATGGTGAAACAAAATATTTCAAAGAGAAGCTGGGTCCTGGGCAGCACCACAAAGTAAATGCATATGTAATACACTTTCTGGTTTTGAGGCACTGCCCTTGAATTTCTGTGCCAAACGATGTGGAATATATAGATGTTCCAAAGCTTTCACGTGCTGTTTTGCGTTACTGTATGTAATATGTTATAAATTGATAAATAAATTCAGAGCAATATATCAGATGAAATAAATCAAATTATAAGCATCTTTTAATTTTGAGTCTAGGTTTGAAACTGGACAAGCTGGAAAGGAAGAACAGTATTTTCAAAGCACTTAAGTAAAATAGGAGCTTGTGACTTAGGATTCACCAAATATCTGAATAGTAAGGGAATGTGTCTGTCTCTCTTAATCTGGTATAGTTATGCTAGGGTAAATAAACTACTAACAAATATGTTTCAGTTAGATAGCTGTTGTAGGTATGCTTAATACGATTCATGCAATAATGCTTAGTTACTGATTTTAATGGCATTTCCTTCTTATTGCACAGTGTGAGTCACATTGTAAGTGAGAAAAGACTGCTAGGTTACTCCAAGGTCTTCTGAAATAAATATAGGGCACATCTCTCAGTCATTAGCAACTATTTTTTATCTTGAGTGATTCAACATCTCCCGAACAACTGTGGCTACATAAACCGCTGCTCTAAAACTGGTCCCTCTGCATTACTTGTCCTACACTTATGTACTTTTTTCCTAGAGAGAACAGAATGGATGGATGCCAGGATTATGTACAAGCAGTCTAATCTCCCTAACAACCCTCCCAAACCATTCATCTGGTTCAGAGTATGAAGGACACTCAATTATTCAATGAAAAGACTAAGCCTCTGGTAAACACGTGTAGTCAGTAATGAAATGTGTTTCCCCTGGGTGTTTTTTAAAAGGATGCAGACTAACAAATGTTTACCACATCCTTTCTGGATATGTTTCCTGAGGTTTTAGTTTGTGACAGTGCCTATTTCCAAATGCAATCCTTTGGCTTTGTTGCTTTAATGAAGTTGTAACTGGGTGACAGGGAAATGTGTCCCATGAAAATCCATGTGCATTCAAGTCATGACAATACTTCCATAAAAATTCTGTGTAATTGTGTGTACCTTACTGCATGAGAAAGGTCAGGGAACAGCCCACGTAAGTCTGCTAGCCTCAGACTTGCATCCATCCATCTTTTTATTTTCATTATCACAGTTTTTCTGCTATGTATCTTGCATGTAGCCATGAATATGCATTATCATACATACACAGGACCTTGTAACAGTACTGCTGTTGACATATTTGTCTCTGTCTTTGGATAGGATCTGATTTTTGTCTTCAGTAATAGCTGTAGGTTTGTTCAGTTACTGAAAACTTGTTGAAATAGTGGGACTCTAAATTGGTAAATGACTTAGCAAAAGATAGTCCTTACCTTTAACAAAAACAATTTCCAGCAACACCTTGCCTTGAGTGTCGATGTGTTTGAAGAATAAATGCAAACATATCATGCTATGTCAGCAGAGAGGCCACACAAAGGTTTCATTGTAAGGCAGAGCTTAGCGCACAGCATCCATGGTGTTGGAGTCTCCACTGGTGAAATGCGCAATTCCCAGTGCCCCACAAAACCCAGAACAGAGGACTTGGAGAAACCAGCTCAGAGTGTCAGAATACTGCTATGAATGCTGAGCCATTTGCAAAAGCTGAGTTATTTGCAAACATTTCTCCTTTTGCTGTGCTTGTGTAGTGTTTGGGAACCTGTGGGAGCAGCCACATTTCCAGCATTTGCATCTAGAGGCCACACATCCATGGCAGTGGGTCTGGATTGAGCAGCGCCGGCTTGCTTCCTCCTCCTTGCTGGTCCTTACCTGCTCCTTCCCTCTGTAGTGTGACCTAGCAGCCACACCAGTGCATACCTTTGGATGACTGGGGGTTAACCCCACTGTGGAAATAATTTAGATAAAAAAGAAGGTAGTAATGAAAAATGTAATTTTTAATGCAATAATTTTCCTCAGTCAGTACCCTGAAAGTTGGATTGTGCTTTAGATCAGTTTCACCAGGGCCATTATTTGGGCATCATATGGCTTTGGCTAGCTGTGTGGAAATTATTTGAATAAAACTCTTGGACAGAGAGAGGTTTAGCCAGAAGCAAAAGGTTTAAATTAACAACTTGGCTGAATTATGTTTACATGGATCATTCAGGGAAAGTTGGACAAATTCAAAGAGGAACGTGATGTCAGGGAAGTTTGCATAACAGTTAAGTATTCTTGCTATATGATTCTTCTCTTTACAGGCACAAAGAATGAGAGTGTGTATTATAAATCACTAAGTTCAAATAAATGTCTTAAGAGGCAGAGAGTTGAAGTCTTCTGGAGCTGATATGAGGTATCAATAGAAATAATCATGTTTTGATTTCTTTGTACTGACCTTTAAATCTTTTGTAATTGTTGCATGTACTTTGATTATGTAAGTATATTTATAATTTTTTTACTCCATCAAAAATTAGTGTTAATGCTGGTTTCCCGGCGACAATACCATTATTGATCTATCCTCTTGTTTTAAAACTGGTTTCTAAGGCCACTTGCCTTTTTCCCAGTGCTCCCATATGTATTTTTAAGCATAAAAGGAAACACTGCATTCCTCCACTGAGCTACACAGAAGCTGGCAATGCAGAGATCTGTATGCTACAAGTGTCTTTTGGTGACTACTGTCAGCCAGGAACAGCCTGACCTAGAGTAGGACACTGGAAAGAGTAGCTAAAGCCCAAGGACTTCCATGGCTCTTCAAATTAGATGCTGCTCTCCCCAGCTACTCTCCTAAATTCTCATGGACTGAGGTCAAACCTGCAATATTGTGTCTGATTGCCATTGTATATAAAGGCAAACAGACTCTGGAATTAGTGTGAAGGCATGTGACACCCCTTAGGCTTCACAGAAATCTCTCACAAGGAAGAAAAGAAAAATAAAGAAGAAGTTTGTGGTTAATTCAAGCTAATCCTCAGTCCACGGGGTAGGAAAATTGGGTGGTTTAGGAAGACTTTTAGAGCACCTGCATTTAAGAAGCACATCATTTTCTGCATTAACATTTGCAAATATGTGTTCTGAGGTCTGGTCACCACGGTCTTGATCTTCATCTGTTGCACACTAACAATCAAAATTGTTTTAATACTAATTAAATTCCCATACAAAGAGAAACAGTTCAATTAAACGATCATATTAAAATGTTGATGATTTTTCTTATTTCCTGTGGAAATTTTCAGTGGGAAAATGTCTTTCTACAGCATTTCAAGGATATTAACTGCCTTTTTGTGAAGGGAAGAACTTATTAATGTGGTTATTTTTTTATTCTCCTATTGTGTTCTTATTGTTGCTTACTGTTTATTTCACAGTAACACCCAGACTCCAAGTAAACTGAGGATGCCATTGTGCTAGGCAAAAAAGAGGCCTAACCTTTGGTCTGAGCCAGTTTTGATTTGCTTTCTCTGTCTTACAGAATAATAGATCTTGGAGCACTCAGTTTCAGTGCTGCTGATAAATGAAAGCAGTCTGGACAGCTGTGGGATAGTCCAGAAAGTCCTAATATACAGACATAGGTAGAATTCCCTGTAAATGTACAGCTAATATAAATGTCCAGATACTGTAGTAAGTATATAATAAGCACGTACCTAGAAGGAAAGATAAACTGGGAGAGGACTTTAAATGCACGTTACTGACATTTTTCCTCAGTGAAAACCCTGGAGCATGAAATAGGATTCCAATTTACAATAAGGCTGAGGTCAAAGGAATTATGCTATTGTAAAACAACAAGATGTGGTTCACAGGAAAAAGGAGACATCTATGGATATACAAAGAATATTACATAAGAAAGAGGAACAGAGTTGGATGAGTTACATATCTGAAATTATCATGATATTTTATTTTTAATAGATGACATACCATGCCATCTAATTTCTTGGGGGAACATACAGATGGACATTTATACAACAGCAGTATTGCTGTATGAGATGTCAAAATAGCCTCACAACTGCAGGAATGGAAAGCACCATCTCAATGCATCAAATTAAAAATGAGAAGAGACTGGCCCCTGAGCAGACCCTGGCTGAAATGAGAAGTTGCCAGTTTCCTTTTGCTCACCGCGCATCAGAAAACAGCAGAACTCCCTTAAACAGATATTATATTTTGGCAGTGGAAGACTTACAGAACTGGAAACTTTACTTAAATTAGCAAGAAAAAGATAGTGGGGAGAAGAGTCAGGGAAAGCTATTGTGTGATCTGCTGTGGAGAAACTTTCTTGAGTGCTGCATCACCACATATCACAAAGTATACAAATGGAAAACAACATGTAAACAAAGCAGTACTCAGCTAGAAACTGTGTTTGTTTGTGGTTTACAGACACTAGCTGCATCTTCATACATACATTGTAACCCTAAGTCTGGACTCAACAGCTGGATTTCCAAGGACCAGAATGAAATCTGAGGAATCACTTCTAAAAAATTAGTTGAAGCTCTCATGTGGATGTTTAGGAAAATTAAACTGAACTACCTGCTGCCTAGTTAATAAGTTTTCCCCGTTTACAAGGAACAAATTGTTTTACTAAACAGTATTTTACCAAAAATGATGAGGCCAAAGCAGCAGGGAGATACAGAAGTGAATACAGCAACACTGGATTATTCCTCACCCACAGTACAACTGTAGATATTCCTGGTCTTGCTCTCCTCTCCAGTTCTTGCTGAGGCATGGGCTTGGCTGTGTCCAGAGAAGCAGCCCCTACGCACCACACAGTGTCAGCCAGGACACGATGGCCGCATATCACCCTGTGCACAACACAGTGTCAGCCAGGACACGATGGCCACATATCACCCTGTGCACCACCCCATATGTCACCAGTTCCCACTCAGCTGCCCTGCTCAAGTGCTTTAGCAGCATCTTTTTTTTGTCCAACTGCTTCAACTCTTCTGCAAAACTCTCTGTAGCACTAAGTCTCTTTCTCCTTTAAGCCTTCTGAAGATTCCTAAATGGATTTTCTTTTTGTCTGTTCATTTTTTTATTTTCGGTTTTAGGTTGTGGGCCTCAAGGTAAGCTTTTCCCCAGAGAGGGAAGCTAGTAATGTGAGGGATAGCTGCGTATCCACCAATGGCCCAGGATGAGGTCTGTGGCTGCTGTAAACTCCACATTGCTCTGTGATGCACCTCACTGCTTTTTGCTTTGCTAGAAGTGCCTCCTGACCTCAGCTCAGCAGCTTCTGTAAAATAAACAAGCTTTGGGTCTGGCGTTCTTACAGCCACATCCCTCTCTCTCTGCCAGATGTGGATGGGGAGGTCCTCTCCTCCAGGGCAAGCTGGTGGGGAGAAGAGGAGGGGGTGAGAGAATGAGTTCTTTTCTTTTTTAGCCCCACATGATTTTTTTTTTTGATTTCTAAATATTTACAGAGTCTGAAATGTTTAAAAATTCTGAAAAAATAAAGAAACATTTCTTTTTCTTTTGAGTATTTAACATGTGAACATTACATCGGTTCAGAATGGCAAGTCACATGAGCCAGCATTCAGAGGTAAAGATAAGACCTCAGACAAAGCCTCTGTGCACAGCCTCAAGTAGCAGAAACTTCCACCCTGTCTCTTTACCTCAGATTAAATCTATACAAAACAAACTTTACAAACATGCATGCAACCACAGTGTTACAACCAGTTTGGCTGCAAACGTTTTCTGTTCCTGGGAGTATTAGCAGAGGAAGTTTACCGGACATCAGCAGCTGAGGTAGGCGAGTCTGAAAAGTAGGTACACAGAAAACATAGGTGGTATGGAAGGGAATACAGCAATATGCCCCAGCTTTTAAGAGAAAACAGAAAATGGGGATCACCAGGCTTGCTGCTCCTCAGAGGGTCTGGGAGAATTAGGCTTTGTTTAAAGACTAAAACATCAGAAATTTAGAAAGGGAATGGTTTGGCTGGAGTGGCTAAACCCAAAGCCCCATTACACTGAACAACAAATTGCTGGGATGCCAGTTATTTTGTAGCTCCCCCAGACAAATCACCTGCTGTATGTCATTTCACTGTAGTGGTGCCACAATAGTTCAAAGTCTTTTCAAGTTTTCCTTGTATTCAGATTTCATCAGTGGAGCAGAGCTTAGCAAATATACAGATATTTTTTTAAGTTTCAGCATTCTTGGCTGTAGCTTAGCTTACTACTGACAAAACCCAAGCAGCTGAAGCCATGAGTTAAAAACATGTGGTTTATTTATGTCACTTTAGCTATTGGGAGACTTTGAACAGAGAGGTTAAAAAATCCAGGCCAGTGTTTCCTAAAAAGCCATGAACACAGGAACATAAAGCCCTATTTTAAGGTAAAACAGTAAAGGTTCCTTGAGGAGAAAAGTTGTTTACAAATTGTTGATGTATTACAAGTTGCTGTGCTGCAGGGACATAACTGTAACATAAATAAATATGGATATTTACCCTGACATCAAGTCAGAGAGGCTGTTGCTTCTGTATTCTCCCTTAAGCATAAATTTGGGGCATTTCCACGTTACTAACCTTTGCAACTGCACTGAAGTTTCCACTGTTAATGATGATTTTTTGGTGAAAATATTACCTTTGTAAATCAGGTTATTCTAAGGTCTTTCCAGATCTAACTTTTAAAAAATCACAGTTTTAACCCATATGGTTACTTGCTATCATGTGAAATAGTAAAGAATGGCAGGAAAATAAAAGCAGTACAACATTCATTATGCTTTTCCAAACCCACAAATTTAAAACTTATCTCTTGGTTATTCTGGGCATGACTCATGATTTTTCTATGTCTCCAGTTAGCTACAGCACGTTTGGATTTTCTGCTTTCTCTGAATCTCTGTATCTACACTAGGCTAGGTCTAGGCCAGCTGGCTGATATCATGGTGGGAAAAAACCACAACTCTATCTTTTTGTGGGCATGTGCTGTGCTCCTCTTTGTGATCCCTGAACTGTATAAACTCTGCATTTTGCATAACTCTCCAGAAAAACTCACTGGGGCCAAAATAAAAATAAGAAAGATGGATATTTCCCTCTAATACACTACCTTACTGTGAGCATTTGAAATAGAATAGATAAGTGCGTCCCTGTTTGTATCTGTGCAACTCAGGAGCCATTTGTTCAAAACATCCATGCCAGCAGGGAGACCCTAATTTCCTCACCTGAGAGTATTCCTCTTTTGTCTGTACCAATCCAGAGCACCTTCCCTGAGCCAAGAGCAGTGCCTATCTATCTAGTGGCTCCCTCCTCCCCTCCACACCAGCTGAAGGGGCAAACAAGCTTAGCCTACCTCTGGGCAGCCAGCGTTTCTGTAAAAAAGCAGTCCCTCCTCGCATCAGAGGAGTGATTGGAGACAGGAATCAGGCACTGATTGCATCCTACCTACATGCTGTTGCGGTGCTAGCCCACTCTCCTCTTATTTGGAGTGTAAAGCACTTGAGTTTTTCCTGGGTAAACATTAGCTACGGTCTTTTGGAAGCTTTCTGCCAGAAAGTAATTCCCTTAGTAAACACTAATATCTGCTGGTCCCGGGAGTCAGGTCTGTCCATAGAACAGCTACTGCTTGCAGTCCTCAGAGGAGGCGGACACGCATCCTGAAGTGCCTGGGGGTATGGAGCACACTGTGATGCCCACCAGTGCCCTGAGAACGCAGTCTTTAACTGAAATGCCCCATATTTGATCACTGTCATAGTTTAGCCTTGACCGGGCTAAAGCTTTAGCTAACCTCATGCAGTTGGGACTCCCAGATTTCCGTCCCCCCGACGCCCAAGTAAAGGGAAAGGAAAATGAGAGGGCAGAGGCTTGTGGATTGGAAACTAAAGCTATGGTTTTAATAGAATGATGATAATAATAGTAATAATTATTAAATTAACCAGAAAGTAATGAAAATACATACAAATATCTGAGATTGCATGCCCACCCCACCCGTTGATGACTGTACGTCACCACAACTACTGTAGAGCAGACATGAGGGGAATGGGTCCAGGGCTAGGAGGACTCAGAAACTGGATTCACGGATGCACGGATGCAAGGTCAGGAACAATCAGACAAATGATGCCCTCACTAGAAGTCGGCCATCACAGAAGACAGTGAGACCCTTGTGATCTCTCAATTTCATATCAAGTATGTTGTATATGAGATGAAATACTTTTGTTGGTCAGTTTGGGGTCACCTGTCCTGTCTGCTCCTCCCTGCAGGTGCAGCTGTTTTTCGCTATCTTGAGGATGGCCTTGGTTCCCAGACAGATAAGTATAAATATTGACCTCTTTGCATATCAGTGTTCCATGTTATCACTGCTAGAGAGAAACTGTCTCAAAACCATGCAGTTAGTTTTTCAGAAAATGCAGTTACTTTAGACTAAGGCCGAGCCAGAGTCAGAAGCCGCCCAACTAACTCAAAACATAACAATCACTCAAGATGAAACAAACCAAAACTAAAGCTTCATGATGTGTCCTATGCTTCATGCAGCAGCCTACCTTGCTGTTGCTCATGCCAAATGTGAGGATGTGCTGTGGGCATGGTGTGGAGCTGTATATCAGTGTAATAAGCAGGACAGCTAATTGATCTTGTGTCCTTTGGGTGACACCATAATTACATTTAGAAGCTGTGACAGGGCAAAATGTTGGGTTTTCGGACTGTAGGAGAAAGTGCTGTAGGACTGCGAATGCATTTTACCAACAGGAACCAATCTATAATATAGATATATCAATAAAGTATCAAAAGGCTAGGTTCAGCTCTCACTAACTAATTAGTCCAAATAATTTCTGTTTATGATTAAAAACATTAACAGATACGTGTATACTGCTGCAACCTCAGATTTGCGGATCCTACAGCTCTGAGTTGTCACTGGGGACTTGCTGAAATACAAGACAAAATACTGAGTTTTAGTGAAACACAATAAAACCTTTGTTTGTAAGAAAATGACCAAGTATTATACAACTGACCAAATACAGTCGCTCTGATGTAATATTTCTGTCCTTTATTGCACTTCATAACAGTTATTCCCCACTCCTTCAGACTCTGAGTACAGCTTGTGACTGTTCTTTTTTCTCTGATTTGTTGTTCCTTATTATACCTACCAAAGAAGATTTTTGCTTTGGAGGGACATAACTGTGTAGTGGAAAGCCCAGTTCTCTCAAGAAGATATGAAGGAGAACAGCCACCTTGAATCAGTGGAAATACTAATAACAAGAGTAAAATTGATATGTCTTGGGACTTGTGAGAGCTGGAGGGGGGCCAGATATGGACAGAGGGACTATGTGAACTTGAACATCAACCCATGTTGGTTTTTGTTCTTGTTATAAAGGGAATGTGGGCTAGGGTTTGGAAATACAAGAGAAAATGCACTTTGGTATGAAGTAGAAGGGTATTTAGAATGACAGAGTAGGTTGAATTAATTTGGAACTGCTAGTTTCTTTTTATGGACTGCATTTCAGGGAGCTGTAGGAGAGATTAAAATATGTAATTCAAACCAACAGAAATAGTGAAGAGGAAGTTGTTCACAAATTCAGATGGTCTGGGCAGAAGAGATTTGACAAGGTGTTTTGAAGACGGTTAGAATTGAAAAAGGCACAAAGTTTCAAAGATGGAGAAAAAGTAAACAAAAAAGTATACCAATTTTGCACTAAATAAAGCTTTGGGAATGGACATTTGGGTCAGATTTCTCTTAAGGAGGCAGGAAGCCATGAGCTGGAAAGCTGCCCCTGGTTGTTGGGTCCCCTGTGTGCCCTGGAAAGCATGAATTTGTTTATTCTTGTAAACGGAGGGGTTTTCTTTGTCCAAAAATCCCATGTCCTTTCACCAGTTTTTCTTCTAACTCGAATAAGTTCCAAATCTCCAAATGCTGAGCTAGTCAGGAAGTCAAAAAAGTAGCATTAATGTTTCGCAGTGACAGTAGTACAACTAAGAGGGGGAAAAAAAAGAGTTTTGACTTTGTAGAGTAGGAAAGCACATCAAGGGAACTGATGCCTTGAACGCCTCCTCTCCCTGTCTCTGCACAGTATATGTTTGCGTGCAGATACTGCGTGACAGTCTGGGGCAGATGTCTTCCCTCCAGTCATGGTGTGAGCCAAGAGCTGCTGGCTGTGTTGTGACAAGACAAGACTAACATAGACATGCCACGCAATGAGAACATTTCGGCAGAGGGGTACTGGCAGATAAGGCTATTACTCGTCATGCCAGTTTGTGAATTCTCCTGGTTCTCCTGGGCAACTTGAAAAGAAGCTATCTGAAACCTTTCAGCTCAGCTTGCACTGCTTCCTAAAGCAGGGTTTATCTGTGCTTGCCTGGATATGATTTGCCACAGTCTTATGGTTACTCGGGTAATTTCAGACTTGGATCAACTGAATCAGTTCACAACTGTGTTCAAGCAGTGATATTATGTACCGCTCTCCAGACATTAGTATCTTCTTGTTAGCCTTCTAAGGCTTGCATGCAGCCTACAGATATGGGAATATCAAGAGTCTAACACGTTAAGAAAAACCTTGGTTTCAAAAATTCAAATTTAAATTCAGACTCTTTTTGGCTTCTGGTACCATTTCTTGATGACTTTTCTCCCATTTAGGGAGGAAAAATATAAAAAATCTCTGCTTCCATATAAAGAACAATACATTAACTTTGCCCCTCCTCATAAACCCTTTTGCTGTTCCGATAAATATTTTCTACTTCTCTCATTTCCATGTACCACCAAATAACTATTTTCATTTGCTACTCTCATTAACTCAGTTTAACCCTTCTTTGTTGTGCAACTTCATTTGGAAGACCAGTGTGATATAGGTAGGAAATTTCTGTGCAGGTTCCACTAATAGCTATTTTTTAAATGTTGTCCATCGGATGCATGAAATCTTGCGTTTAGCTTACATGACAGCTAGAAAGGAGAAAACATCAGGAGGCAGAACCACAGTAGATGCAGTAACTCACAGTAGAGGTACGATGGTAGACACTATATCTATACCATGTCTAGACTGTTTGGTTTTGCTTATGCTTGAAACTTACAACCATGTATTAGTCTCTGCAGGGAAGATGAGTAGAGGCTAAATGGCTATAATGCCATGACTTCAAAACAGTTGCAAGCTATTTCCAGAAAGGTATGGCAAAAATAATTTTAGCTTTCTGGAAGGCTATGCTGTATTTTAACTTCATGAAAACAACCACAATGAGATTTTTTACAATATACGACTAACATTTTCTTCTTAAACTGGTATCAATTTAAAAGAAACCAAACAGACTGAATGATCCACCTCTTAAAGAGGTTGAATAAAATGTTCTGTGCCACAAAGTCCCTGTAAGATTTTCACATGCTGGAAGTTTTTTTATGAGCCTGTATCATTCATACACATGACTGAGAGTTTGATGCGGAAACCTAGTTGCTACTGTGGTGCAAATTAATAAAAACACAGTAAGGAATTGCTGAAATAAAATTAATGTTTTTAGAAACAGAGGGCTTGACTCTCCAGTTCTCTTCACTTAATGCAGTTGTCCACATTACTGCAAAAATTATGCAAACCATTATTCATACTGATGTTATTGGATGCAAACTCAGCAGTGGTGACTTAGCACAGAGTGTCCCAGAATAATATCAGAAGAGTATGCAGGTATTTGCTGGTTTGTAAACAATGCTTGTAGTTTAGTCTTCACATGCTGTCTAGACAGCAGCAATTACTAGTAATTAGTAAGCACATCTGTTGTCTGTTTGAGTCCATGGCAGGTCCATGGATCCCCAAGTAAGGGATCAAAGAGTTTTATTTCACCATCAACACTCCATAAAATAAAGTCCTGTCTTGGTTTCCCATATGTCGTGTTTGAGGTGCTCATTCTCTTGGCCAGGAGTCAGCCTGGCAAATAAAAATGATGGATTAATAGTAAAAAATTGTCAAAAGAAGTCTTAAGTTGGGTTCTGTTTATTTACATTTTTATGTAAATAAAATGACACTTCCAGTTACAACCCACTTCAGGAGGTAAGAGCTTCACAAACCACACTTCGAGGCATAACTTCATGCCTCTGTTAGGTACTTGCAATCTGTCTTTACTTTGCTTGACCTTATACAAGACAGCCTTCGTCATACCATCATGTCACCGTGTAGGTGTTAATTGAACCCGTGCCTTGTCCCAGGGCAGAAAGGAGGCAGGAATCAGTTACTATATTCTCTATGTCAGAAGCTGGAATAAACCAGGACTCTCTGCTATTGCATCTTACCTGCTACCTAAGAACAGCCCTCTGAGTGACTCTCTGAGTGGAAAGTCGCTGCTAAATATTTATGGAAAATGCTGTTGTCTACAGCTGACAAAAGGAGAAAGGAAAAATGTAAAAAGAAGGTTGTTGTTGGTTAAGTTGTGGGTTTTTCCCCCCAATTTGCTTTCCAGTGCCCGTGTATGTCCATGTATGTGTCTATACACCCCCATCAGTGTTGTTGCTACCGGCTTGCATACTTCTAATAGCAAATACTTGTATAGTTTCTGCCAACCATACCACAAGGTTAAACCAGCCTTAGTCGCAAAGTCTGTCAGTTGTGCAACATAGAGATGAGGGCATCACAGTGGTGGAAGAGGGGTGGCCAAGAGGTTTAGGGATGTGGGTTTTTCCTTGATGTTGATGACTATCTTTTGCATTTCTCTCCCAGGAACTTCCAGGAGCTCCTTTAACACCTGAATGTTGTTAGCCCTAGCAAGTAATATTTCTGTCGTGTAAGAGACAGAAGACCTGAATATGTTTAAAACCAAATTATTCTGTGTTCTGTAAAGATGATCATTCACAAAGAGCCATGACTTCTTTACTCAGGAAAAACATCCTATATATATCTGGCTGCAGAATTATTTATTTCACTTTCTTTTTCAGACCTTTTTAATAAATACTGTATGAGGAAGAGTGTGGCTGTCCCACAGCTTTCCCAGGGCTGGTGCCTTTGGGGCATGCTCCAAGGCAAAGTGCTGTAGCTGCCACGTAGCAGGTTTTGTCTCTTTGTGTTACTGCCGCATTGCAGCTGTTTAATGAGGACTGTTTGATGAGATTTTAGCAAAAACTTCAGCTGACTATATCTTGCCTCTGACAAATTACTCGTGGCCCAAGGATTTGGTAACATGTTTGTTCTTAAACCAAGGACTGAGATGTTTCTTGCAGGAAACTTCATCCTATCAGCAGATTTCACTGCAGAAAATTCAGAGAACTGTAGCGCTAAATTTAAGACTACTTTTAAAATGCAGGTATAGGAAAAAGAAAAAGAGAAAACGCAGTGAGATTTTTCCAAACAATAAAGGTCCATTTTATTGCTAATGTTTTTATCAGTCACTCTAATTGAACTCATGGAGTCTGGATTCTGAAGCAGCTGTGTTCCATGTAAATCAATGTTTTAATATTATAGTTAAAGAGCCTCAATTGCATTCAATCTGCAACAAATTTCAGATCCAAATTATAATACAAATGTGGGGATTCCCAAAGTGTCCACAATAGATTTGCTGCTCTTCAAATAAACATCAAGCCAAATCTGTAAGTGTTTTGTTGCTCTTACAAGGTGAAAGAGTCCAGAGAGCCTACCCACAACAGATCAGTGCATTCCATGAAAGAAACAAAAGAATCTTTCCATTGTACATGAACTACATTTTCCTAGATGGTTTAATGGCTAAGCTAATTCAGGGTGCAGAGCAGCAATCCAATATCAATCTTAGACATGGGTCATGTGAAACGGTCACAGTCTCCCATTCTGACATAAATTAAAAAATACTGATCCTGATCTTTGTTGCTACATGAATATCCAAGAGTATATTTGCATCCAAAAGTACCACCAGATTGTGAAATCTCCTGAAGGATAAATAAACATCTTTCCTCAGTCAAAGAGGCAGAGATAGTCTTCACAAAGAAGTTTTCTGAGCTTCATTGTTTTCCTTTGCTTTGTACACACAGCCTTCTGAAGCAGAAAATGTGCCTAGTGGAGGTATCCTTTGACTTACATTTACTTGCTGCACATGAGAAAAGCCCATGTTTTTTAGACTGACAAGGACATATGAAAAGAACTTGCCATATAAAATGGGACAAGTCGTTTTACCCAAGACTCAAAGGTTCAGACAAAAAAAAGTGCTGTAATCTCTTGCAAATATCATACACTTGAAGGAGGATATTGCAGTTAGTCCACTATGATAAATCTTCCGTTTCCCATTTAAAGAAGAAAACGTCATTGAAAAGTACTTGCTCTAAACTAATGATTGCAATTTTTTTTACCATCTCCTTCTTGGAAAATTTCTATAAAACCCATAAGTAAATTCTGTGCAAAACTAATTACTTGAGTGAAAAATATAAACAAACTCGTCAAAAGTAAGAGTGGAAGGTCATTATTTAATATTTTGTCAAATAATTGACTATCAGTAGAGATGCAAAAATCCACAGAATGGAAAACACATGTAGCTGGAACATTATTTTGAGACGTGTGAAATGTGCTGTATAGTCAGTTTAATATTCATAAATCTCTTTGTGTTTAATAAGTGATGATGACTTTCTCAATATTTCAATGAAATTTAGCCTTATTAGAGGATTTTCTTCCAAATGCAATTTTGAGAGATTCCCTGTTTTCCTACTATCCTGTTTCCCTACTATCATTTTTTTTCAAAGATATTACCTACTCAAAGGCAGGTAATAAAACCTAACACCTTCTCTGGGACTGGCATACTTTTTGCTGGCACATTTTCTAAGCAGCTAGAAGCATTTCTGTCATTTTTGCTTCAAGTGTGATAGCAAGATAGTTAATTCCACTTCTGCTTTTTTCTAACATGTTACTCCTTTTATTCTAATCAGATGAAATGCAGTTCTTCTCCTGATCTTGTCCCTTTGGAGAGTATTGGAGGTGTGCACAAAATGTCTTGAAACAGATCTTCAGTAGCTGAATATACCCTGCCTTTCTCTCAGTCAATAAATACAATTCAACTTTAGCTGCTGGCAAGTTTTGCTTTGTGCTGGTCTCATCCACAAAGGTTTTCTTGGGGCCTCTTTTTTTGGATAGGCGCTGATTACATTCATCATTCTGTATACCATTGCCTTCCAAGTAAAACCTGGCATGCTTCAGTCTGATACCTTCCTCTCACCAGTACCACCAGCTTCTCTTTACTTCTGTCCCATACCAAATGCTACCACTCTACACACTTTAAAATCTTAACATGGTGCAAAATAAAGGTCTAGTCCAAATGACAATTTTGTGGCTTTCCGCTTAGCAAGACTCTAACCATGGGACTGAGGCTTGTGGCCCATCAAATGCAGGTGCAGCAGGAAGGGGGATTCCCTGATTGCAGTGGTTATTTCATGGCTGGAGTCACTGCACGTCCTGAGTGGTTTATCTGGCTGTAGTTCGTGGTGGCTGCTTTTGAGAGGACTTCTGTCTTATAAAAAATTTCTGGTTGTTAATGAGAGGATTTATTCTTTCTCTGTGCTTTTTTTTCATTATTTACTTTTATGAGTTCATTCTTTCTCAGACTCAGGGGGTCTCAAATCTTATAATTCCATAAAAGAACAGTAGTGATTTTTACAGCCTATAAAAGTTAGTATTTCAGAGGAGAGACACATTACTGTTTGTAGTCTCTGTCAATTTATTTTTCCTGTGTGCATCACTTTGTTTCTGTAAGGTAGAGGAGATGTATAGCAGGATTAATTTCTTAATAAGCGTCTACATAGTGTGCTGTAAAATATGCATGTAGCGAAGGCTGATCTTTGATTTATACCCCCGCTATTCATATTCTTATATGTTATTCGTATCCTAAAACATATATCCTATGTGCACATATGTCCCAACCCTATCTTTTTCCTTAAATTTGATATGGATTGTAGGAAAAAAATTCCATATGGGCTGGGGCTAGCTTGAGGGGTTTTACCGAATGTCGATTTATAGTTTGTATTTGGCAGTCCTAGGAAATTTCAGAAAATATTTCTGGGAATCTAGAACTGCTACTACTCAGATAGCTTAAAGCAAGTCCATTCCTTAACTGACATCGGCATGAGGTGATCTCTAAGTATGTAGAGGATGTAAACTCCTAAATCTATGCAGTCCTGTGGCTGCTTGGTTTTTGCCTGGTCTCTGACTGTGCAGTTGGCATGATGCATACAACTGCTGGGAGAGTCTGGCACATAGTTTTTGTGGGAAAATAAAGGAAAATAAAATTGGACTAAAAGTTTGATATCCATCTGACAAAAATGGAAGCACTCTATTTTATGCCCTTCTTTTTCACTCACATACCCATCCCAGCGCCTCCTCCAACTCAAAATTATGTGCAAGAAATATGAAATAGGGTAAGGAAATAATACGCTGCCTTTACTGCACACTCTGGCACCTGATGTCTCATCAAATTACTACTCCCATTAGACCTGTAAGTTAGGAAAAAGCATCACAGAAGTCTGTTTGGAATTGGTCACATTTCCTGGTTTAGCCTTAAAAAATTAACTTTGAAGATAATGACATGCCAGATGAAGTCACTTCATTCCCTGCTTTGCTCTTTGATGAGGTTCCACCATTATGTGCATGAGCAATGGTACATCTGAACTAGCGTCTTGTCCATTTCATCTTTCTCATCGCTCTCCATTCAGCTGCAATTAGAAAACTAATTAATTTCTGCTTGTTATGGGAGTTTTCCAGATTTTAAATGTTTGCTCTTACCTTTTCAGGTCTGTTGCCTCCAACTTGACTGTGACAACTTCTCAGAGATTAGCATCTTTCATTTCCATGCTGTCTTCTATAGCTTCTGTAAAAATATTCCATTTAAGGATGATGTGGAGAGCTTTATTTAGTAACTAAAGAAATGGATGGGGTTTTCCAGGTCTTCATGTCAGTTGTGGAATGAAAGAAATTTACTTTTACTAGTGTATTATTCAATTTAGTCCAAAATTGCTCTGTTTCTATGCCACTATACTTATTTCTACTTCGATTTCTGCTGTTGCAAAAGCATTAGTTACATTTATTTAGTTGTAGTCCACGTGAATTCATGAATATATGTGTAATATCTCCAAAGATCTCTGGATGTCAGAGGTGGTAAAAACTGCATATTTTGAAAGTTTAACTTTTTAATAAAGTAACTCAAGTGATTATTTAGGGCAACTGAAATAAGAGTGAGACTATGAAAACAGAATTCTGATGGAATAATTGGAGAATTGCTATGAAAATCATTATAATGAGCGCTGCTTTGCAAAAAAAAAAATCAAACCAGCAAACCATATGTGAGTGTAACATCAATCAGAACATCTGAGAAAGGCCACAGGAAAGTGGTTAAAAATCCAAGGTTAACACAAACCATATGTGAGTGTAACATCAAACAGAACATCTGAGAAAGGCCACAGGAAAGTGGTTAAAAATCCAAGGTTAACACAAAGGAAAGCAAATGCAAAGTTTAACCCAGGACTTTAGTGATGAGTAGGAGTGCATCTTAGTCCAGAGTGCTGCTACTGTTTCCTTTGTGATCTTCTCTAGTTGTTGTCACTGCATTAACTGCCACTTTACAGAAGTGTACTCCAAATATAAACATGGAAGTTCTCATCTGGCAATCATTTGCGTGAGTCATGACCAAAGCTTTATGCATCTATAAAACCTTTCGTGAATTCTGATTCAGATCGAATATACTTAATATTCCTATAAGTCTGTATCTTTATATACCTTTATGTGCACTGATAGCATTTTATACTCACTGAGAGTTTCTCTGAAAGCATATGGTCCTTTATGATTTTGAAATGGTTAAAAGCAGAATGACTTTGCATTTGAGAAATTAAAATATATTCTGAGCAGGATCTTTGATAAGTGAAATGTGCTATGTATGGTTGATGGATTGTGGGGGCCTTATCTGACAGGGATGCTGCTGAGCAGCACTGGCTTTCATCCACTAAATCACTTAAGCTCATATTCAACTCACGACACGTGAATCTCTCCACTGAGATCCCTAAATATCTAAGGAGCACTGTTTTTTTGAGACACCAGGCCAGAAATCCTCATGAGGAGAATGTGAGAGCATTTCTGGAAAAACAACAAGTGATAATATCACATCTTGTTAGTCCAGCTGTTTAGTACTCTCTGTAACTGTGGAAGCTGGCAGAAGTTTGGGAAGCTGCTCCAGAGCTCCTCAGCACACCAAACAGTTAGGGACAAAGAGGAAGTAAATGTTCATTACTAAGTGGAAGTTGTTGGTTGTCAGTGTGAATGGCCAGAAATAACCCCTACACAGAAACCCACAGCTTCCAGAAGGCTGTTAGGCGCTGTCTCTGAGAAAAGGCTGCACTAACCGGGAGAACCATCTCTGGCAGAGCTCATTCCAGTACCCTTCCTTGTTCCAGAAAAACTTCCCTAAATCTGGAGACAGCTTTCTCCACAGAGAGTGTGAGGCTCAGGATGCAACTTCTAGCAGCATGTAGGTGTAGCACATGCATTTCTGTAAGGATAAAAAGATGCTGTCGTACTTTTGATGTTTCCTCCATGCAGATTTTCTATAAATATAGGCTTGGTTATACTGGATTAACTATGTTTTTCTACCTTTGAATGAGCAGTGTTAAAAGCCTACCATCTCCAATTGTCCTCGTAAACACTTATGACACTATCTTCCTCTTAGAGCATCTATGTTGACAAGGATAATTTGTAAAAATCAATTTGGGAAGAAACTCACCTACTTTTAGCCATGTAAGGGGTTGTCTCTAGAGAATGGGCAGTGAACGAGGGGGAAGAAGAGGAGGTGACTTTTTAACCTGAGTTTCCTGCACTCAAGTCAGAGCACACCTTGATCTGTGCTCTTTTAGAAGGCAGGTCTCCAAGTGGTTGGCCATATTCTGGAAGGCTGTACAGTGTAGTCTGAAACTTGCAGATCCTAATGATCCAAAAGACCTGTTAGATTACTTCTGGTTGAACCTCTCAACATCTTCTTGGGAGCATTACTTACAATCTATATTGCAGCATGATTCCAATCCATTTTAAGAGACTCGTTGATGTTCTTCCTCTGCCCTTGAGATAATTTTCTAACCCAGTCTAACAGATCTTACTACTAATAACATTTTTGTATTTTGACAACTCAGTATTCTGTTGTCTTTTCCATCAAATTCCTCTTAGTAACTGTATGATCACAGAAAAATATAATCTCGGTTGATGAGCTTTGTTGGAGTCCCAGCACAGAAGCAGGATGAATCATACACAAACTCACCACAAGTAATGCTTCTCTGATCTCCTCTTATTTAAAACACTCAATGGTGTTTTTTTAAAGGGGTGTAAGGTAGGTGGAAATGTCCCCATCCTGCAGCAAGCTGTCAGGCTGGATCAAGAACAGGGACATGAGAGGTCGTGACATCTCCCTTGCTATGGTGCTGGGAATTTTTTTGTTCTCAGGGCTGCAGCTTTACAGGAAGAGACAGGAAGAGTCTGATGTCCTGACAAAACTTCAAGAAAAAAACCCCAACATCCTGATATTTTGTAAGAGTGCCAAGGCAGGCCCTGTGCTCTGGGACTATCAAGCCAAGATGGACATCTGGGATAAGGATTCATCTGATGGAATGAGTGTGACTACACTGAAGTCAGTCACTCCAGGCTTTCTTCAGAGCCCACAGGGAGAAAAGGTTTTTTCCACAGCAAGATTCATAGAATCACAGAAAGATTCTGGATTCATACAGAATCATAGAATAGTTTCAGTTGGAAAAGACCTTTAAGATCATCAAGTCAAACCATCAATCCAGCCTTCCTAAATCCACCACTAGATCATGTCCCCAAGTATGATATCTCCTCATTTTTTAAACACCTCCAGGGATGGCGACTCAACCACCTCTCCAGGCAGCCTATTCCAATGCTTGACAGCCAATTCAGTAAAGAAATTTCTCCTAATATATAAAAAAAAATCTCATCTGGTGCATCTTGAGGCCATTTCACCTTGTCCTGTCACTAGCTACCAGGGAGAAGAGACCAGGGACCACCTCACTACAATCTCCTTTTAGGTAAGCAATAAGGTCTCCCCTCCATCTCCTTTTCTCCAGACTAAACAACCCCAGCTCCCTCAGCCACTCCAAATAAGACTTGTGCTCTAAACCCTTCACCTTCTCTGGATGTGCTCCAGCACCTCAATGTCCTTCTTGTAGTGAGGGCCCCAAAACTGAACACAGTATTTGAGGTGCGGCCTCACCAGTGCTGAGTACAAGGGAAAGATCACTTCCTTGGTCCTGCTGGGCACATTATTCCTGATATCGAAGGCCATTTGCTTTCCTGCCAACCTGGGCACGATGCTAGTTCATATTCAGCCAACTATCAATAGACACCCCCAGGCCCTTCTTCTCCAGACACTCATCTCCAAGCCTGTAGCATTGCATGGGGTTGTTGTGACCCAAGTGCAGGACCTGGAACTTGGCCTTGTTGAACCTCATGCACTGGGCCTCAGCCCATTGATCCACCCTGTTCAGGACCCTTTACAGAACCTGTCTACCCTCAGGCAGTTTAACACTCCTACTCAACTTAGTAGCATCTTCAAACTTATCATCTTATTCTATAATATTTGCCTAAAACCGGGTTACATTAATTGTGCCTCAGATATACCCAGGTTTCTCTGCTGAACTAGTTCACTCATTGCCATATTCTACCACCCTGACCCTAGAAAAAAATTTTAACATATTATATTTTTCTACTATAACAACTTAAATTTACTTCTTGCCTTACCCCATATTCACAAGAGAACAGGTCACCAGACTCTTAACAACAAGTATCAGACAACTGTTATCATGTTTCTGTGTTTTATAGACAAAATAAAGAGTTTTTCCTTTCAACCTTTCCTCATAGGACATGTTTCTTAATTTCTTACCACTCTCACTCTTTTCTCCAGATTTTCTCCAGCTTAGCTTGAACATTTAATGTGTTCTATACAGTTTTAATAACTCAGGCTAAATAATAACTCTTATTGTTCATGCTTCAGCCTCTACTTCAATTATCTCCCTTTCATCTCATACTATAAATATCAAGTTTCTATAAATATGGATTCTCAAAATGTATTTTCCCTCAAAATGTCTTCCCTCATGAATCTGTATTCATACAAGACTTAAAAATGAAGCCAAACTGAAAAAATTAATTATTCCCCCCAGTGCTTGGCACTTACAGAGTTATAGGTCTCACACCACCAGTCTAGAAAAGAGAAGGCAAAATAATGAGATTAACAGCAGCGGCTTCAACTCCAAATGTCGTCCAGGATGTTGGCTGTAGTTGGGTTTGAATTTACATCTTAGCAGGAGGCAGATTTACGTTTCAGCCAATAAACCTGTGAGAAACTTCTCTCCTATTCACTGTACATCTGTGATTTTTCTAGCTCATTGTTAATGAATACACATAAATTTAATACTAGAGGTAACGAATGAAGACACAGGGAACTGTAGGGTAATGAGAAGCAGGGAGTAGTTTCACACAATTTCTATGAATGAAAATGTATGTGGATGTTCATATTTCCCAGCTAAGAGCAGAAAACCATGGAGCTCAGTAAAAATAAATGTTACTGGATTATCCCTCCTTATGAGAACTGACGCCACAAAAGCCATCCAAAAAAATCCAGGCCTGGATCAAGTTTACATTGCTCTCCTGTTCAGCATAGCCATGGTGTTAATTCCAATGGGGTCAATGCTCTGAAAGAGCTTTAGAGATATGGACAGGGGGTGGCTGATGTCCTAGGCTCATCTTACTTACCTCTTTTCTGATGCTACAAAGGAGAGAAAAGCATTTATTCATTTCTGTAAAACTATCCTGGATCACAAGTAGTTTTTTTGTTTTATTTTAAAATGAGGCCATAATTCTTTGAAGTGAATGTGAGTGGCTTTTTGAGGTTAGATTTTCGTGTTTTCTCATAGGTGCTGCTTACCTATGTCCAAAAAACAGTCTTGTTTTAACTGCCACTACCCTGAATAATCTCACCCTGGAGACCAATATTACATGTGGCAACAAATTGTAGAGCAAAAGAAGTGAACTTCTTTTAGTTTTTTTGTCTGTGGCTCACAGCACATCACGTGATATGAGTAACTTTAGTCAGCAAGGACTTGTGTGGGCAAGGCTAAAACATCCAAACAGGCTGTTGGATGGCACTCAGACCTTTCCAAGATTGTTTCAACTCCCACTATTCAATGCAAATGAGGTCATTACATGTGTGGAGATAGTAGTGTGATCCCGTTTCACATCTTAGTCTTCCTTCATGGAGTCAAAATCAGCCAAATATTTGGGGGGTCCTGGTATCCTGAAGGCAATCACTATCTTGGTACAGCACTTTCAGGGTAGTCTTTTACACGTGCAGACCTGTGCATCAAATCATCTTTTCTGCGTTAGAAAGGAACACAGCGCAGCCAGCAAAAGCGAATAAGGAGGCATTTGATCCCTGGGAAACAAGCACTGTGCTTGAAACCTTGTTTCTCTGGGGTAGAAGAAGAAGCAAACAGGGAAGATATTTTGCCTTAGATTTCTCCTGGCTAGAAATGTGGTGCTACAGAGGAAAGTGCCTGGTCTTTAAACCTCTGTTCTCACCATCTTTTGTTACAACTCTTTTCCTGCTCTGTCTGTTTCTTATTTATGCTTATCAGGGTGAAGCCATGTTTTTCATCTCAAGCCCTTGATTCCTATTCTTTTTTTCCTTCATAAGTACTTGCCTTACTTCTTCCCAGAATTAACAGTTTGTTCCATGATCTGTTGACATGGTTGACTTTACTTGGGAGGCAGATTTCCCTGTGATGGCCAAGCAGACTTTTTCAAGATGTCAGATGGAACAAAAATAGTTAAATGAAAACAGAAAATCTTGAGGATTATTTGTATTCTTACTGCCTTTAGACATGTCCCCGTATGTTTTGACATCTGCTGTTTAGTAGATGTTATATGCTGTTTGGGCAGCAAGATAAGTTCATCATTTACGTTTCTACTTTAACCAAAGGACCATGTGTTTTTATATGTATCTTAGAATCCATACATGCACTTAGTCAATAAAAAATCATGTTGGGCCATCTGCTATTTAAAACCTCTGAAACTTTTTATGGTGAGGTTTTTATCAGATTTATTACATTTTTTTTAAAAACAAATTTCATCTGCTAGAAAGAAAGCTTCTTCAATAAAGGTCCATGAATATTTCCCCAAATGCTGGTTTAAAGCCAACGAACCTATGTTTACCATCATAATGCTTATCAATGAATGCTGAGTGATAGGGAATGGTGAGATGAGCCACTAAAATGTACACAAAACAGTCCAACTTCCCAAGGATTTTTTTCCTCCTTGTACAGATTCATTACTGAATTTGTATCTGTAACATTTTCAAATAAACTAACAGAACTCAGGTCTAGGCATCTATGGTGAATTGCACTATGTAGGCATAATTATTGGGCAAAAATTTATAGGGACACACAGATGCATGACATCATCTTGAGAAATTCCCAAATGAGCACAGAATTTAGCCAGTCTTTCTGGCAGTTGTGGTCAATAGTGGTCAGCCTAATTATCTGCTGCAATGATTTGAACTTTAAAAATACATTTTGCCAATGACTGTCATCAAATCTTCGTGAAAGCACTCACTGATTTCCATGAGTTTTGTAAGAATTAAGCAACAGAATTACTTCTGACACACTTTAGCCCCAACAGCTTTTTTTTAAACATCTGTCCTTGCAACCTTCAAACTGTCTGTGTTTCTATGTATATCTTCTCTCTGATTTCACTTAAGAACTGGAAATATTCCTTCTGTAAAAGTGGTGGCATAAGCTCCATTTTTATCATTTTCTTATAGAAATACCATTGCTTTAAGAATGACTGCAGAAAAGGTAGGTAAGGGAAGAGAAACTCCCAGCTCTCTTCTGTAGTTTGATATCCTTTTATCAGAGCATCATTTTCTACGCTGCATGCGTGCTTGCTTTGTTTGCAAAAATAGTATCTGAAAAATTCTTTCTGAGTGTATTTCCTATGCCTTTTTCAAATTTAAACCTTTCAAAAAGGGCACTTCTTTTTCCTCTTGTCTATACAAGAAGTAGCCAACAGTTAAACCTAGTTACTTACATGCACATAGATCCAAAAATTGAGTAACTTATGCTACTCTGGGCAGCCAGGATCCTTACTGTACTTCTCTATGCTTAACTTCTAATCATAGCCTAACTTTAAAAGAAGACATCTGATTGCATTAACCAAAATGAAATGTTGTTTTGAAGAGCCTAGTTGGCTGCCCTTTTTTTTTTTGTACAAAAGATGTAATTGAAATTCAGACATGGTATTTAATCTGACTTTGGAGAAGTGGCAGCTTTTGTTTGCAGCAAGTTTCACCCTATATTTTTGGCTGAGAAAGTAGAGATTTATGAATTTTGAAAACAAGACAGAAACTCGGGTGCCTGAATACTGTCTGTGTGATATTTGGTAGATGTAAAAATACTTGCTGTACTTTTCCAGGATTATAGAGAGAAAACTCCAGCAAGTCAAAGATCCAAGCACAAGCAGAGAAACAGCGCAGCCCCCAGAGAAGGGATCCTGGGCTGAAGAACTGGCACAATGAAATCTGAAGGACAGAGAACTGGTACAGCTGCTGCAGGTTTATGATAAAAATACTTTGAGAATATGCATGAGAAGAACTGCAAGACCATGTCTGCTGAGTCCCCTGGGGGGAAGAGAGGCAGTGTTCAGAGCCCTCAAGCAAAAGTCTGCTTTTTCCTACCAAAAATCTTATCTTTCTCCACTGACTACAAGGAGTCAGCAGGGGCTTCTTAACTTCACTCATGATGAACAATGTACAGTACAACATCTTCCTATCTGGTGATGTCAGCAGTTTACGAGGGTGGCTGTATTAACTAAGACTGCAATGAAGGATGGGTACAGAAAAGAGCAGCCTGAGCACCACCAAAGCTGCCATCTCCTCAGAAAGCCAGGGGGACAGAGAGATGACCAAGGCAGCCAAGATGTCTCTGTGATGCAAGCTACATCGACGGATGTTGAGATGCAGTGTCAGGGGAGCTTTCTTCATAGCTTAGCATCCAGAGAGGTGGCTATTAGCATACCTTTTTTTTATATATAGGGAGGATTTTTATCCTTCTCAATAACTGTCTCTGCCTCATGTTCAAAGCATAGCTTGGGTGTTTCTAAAAAGTGCACTTACAATACAAGTCCTGCACTTCAGCTGCTGATTAGAGTGGGTAGATAGACTCACATTTTTCTGAAGTCTAAGGAAAAGCAATAATTTGCAGACATAATGTCTGTCTTTTCAAAACTAGAGTCAGCCAAATGGGGAACTACTGAATGGTTTTGGAACTCAACAATAAAGATGATGGACATGGCAATCTCCCATCTGCCATATCATAGGACTGACCTTCCCATTTGTTTCCAATTCAGATATTTTCTAAATTAATCATATCGCTGTGCCTTAAAAACTTAGATACAAGATGGCATTCCTTCTACCTAAACAGTCTTTTAATCCAAGGGCAACTCTCAATTCCATTGCTTCTTGGATGACTTCTACCTTCATTGAGAACTGAATAAGAAGATTTTGTAGATTTTTTGCAAGATTTACAGCTGAGGCTAATGAGTATATCTCTGGTACACAGCAGAATTTAAAAGGCATTGCAATTTGGGAAAAGGAATATTTAACATACAGTGACAAGCAGGTTGCATTTTCAACAGTAACTAAGATTCTGTAATGTTGGCTATCCATAAAATATGTTAGATTCAAACATATAAGTATAATATAAAACTAAGAAATTGCTGTAATGTACATATTGTCCATTAGTCTTCTTCAAAATTTTTGAACAGGTAACTTCTGGGTGCTACGTTATGAGTGTATATGCAAGAGTCTGAAAGTCATAGGACAACCATGGGCCTGAGTTTCAATCTTCTGTTTCATGGAAGGGTGATTATTTGATTTAAGCAGGTTTATTGTAAGATATAGTTGTATTTCTGGAGAAATATAATTATTTTACATTTGTAGAAAAGAGACTGAATATCCTATTTTCTAATAAAATATCCCTTTTTCCAGTCATCAGTTGTCAGTTCTCAATTGGACTGGAAACCTCTTGCCTAAATATTCTGGAAATTTTTGATATCCTACAGTTTGCGACACAATTTTACTTTCATAGCTCTGTGGATTCAGTATCTCCCAATTGTTACTATTAACCCCAAATCCATTTAATCTATACTTCATTTTGCTTTGTGATTAAATATTCTGGAGGATTGAGCTTGAAGTGAAAAAATGATTCTGTTTTCTACAAAATTATCCTTACAGCATCAGACTCTAAAGGCATTATGTAGTGCTTTAGATAATGAAAGGAAGGAAGGGGCTTGGCAGAGAAGGGCTATGTGGAAAGGTTCACAGTATAAATGTTTGGGAAAATGAATAAGCACTAATGGACTAATGGGTGATGGAGCTGATAGGGTGGCTTAAGACAGAGTTAGAGAAAGCATGTAGGAGTCTGGAGAGCATCAGAGAAAGTCAGCGCAAGAAGAGGTGGGATGAGGACCCGTCAACTCACAGGTGTTTGAGGCAGATCTCAGTCAATTTCAAGAAAAACTCCATACTTAACCTCAGTTTCTCACAGTAACTCTGCCTGGTAAGAGCTTCTTAAGACAGAAAGATCTTGCAAGTATTTCAGGGAAATTTCATCACAAAAATTACATTTTTTTACTTTTAAAAAGACAATTACAGTCTAAATTACAGTCTACTTGTTTCTGGTTGGTATTGTGCATGGAGGTTATGAAACCCTTCCTTCTTTTCATCACCCTGTCTTGCCAGAATATGTCGGTATTAAAGACAATTAAGGCTAACTTAAGGCCAACACAGAAACTCTCTATGGGAAATGCATCATCACACTGAAAGAGAGCTCAACATAATAAACGTACAATGTTTAAACTCCCATAGATTCAATGAGACAACACTTCATTTTTCAGTCAAGATGGCATTATAAGCACTGCAAGATACATACTAGTGAGGAATACTAGTTTTCCCAGCAGACAGTAGACCTGATTGTTTATCACCATGATGAAGAGAAGAATCTCCTAAGAGGCAGGAATAATAATAATCCTTTAATAACTACTCAACTTACTTCTAATTGGGGAGTACTGGAACATACAGTTTCTTGTGTGGTGTGAGCTGGAAGCTGATTTGTCAGTACCAGCTGATATGCATTATTTGTGACTTTGGAATGCATGTGTTACTAGCACCTTTAGAAAGATTAGAAGAAGTGGAAGTGTTTAGAATGTTAATATTAGAGCTTTCAGAAACAAAGAAAACTAAAAAATGTACTTCATGATATACATAATGTACATCATAATATTGTAAGAAAGAATATTTTCCTTTTTAGAGTAAGTTTTTCCCATAAAGTCAGGACGTGCTGGAAAATGAAAGCACAAGTTCTTTGGTAAAAAGGTTCAGAAGGTGCTGGATAAGATTTTTAACTGTTTCCCTGGTAAGCAATGATACAAACACTGACCCTTGACTCTTCCATATTTACAAATCAGCACAAAGTAGTTCAGTGTATAATAGAAACCACCTGGCTTTCTTGAGAGCTAGCTTGGAAATCTTGAAAATTTACAGGTTTCCATAAACATTTCAGTCACTGCATTTATACATGTGAAAACAAGACCTGAGTTGAAGTCAGCAGAAAGACCCATCTTTATTTCCACGGGCTTTGAGCTGTTCTCTTAGAGATCATGAGTATATAAGGAGGAGACTAGGCACATAAATTTATCACCTGTCCCTGAGAAGCTCACACCTATGTTTCTATGGTTCTGTTAGCCTAACTAGGACAAAAGATGTTTATGGCTTTATGTTCTTCATGCCTGATTGATTTGAAAAATTCAGTAATATAATTCAGTTTGGTGTTTGTGTAATAATGAGATAGACATGTATGAGCCAGGATGTGTAACACTCCTCCATGTTGACAGAACTATTTCCACTCAATTGATAAGTGTTTTGCCATCAATATTAACAAATATCAGGCTTTTTCAGTTGCCAGTGAGTATGCTGAAACAAAAAATCCACTTCTGCCAAACACTATAGGGTTGTCAGCAAACAAAACTTGCATTATTTTGGGAAAACGTTACCAGAAAAATGAGACAGGAAGACGTGCACAATTTTTGAAGACTTCATAACAAGGTCTGCTCAGTGGATGTAACAGAGAGTGCTGTAACCTTCCAACAGAGTTCTCACTCTAAAACTCAACTTCTCCTGGCTCTTCTAAAATCTGCTGTAAACTACAAATAACATATCCCTACTTCCTTGTTCACAGAATTATAGAAAGGTTTGGGTTTGAAGGGACCTTGAATATCATTTACTTCCAACCCCACAGTGTTCTGGACCGCCTTTTAATATTTTTTCCCATTAACATCCATGCATTTCCCCTTCCTTCTTTCTTTGAATTGATTAGTCTTCTTATATGATTAGCTAGCGAGTCTCTATCAGCAACTCACAAGTCTTATCTTTTCCCCTTATTCATAGCCTTTGATGTCTTCCCTCCATTTTGGTCTGTGTCTGACAGGTCTTCGTAAATACTCAGCTGTCAGATTATGTTTAGCATGACTTGGACTGGGAAGCCTTCTTTCCTCTCAGTTATACTAGCTGTTGTTAACATAATATTGATATTGCTGGATACATAGCCCGTTTTGTCTCTCTGTTCACTCATATCTAAACTGTTATTATCCATATTTAATTTTTAAAGACTTGACCTTGCCTTTTAGACAGCACACCCGGAAGTCTCAAACAGATCTCTGTCATACCTGGTTTTGTCATGTCTTCCTTCCAGTTTTCTTCCTCCATGTATGTAGAAACATGATGCAAACATTACCTTTTTTTGTCCATGTTTCCATTTAATTCAGAGCCTAATGGACAGAGGTCATCCCAGAAGGCAAGAAGAACTTAGGTGCTGAAGTCTGGTGTTGTGTCTCTCTCTTCAGTGTCTGTGGAGAAAGGGCAAGGAAAGCACTGGTGTTATTGGTTACTGAAATCTCCCTAGAGCTCATCAGCAATGGCTCACAGGCCAAAATACTTTTCTTGGTTGTATTCTTGGGGGTATCTGAACCACAACTTCACCTTCTATGTTTCTCTTATACGCATAGAGAATCTCGTGTCCAATTATGTCCACTAGTCTTGTGTCTGCTTATCCCTCTTGCAGCATCTACCAAGCTAGTTCACAGAAGTTTAGAAGAGAAAAAAAAACATGAACACTTTTGAGAGAAACAGTTCAGAGTGGAGACAGAAGGATTTAATTAAAACTGGAGCTGACTAATCAGGTTGTATTTGAGCAGACCCCAGTTTTTCAGAGAGACTGACAGTTTTCTGGAACTACAGCCTTCCAAGGGAATGTTCCATGAAATATTTCTGCAAGATTTCATGGTTTTCACTTCCCTATCTCAAGAGAGTAGAAGAGATTTCACAAGCATAATCTCTAAGGTAATGTAGGGAGGTGTGTGTCCTACACTGTCAGCAGTCATGACCAGAAACTAACCAGAGATGGACGATAGAAAGAACAAAGGTTGTGTGAAGTGGCTACAGTCTCATCACATATTACATTACTCTGAAACTGAGAAATTACTCCTCTTGAAAATATAACTTGTGGAAGGTTAAATCACCATGTATAATTCCTACATGGAAATGCAATCTGTTTACAGCCTGCTGGATAATACAGAATATCCAGTTCATTGTTTCACAAATCTCGACACATTGATGTTAATGAGCTATATGTATTTCTCCAAGAGCTGGAATTGGCCTTTAAGAGTGCCTCCGGACATTATCCTAAGTGTTTGTGCAAAGCAAAGACTTACTTGTAATGTCCGTGCTGCTTTATATATAAAGGAAACAGTTCAACTCTAAAGCAAAACAGATGAAAGAACAATAAAATTCTTCTGGTGTTTTCACTTTAAGAAAACTACTCTAGATTTACACATGTGAAACCCAGACAAAATCAGGTTTTGTAATTAAGCACAAGCAAAATGAATACAATTTATGCCATTATTGCTTAGATTTTTATTTTCTATTGCTCATAAATCTGGCCTGCAAACCTCTTTGAAAATTGCATCCGATCTGAATTTATTTCTTTCTTATTAGCATTAACAGTTTAATTTCATTATAATTAATTTAAAATCAAACTAATTGTTTTAAGTAAAACATACATGATTATATGTATACACAAGTGGTATGAATGAAGTTACACAGGCAGGCTGTATGTGTTCCACTAGCATGCTGAGTTTAAGAACAGATACAAGATCAGTGTTAAGGGCATCAGAAATTACTTTTGAGATTTCATACACCTATATGTAGATAGCAGCAAATTTCGTCATCTGAAAACTGAAGGCTGTGCTGTCACTCTGTAATACTTTCAATAGTCAAGGTATTATAAAAGATGTAATGAATTGATTCTAGTGGGGTCAACTAAATTATACTTTTTTTGTCAGTTGCCTCTATGAAACTGTGTGTTGCAGCATTAGGCTCACCACAGTCATAGTAGTCACATACAAGGGGCATGGCTATGAGGGATCTCCAGATAAAGCTTGTTGTAATATCCCTTAGTAAGTCTACATCAGGCTTACCTCTTGTGGAGGATCTTGGGAATCCAATAAAACTGTACTGAATTTCAGACACTGATATATCTAAGGTAACAAAATATTTTCAAAGGCGATGGTTTATTGTTATAAGGGAAAGTTCTTAACAATTGCAGCATTCATAGTATGTCTACAAATAAAAACATGTATATTTTTGTTCACTTCCCTCTGACAGGACCTGTCGAGAATAGCAGTTGCTCATATGGTCCCAGAGCTCCCTTGTGTGCTATTCCACTGCTTTTCCTGTCTTCCTAGTATGTGAGGGTGTGGAGGTGATCAGAAAGACCACATCATGCCTTTCACTTATCACTTCTGATACCATTGTAACTTGAGAAACAGACCAAGAACACCAGAATTTTCTCAGTATCTGGATGATTTTTTTAGGTATCTGGGAATCTTTACCAGCTGAAAATCTTTACCACCAAATTACAGCTCGTTCTGGAAAACCTGGCTGCAGTACTTGAAAACCCTCCTACTGCCTGTGTACTGTCTTGTGTACTTGAAAGATTGTGACTAAGCTCCAGTTGCATATTGTCCGTTTGCTATTTTGCTGTGGGGAACAGAGCACATGCAATACATTCTTCAGAGTTTTAATTTTGCTTTCTCTGTAGCATTTGAGGTAGTTGCAGAAATACGAGATAAAAAAGCAGCCTTTTTTATTTAAACAAGCCCTTCATTGATCTCATATCTAGAGGTAAATTGGAGCATGGTAAAAGGTTTTGGTCCTCTTCCAACTCTTCTGTGACACATTCAAGCTACACGGAGCCAATTAGATACTCTGCAAAGCAAATGTTGTATTCCAGCCAATGAAGCTGATTTGCTCAAAGAAGTCTGTGTTAATAGCTTCTGCAGAAGTTGGAACATACTATGGGAATGTTACCCTAGTCAATGAGGGATATAAGACTTCCTCAAAAAATATTAATGGAAATTGTTGTCTGGAGAATTCCCAAAAGAACTGAAGACTTTCCCACTTCTCTAATAAAGGAGTTGTTGAAAAATTGCAGACCTTGCAGTGTTCAGAATCAAGAAAATACTTAGCAGATGCTGTTTCTGTCACAAAGTGAGAAGTTTGTGGCTTTTTTTGGCAGTTTCTTGCCTGTGTTAGTGGAGTTCACACAGTTTTTCTGAAAGGATGCTCCAAGGTGGAGTGGGCTCCAGAGGAAGTGTGCGTCATGGGGGATGATGCACTCCAACCCTGTGAGAGAGTTGAACTTGCCCTGCTGCTTGATGCTTCCCACCAGCCAGCACATGCAGCACTGCTGTGCTGACTCTCTGAAGAAACACTCATTTGTTTTGCAAGAAAAAATTAATAACTCTCACTTTCAGTCAAAATTGAAGCAGAGCTCCTGGTGAAAGGACAAAAATGGTGATGGTGAAACTTGGTACCTATTTCAAGCCTTTACTCAGTGTAGAAGGTTCTGCCAGGCCTCATCAGTAGAGTGATTTGAGTGCAAGCCTTTTGGCAGGTATCAGGTGCATAAATAAGGAATGGCTAGTAACATAAATATTCATAGGAAGAAGAATAACAGCCTAAGTAGGAGGCAGAAGTGATGTAGAGTGGCATCCCATCCGCTATGTAGCAGTCAGTCCAGCCATCTCAGTTTTGCTGAGATTTTTAACTGATTCCTCACAGTGGTGACACTAATCCAAATTATTACAGTGTACCATCTGGTACCCAGCATCTTTCCATGTTTCTTGTAACCATGAGTGAACAGTTCTCTAAGACCTTGTACTGCGTTATACAGACACACGACATGAGCTTAAGGTTTCTGCAATGTGTGGGATACACTCACAGAGCAATAAACTGGTGAACAATCCTAATATTCACTGGCCTAAATAAGTGCCTGGTTTGTCATATCACAGTGTGGCCACCTTTGGCCATTGTAGCAGCTCTTTTTATTCTGACCATTGCTTTGAACTCTCTTTAAATAACTGTAGAGGTGGAAGTGTGGCACTGGTGAAAAATATATTCTGTATTCCACAGAAGTGTGTTTTGTTATCCACTGCTGGGAAATCTGTAAATCTAAAGGCATGAATTTCTTCAATGTACATCAACATAAGTCCAGTGAAGATGCAGGGTATAAATGTGATTAGGACTTTCCTCTTCCCATCTCTTTTTTCTTCATATCTATATGTCAGCTCTGGCAAGCTCTTTGGCTGCTGGCCAAAATAAAGTGCCTAGTACTTGCTTATACAGACATGAGAACTGTTTTTTCAGCTTATGTTTTTCCCAAATAATATTTTAACACATTATTTTTCTTTCATCTCTGTATCATCAGTGTGAAGGAACAGAAAAGATACATTGCAGGGTTAGCACTGCTTTGGAGGAATATTTTGCTCTCATTTAGCCCAATGGAGGCTGTGAGTACTGCTACTAGTCAATTTATTCAGCACAGAAGGAATGAAAGCCTTGCATTACCACCCTGAAGTCAATGGCAAGTCATGTAATGCACAAGGAAACACAAGCGTAATGTGTAAATTCCTGTGACAGTATTTCTGACTTATGTCTGGGCTTAAAAAAATTCGACGTGTAAAGGCTACTTCTGAGAATGTGACCTAAACTTTATTTTAAGGTAAAAAAGGAATATCAACAAAATACTGACTGATATTGTACTAGGGAAAAAAATCTAAATGGTACAGTCATGGAATTTTCCACAATTGCGATATTCTTCTGCAATGGCAACATCTCTGCCTGAGTGTATAAAAAAAATCTGAAGTTTTTATTTCACATTTTGAAATAGGATTTCCTTCTTCATCTGATTTTTTTGTAATCTATAGTATTTGCCAATTGTCTTTTTAAAGAGAAATATATTATATAAAAACTAAACTCTTTTAAAGAGCAGCAGGGGAAACTTCTTTGACTGAAGGAAGAAAAATAAATGAGTGTGGTCTGGCCTTTTTCCTCCAGTGTTGCACCAGCCACAGAGACAGTATAAGTACACACTATAATTCCGTATTTAAGTAGAGAGAATGGGTTCAGAATTGTATCATTTAGCAAGAGGAAAATGGTCAGCCATACAGTGCTATACATTGTCCCTAAAGCTGCTTACAAATCATAGCTTTCCAAATAGTTATGTGCTTTCTGCTAGTGGCTCATGTGGTCTGGATTAAAAGAAAATTGTCTGCATCTGCATTTTATGAAACCTTTTTAATCTCCTAACATGTCGGGCCAACAAACAAACAAACAAACAAAAAAAGAAAAAACAAGTTGCTGAATTTTTCAGACTGCTATGGGAGGAATATCGACTGCACATGTAAATGTAGTGTGTTGTAGTTTTGATTTACTGACATGGATCTCCAGGCCCTGTTTCCCTTAGAGATAAAACCAGTAAGAGTAAATATTCTTTCAGCTTGACACATAAAGCTTAATTGCAATAGTGAAGAGTATCCGAATAATGTGGAAATACAACAGACTCAAGCATTTTCTCCAATGTGTTTGTTATTCTTCTCATTGATTCAAAAAACAAAGATTTACTTATTTTACATTACTTGCTACTTTCCTGCATAGCACATGAAGAGTTCAAATTCACTGAAATCCTTCTGCTGCCCTTGCGTTGTGAAGCAAGCACCATGTCCAGTAAAAACTTCAGCTTTTGTCTGTGATATTTTCGGCATAAAGCAGATGTGTAATCTTATAACCTGGCAGGGACAGGGGGACAGCAGCAGTAGGGGAACCATGGATATCGCTGCCAAGGAGGTGATGGTCTACATCCTTCCATGCATGTCATAAGAGAGAGGAAGTGCCAGCCACTGTGCAGCTTCCCATTGAGACCTTATTCTCTATGCTGCTGCAATATTTTTAGGTTATGATCCCACAAATCACTGTTCTCCTAAGCTCCTGTCAACCAGATATGAAAAAGCACCGTAAGTGGCATATCTCTACACAGAGTCATGAAAAAAAAATTGTTTTCATGTTGTTGTAGCTGTTTGTGTAGGAACAAGTGTGGTAACAGTAGAGGCAGCCTGTGAAACAAGCCAGCACAAGACCCACAGTGCTCTGTAGAAGGTCATAGCCTGAGCGAATCTCATACAGGACATGACAACCTCTTCTTTCCATAAGCCTAATTTTCATCTCATTTCATTTGGGTTTTTTGCAGCCTTTTTTAGCTGTAGTTATAAACTGATGGGAGGTTTATGATAGAATGATTACTATACTTCTCACTCACTTTGGGTCAAGGCCAGAGAATCTGTATGCATACGCCTGACATTGTGCGTAGGATATATATTAAGATATAAAACACATGATAACCACATTGTATGTTATCCTCTGGTCCCTTGTTCATGCTCCTATGGATGTAGTGTAGCACAGCACAGCTATACATCCAAGTCACGATCTTACTTCCCAGGAAACCACTCACAACTTTTCTTTTCTCACACAGAGCAGGAATTTCTTTTGTCTTTGTTGCTTGAAAAAGATGCTATTCAGCTAGGACATCTGGCACTCTGTACCCTGAATACCCAAGAGAACTCTGTAGTGTTACCTTTTAACGTGTTTTTTCTAGTAGAAACTCTGGCTGATTACACAAAAATTATTGCCACATCTTAAAAGTTCTTATTAGTGAGTATTGCTTCATTAGTATTACTAGTCCCATAGAATGTAATATTATGACATTACCCTTGTCTTTTCTTGTATGCTGGTTTAATTAAGATGTTTGTTTGCTTTACTATTATTACTTCCTGTACCAGGAAACCAAACACACTCTAAAGATGTTAACAATGGATTCAAAGTCACCCATATGTTGTAGCTTGAGGGAATAATTTTTAAAAGTCCGTTAGAGGGATGGGGGTAGTTGCATACATATTTCTGTTATTTCCCTAGAAGGAAGCAACTTGATTGCCTGGATTTATCTGCAACATATGCTGATATTTGTTTACACCAGCTATTTGCCTAAACAGTTCCATTTTCTATATTTCCTACAAAAGAATAAAACTAATGATACTCTATAGGGTGCCCCACTGCAGCCGAAGCAACATCTTAATTACTGAGCTCAGCTGGAAAAATTCCAGCAAAAAACAAATTCCCTTTGAGCCTTCAGAACATAGTCACAGAACCACAGTCATGCAGGAAATCCCCTCACTCGCAAATCCCACAGAAAGTACCTGGCAGTCCTGCAGCTGGAGAGGTTTCAGAAAGATGCACAAATTTACATATCCTCACCTATGGAGGCTATTGTACCAGCGCTGTGGGATTGTCAGCTTGTGGTTGTGTGATTGCCACAAGAGTTTAGGGCAGAGTTCAAGACAATGTGGCCTCCATTTCCCATACAGCCACTTACAGAGCAAGCAGGCGGTTTAGACAGCCAGAAGCCAGGGGCTTTTTCCCTCACGCTGCCGTTCGCTTGAGTCTTCTGTAAGGTGGTGGCTGCAGGGCATCACTGTAAGCTGCCTGCACTGAGGTCACACTTTGCATGGGCAAAGAGCTGGACAGAGGCTTTTCTAGCTCCTCTGGGTCAGCCATCAATTTACAAAGGTCATTGGGTCACAAGAAAGCAACTGTGGAAGGTACAGCCCAGTGACACAGAGAGGAGCATCAGTGGAAAGCTTATTTTTCAGGGTGTGCCTCTAAGCCTCATACTCCTGAAATCACAGGGTCGGTGCACCCATGCCAGAACGTCTGGCTGGTGTTATTGGGTTGTGCAAGAACCCCATGTGATGCCTGGATGTGCTACTGAGGCTAATTTTCACAACGATGTGGAGATCAGATATGAAGGGGAGAACATTGCTCGTAAATGAAATAGAGCCTTCAGCCAAGATCCTAATAAGCCACAGCTGGCTGCTGGTCTAAAGGCCTGGTATGCGTACTAATTACATCACGATGAAGCACCCTCGCTGACATGTCACCATGCTGCTTTCAGTACACAGAACACAACTAGCCAAGTCTATACAGGAAAATAAAGAGCCTGCTAACTCCCTAATTCATCAGAATGAAGTAAATTGCAGAAGCAGAACTCACTGCCACATGCAGATGTGTCTTATGTCCAGTGCTATAAATGGCTGATGAGCAGCAGCTGGGGCTAAGCAGACCCAAGACTGACTTGCAGAGGAAAAGGGTTCTGGGCAGCAATTGTCTCTCCCATGTGCTAAGGCTGTGCTACAGATAAAGGTCCCCATTGATCCTGCCTCTGGCAGCTGTGGTTGTGTGCCAGTCTCCCAGCCAAACCTAATCCTCCATACTGGCACAACTTGTGGCTTCCAAAAAGATGGTCTTTCTTCTTTTTCTTCTTTTTTTTTTGTTTTCACAAACTCATGCAAAGCCTGAACTTCTACATCTGCGAGAGCTAAGAAAAGACAGTGGTGCAGAAAAGCTGCACCTAGAAAACTTGGTAACAGTGCCAATTATACCGGAGCACCATCTGTATACAGAGTATCTAATAAAATATGTATGTTCAAGAACCTCTCTTGCACTCACACCATGAACTATCTCTGACCACTTTCCTTTCATCTGGATTTTCTGCCTGCCTCCTGGATCTTGTCTCTGGTATAAAGTATGGCCATATTCTGAGAGCAGGCATATGGGGATTGGGTGGGGGTGTCTCTGTGACAGATAACTTAGAGAAAGAAAGATTGAGAAGAACCTTTTTGTGTGTGATCTGTGGGACCAAAGTACAGCAACCTTGGCATCAGACACAATGGGTGAGGCCTCACGTATACAAAGACAGCAGCACACATCTCTTACCCATCCAGACTAAAGTAAAAGCAAGTTTTCCCTACATCGATAAGAAAAAACAGCACTATTTGTCCTCCTCTTCCTGCAGGGCACTGAGGTTGCAAGACGTGGAGAAAAAGAAAATCTTCTGGACAAGTACTTCAGACATTCCACAAGTTCAGGCACATGTCGTTACATCAATTAGACTAGTTGTGTCCATTAAAACTGAAGAACTAATTACAGTAGTACTTTCAAGGCTTTTGGCAGTGACAGTGGTAGTTAAGAAGGTGAAGCAAAATATTGATGTAAAACCTCAAGAACCCTGGTCCTAAATGGGACACGTAATGCTTATGTTTCACCTCCTGATTACAGGAAAGTTAGGAGGATATAAAAAGCAGGTATAGTCAAAGAAGAAAAAGAAGGACAAAGGAGACAGTGACAAATGGAGGGAGAACACAACAGTTAAAATCAGAGCAAAAGGAGAAAAAAAGGTAAATGAATGAAACAATGACTACAGAGAAAAGTTTGAGAGAAATCTACAGCTGGAAGAGAGATGGAAGTCTGATTAGAGAGAAAAAGCTAAGGGAGAAGACACAGCAGGAGGGAGAAAATATAAAAGATTAATATAGAAAATCTGATATAAGGACAAAAGCAAAGAGAAGAACATTGTATGACGTATCACATAGGTAGCAAGCATTTTACAATTCTGCTGCTCCTTTAGGTCAGAATTGTACATGTAAATGCAAAAAATCAGCTAGGAGAACAAATAAAAAATTATTGTCTCATCGTATGTTTCACTGTCTACTCTAGCCATCTTCAATTAAAAAAAAAGAAACCTTTGTTCTTGGGCCTTCCCGAAGCTTTCTTTAAACAAAGATGCAAAGCTGTAAATCAGTTTATTTTTCAATGTGTGGTATTACATTGTGACCTCTCCAGCTGATCTCAGAAACATTTTCAATACAACCTACCACAAGTAGAACTGTTACTGTTCAAGTCTGGAAGCAAGAGTCAGCAATAGATAGATTTCTTTTCCAGCAGATTTTAAGAGACAGAAGTTCCTGGCCAATATCGCTGTCCTGAAGAGTAACTCTGTGCATACTCTGTTGGACAGTAACTGCTCTGTTTCTTATTTAAAATGTTCAAGCTATTCTTATATTTGTCTTTATTTATGTTTCTATTTACTTATATGAAACAGTTGGTCACTGTTGAAATAAGCAAAGATTTTGTCATTGGCTTCCTTGGATTTGGCCCTTGACAGGGATTTGGAGAAAAAGAGGAGGGGAATGCGCTTCAGAATTGAGCCGAACCAAACAACCAGTCTCCAAGATTTTCCAAACAAAACCAGCATTTATATGTTTATTGGAAAAGAAGGCAATTTACTCCAGAATTTTTCTTTGTATTTCTAAAGACCTTCCTCTCAAGCACCATGAATAGCCTGCTGCAGCTTGTTGGGTGCTGGTCCAGAAACATCACAGAAATCTGTTGGCCTGTTTCTGAACACGCTGAGAGAAGATAGGGACTGGAAGGGCAGAGGGTAGCTGAGAGAAGCTGAGGGTCAGGACAGAAAGCCTGTACACTCTCTCTCAGATGCAGAGGAGTAGTGCAACAATTCAGCATTAATTCAGAGTAGCTCAGAGACCCTGGTGGGAAACCTTCTGAAATCAGAGATATATGGTACTTACTTAACACAGGTTTTTTTCTAAATGTGGTTTGTCATGCTGTAAATGTAATCCATTTAGTTTGGAAATATAACTACACTGAGTAATCTTCCAAGGAAATGCCATGCTTTTTCTATTTTGAGAAATTTATTTTCTGTTCCATTAGAGAGAGACATTTTTAAAGCCCTGAGCACTTATTGGATTCCCTCTTACCCTTTCCTGAAAATACTGATGCTGCATCCCTTCAGAGAGTCCTTTTGTGTGTGAAATGGCAACAGAAAATAATTTTACCAGACAAAGGATGTAGAGGTTTAGACAAGATCTATTTTGGGCCTTAACTGGTTGTCAACAGCAGCAGCAACACAAACTGCAAAACCTCTTTTGTCAAAGAAAGGTTATCTGAAGGTCACTGGGTTTAGAGAAGAGCACTTCGCTCTCTTTTCCAGCTGCCCTCACACTCTACTCCAGCACATACTGTTGTGGTCATATAAATGGTCTTATAAATCAGAGAAATCAGTGACACTTTTTTAATTAAGAATTCTGTTATTCAAGGCAAACCACATGACCAGCAGCTGCTCTAGACCAAGAGGTGCACCAAAAATAAATTTTGGATCAAAAATAACATTTTGGGATGACAGAATGCATGAACCAAACCTTCTCCCCACAGTGTATCAGAAGTTTAAATACAGTCAACTCATACATCTGATAGAAATGATTCCAAAGGCTTATTGTTCATAATGATACAAAAAAAAATTAAATACTGTAATTTTCCAAATAATAAACTAGAATTTTAAATTAAAAAATGGAGATAACCAAATGTTTGTCTAGCTACAAATCTTCCTATTTGCACGTATGAAAACAGATTTTGACTTTTAGTCCAATATTATGATATGAAGATTAGAATGTGAAACTATGATAAGGTAAATTGTTGTCAGCAGCATTTTCCTCAGCTTGGCCTCATGGTCTTTAAAGCTATGATATTTCAAAAGCAGTGGCTTAAGCATGCAATCTCATGCTCTTGGGAACATTTACAATGATAATTATGGTGTCTGGATAAGTGACAAGGGCTGGATTTTTACACGGAAAAAAAAATTTTTCTGCATTATGCAGTAGTTATACTGCTTTTAATGCATGGTTTTGATGTACTTATTCCCACCTTCCAGATAAGTTAGGTACTTGCAGAGTGAGATACTCAATGTGAAGATAAGAGATTAACACCTTTGTTAAAGAACTGGAGACTAAACTACTGAAATCCCAAAGTACACATTATGTATTTAGCTGTTCTTGATCAGGATGTACACTTGAACAAGGCCTTGATTTAGTGAGCAGACCTAGCTTGCCACAAGGTGATCAAATATCCCCTCAGATGTAGCTGTGGGCAAGCACTTGTGGAGAAGAGCCTCCCTATGAAAACATGTGGCTATTTTCTCATCTCTCCCCAAGGACATCGTGGGTGGAGAGGTGGGAAGAGATGGCATTAGTACTCCTTTCCCTCTGCTCTCCCCATAGCAATGGGTGGGAACTGGAGAGGCAGATGAGTACTTGGAGCTGAGAGGTTGTTAGGCAGATGATCTGTCTCACAGACTTACAATGCAAGAAGGAGGATGGGGACAGCCAGCTTGCTCCCACAGAGAGACTACATGTACTAAGCTAAACATCAATGCAAGTTTCACCTCAAAAATTCTCACTGAGGTTGGGTTTGTCTTTAGAACATTTATCTCCTTCGGGTTGTTCTCATGGACATCTGACAGCAGTCTGCCTCTGCTTTCATGACAAAGGTTACAGTACATGTCATGGGGAGACAAGTACAGGACACAGTACAAAAATGGCTTTTCAGTTACTCTTCGGGAAGATTTTGTTTGTTGTGTGAGTTTCTCAGCTCTCATAGGAAATTGCTGAGTTTTTGGTGGAGTTTTTTGTTGGTTTTTTGTTGTTTTTTTTTTTACAAGCACATCTGCTTAGCATCTAAATATCTATATACCATTAAGTAAAGCACAGGGTTAAACCATGTGAGACCATAAATCTGTGGGTCCTTAGGAACTGAATTTTGAATTGCCTCATCAGTTCCACACTACAGCAGCAGTTGTTTCCATACAGCTCTTTATATATGACCTGAAAGAAATGTCATCAGCATGAGGTGTAGCTTTATACCACTTTTCTAACTGTATTTCAAACTGTCAGCTTTACAGAGACATCTTCATCAGCTGAATTGAATAGAAATGTTCAGTAAGTAGAAATGACCATAGAAAAGTTTCAAGTATTGATTTTGTGGAACATATATATACTAAAGATGCAGCTATGTAAACTCCAGGCATGAATTTGCAGATAGCACACTATTACAGCAATTGTTCAGTCTGGGCTTGTTCCACCTGGAGGCTTCAGGGAGAGCTTAGAGCAGCCCTCTAGTACCTGAAGGGGGGGATACAAGAAAGCTGGGGAAAGCCTTTTTACAAGGGCAAATAGTGATAGGACAAGAGGGAATGGCTTTAAATTGGAAGGGGGAAGATTTGTATTAGACATTAGGAAAAAATCCTTCACAATGAAGGTGATGAGACACAGGCACAGGTTGCCCAGGGAAGCTGTGGATGGCCCCTCCCTGGAAGTGTTCAAGGTCTGTTTGGATGTTGAGCAGCCTGATCTGCTGGGAGGTGCCCCTTCCCATAGCAGAAGTGTTGGAACTGGATGGGCTTTAAGGTCCATTCCAACCCAAACTGTTCTATGATTCTATGGATTTGGAAGATGATGTTTATGTATCTGGACTGCAGCTGCACAAACAGAAAGGTGCTCTTGACTGTGCATCCAGGTGCTATTTTGGGTGGTTTTTGACCCTCTGTGAGGGTGACAGCCACCTAGCCCCAGGCTCATAGCCTGCAAAGAGGCCACTGAATTTTCCAACCCCTCCTTGCCCCTGGCACCTGGGTCTGGGAGATGTACAGCTGCTTGCAACCTCCCTGGCAGGCAGCTGTAAAAGTAGCCAGCGATTTTAATAAAATGCAGGGGTCAAAAATGCACAGAACATCCTTATAAATGATCTGTCCTCAAATTTGAATATTGGTTTATTTTTTATTGTCTTTTCCATGTGGGTTTCTTAAGTACTTCTGTATTAGCAGAGGTTACTGGTGAGGACATCAGATTTCAGACTCTAGCTAATATAAATAAGGGAGCTTTCACTCCTACTGTGAAACTTCCATGCCAATGTGCAGTAAGGGATAACTTGGACCAAGAAAAGTAGAGGAAATAGCTGACAGTATAGGAAATGCATGCACCTTTCAAAGAGTCACTGGTTTAACTTATTTTCTGCTTGTTTCCAAGAACCTCTTTTAAATGTTATGTGCCCGGTAATGGCTTAAGAGCATTTGTTTCCCCATTTTTACCAGATTGCCAGTTTTCACAGGGAACAAGTACCACTGGTAAACAGCAAATGTCACTGATCATCTTACTAGGACTCAAGACTGTGACGCACTTCAGCAACTTCTGACTTCAGACTTCACAACTTAAAACTTCATGACAGTTCTAGGATGAGCTATATGGAATAAAATAGTCAGTACCTCAGAGATGACTGGGTAAAACCTCTTTCCCAAGTTCAGTAGCAGATTGAGAAAAATTCTAACTGAGAAGTGGCAGTGAGAATTTTGTATGCCAGTTTATGAAACTTAATTTTGGACTAGTTACAGATATCATAAAACAGCATCTCCATTGTAAAAAGCAATGAGAGCAATGCATCTAAAAAAAAAAAAAAACAAGAAAAAAGAAAAATCTGAGCTTATGTGGAGATCTGGAAAAACCCCAAGGGGTATATTACTCAATCCTCATGTCCAAGATCTCAATACACCAGAAAACATTGAGAGGGGAACAATTTCCTGTTATTTTGTTTATTTCTATATGTACATACATAGAATAAAGAAAGATTGATTTAAACATTTTATAGCAGCCCTTTAAAAAAGCACAGTTATGCCATAATAACACTATATTGTTCTTATTCATGTGACAGTCTGTTCTCCAGGCAGGAAATTCTGACACAAGAGTTCTTCTTTTGATTTCTCTATGTACGTACTACTACTACTCATGTACATGCTGGATCTGATTTTTATCTTGGAGGTTGTTGTGACATTCAACAAACAAAACACAGGACATGTACTTATCCATTTGTTTAACACTCTGATTTGTAAAGTCCCCAAAGTTCTAGAGGAGTCCCGCAGAACCTACTAGAAATTAGAAACATTTTGTTTTTCCAGATGGTATTGTAAAGCCAATTCCTTACTGTTAATTAAATCTCTAAAGATCCAATCAAAAAAAGAGATGTCTCCAAATTTATCATTTTTGGTTGAAAAGGCTAGAGGGATGGAAGCCCCTTATGCTCTCTGTGGGTTTTGATATGGGAACATAGCAGCAGGCTAGATTTTCTGGGCCAGGACCTGCCCCTGAAACAGTGCTTGAGCACATGCAGTGCACCAGTTGCTTTACTGTGTCCTCTCTTACCCTGTAACTGGGGCTATGTTTGCTCCCTGTACTCCAAAGGAACATTCAGAGGCCACCTTTATTCATTGAATTCCCCCTTAGATTCTGTTTTCCTCTGTCATAGAACTATAGAATCATAGAATTGTTTGGGTTGGAAGGGACCTTAAAGATCATCCAGTTCCAAGCCCCCTGCCATGGGCAGGGACACCTTCCACCAGACCAGGCTGCTCAAGGCCCCATCCAGCCTGGACTTGAACACTTCCAGGGAGGGGGCAGCTACAAGTCTCCGGGCAACCTGTTCCAGTGCCCTCACCTCCCTTACCGTGAAGAATTTCTTCCTAACTTCTAATCTAATTCTTCCCCCTTCCAGTTTAAAGCCATTCCCCTCATCCTATCACTACTTGCACTTTTAAAAAGTCCCTCTCCAGCTTTCTTGTATCCCCCTTCAGGTACTGGAAGGCCACTATAAGGCATCCCCGAAGCTGTCTCTTCTCCAGGCTGAACAAGCCCAACTCTCTCAGCCTGTCCTCACAGCAGAGGTGCTCCAGCCCTCTGATCATCTTCATATCCCTCCTCTGGACCTGTTCCAACAGTTCCATATCCTTGTACTGGAGACTCCAGAACTGGAGACAATTCTGGAATCCAGGTGTGGTCTCATGGGAGCTGAGTAGAGCGGGACAGTCACTGCCCTTGACCTGCTGGCAACGCTTCTTTTGATGCAGTCCAGACCAGGTTGGCCTTCTGGGCTGTGAGTACACATTGCCAGTTCATGTTGAGCTTCTAATGAGTCAGCACTCCTAAGTCCTTCTCTGCAGGGCTGTTCTCAATCACATCATCCCCCATCCTATATTGAAACCATGGGTTACCCTGATCCAGGTCCAGAACCATGCACTGGGCCTTGTTGAACCTTTTGAGGTTCACACAGGCCCAGTTTTGCAGCTCCCTCTGGATGACCTCCCGTCCTTCTGGCGTGACAACTACTCCACTCAGCTTGGTGTCATCTGCAAACTTGCTGAGGGTGCACTTGATTCTGTTGTCTGTATCAACGAAAATATTAAACAGCACCAGTCCCAGTACAGACCCCTGAGGTACATTTGCCATGGATCGCCATCTGGATGTCCAGCTGTTTACCACAGCTCTCTGATACAACCATCCAATCAATTCCCTATCCACTGAACAGTCCACCCACCAAATCCACATCCTTCCCATTTAGAGAGAAGGATGTTGTGGGGGACGGTGTCAAAAGCTTTAACAGAAGTCCAGAGAGACTTCTGTTTTTCCTGTGTCCACTGATGTAGTCGCTCCATCATAGAAAGACACTTGGTTGGTCAGGCAGGACTTGCCCTTGGTGAAACCATTCTGGCTGTCTCAAATCACTTCCTTGTCCTCCACATGCAACAGGGTCATTCTTTCTACTCTTTTTAAAAATAGGCACACAGTTGTAGTCACCACAAATTTCACCTGACTGCCATGAATTTTCAAATATCGTGGAGAGTGGCTTGGAAAATGCATCAAACTCTTTCTTTCCCTTCTCCCAGTGTCCTGGGTCCTGTTTTGACAAGTCATTCCCCTGCAGTCATGCAAGATCTTTGCCCTCTGCATGTTGAACAAATGGCTATAAATGGCAGTCCGGCTCTCACACGCCTCACTTTTCTTTCTAAGAAGAAATATGAGAAAGTATCTCTACAAATGTTCTCACTACAACCAGGAGACATCAGGTCATATTCTTTAATATCATTGTCTAGCCTGGTTCGATCTGTCACCTTTCGATTTCTGTATACACACCCATCTTTTTAAACACATTTGTCTTTGGGAAGTTGTCCAGAACCCTGTCCAACAGCTGGTACTTTGCAGCAGCAGCCACCAAAGACCTCAAGCCTGCCAAATAATTTTCTAAATATTCCCCTGCAGGACTGTTGCTTTGTTTGAACTGTTCAGCTGATTCAGCACTGAAACCATGGAAAGACTGATTAATGGCTTGCTTATTTTACAGACTAACAGTCCACAAGCCAATTGCCCACTATTATTTCCCTGATGAGCACAGACTTATTTCTGTGTTGCAGTAGGCTACTGAGAAACTAAACTTTTACATTCCTGACTGTTTGTGATTATGGTAACAGCTATATGAAATGGAGTGCCTATTATTGTATTTAAACATAACATGTAGACCTGTTTGTTTACCGAAGGTCATAAACTTGACTGTAAAAATTTCCTGGAATTTCCCTGAAAGTAAAGAAATAAAGAGATTCTTTAAGGATGGAAGAAACACAACATAAAACATGAGCATGCAGGGGAAAAAAAGCTATACATTGGTTGATTGACTTAAGCGGTTATTACAATTTGCACAATAAAAGAGTACTTTCCTAAATACTTTCCTAAGTACTTTCCTAAATAAATAATTTTATGCACTTCTTTTAATTTGGTAGTACTAAATAGCTCTGTTTCTATTTTCCACATTTTTGGAATCTCTTGTCTTGTGCAAGTACAGGGGGACCTGCACTACAGAAGAAGATGAGTGTGAAGTTCATTCTAAGGAATTATATAAAGACATTGTAAAAATGGAGAGGTTTTGCTTTTTTTTCCTTACAGTTCTGAAAATGAAACATATTATCCATGGTAGTAGCAGAAGAGAGCATTTCAGACAAAAGTACACTTTGCTAAAAGAACATGTTTTGATTTGCTCAAACACTTTTTTCTGGAGACTTCATATTGCCTATTATATTCTATATATCCAGTCACAGCAGCTCCGAGGACTATGCTGTCCTTTGTCTCTGAGGAATGCAAATTGGTTTTGGAGTAGAGCTTTTCTATTTGCATCCCAGAAGAGTAATACAATAGATATGGATTTGATGTGCAGTCTTGAAAGGATGACAGCCCCACAGTGAAATCCAAGGAAATCTTGATTATATCAGGCCCATTAATCACACTAGCCATAGAGGAATCATTGAGCCACTTAAAAACTGTTTGCCTTTGACAGAAACCTCTCAGTCATGCTCAGAACTGCCATAGAGAAGAGGGCTTAATGTAGAGTTGTTGACAGGCAGAATAAGTGATTTTTCATAGGAGTAAAATCACTGTAGGCTCCTCAGTTTTCAGTGGCCTTGAAAGTAAGGACAATGGCTTTGATTTCAAAAAGCTCATCTAAACCTCGCAATTCCTCATTCCTAAGTACCTCCTTTATTTATCCAGTTAAATATGAAGCCACTTCCTACAATTCTTCCCACTGCTTGGGATACACATTTCTGCTTGTATAAGCACTTTGATGCACAACACATTCAAGCCCATAGTTCCCCTTAATTACTCCAGCTGCTTCCCTCTCTTTAGCAGCCTGATGATATAGTCCCTTCTTTGCATGAGTCTAAATTTACCTGTGTGTACTTGCAGTTCAGGTGAATAAAGCATTCCGATCATGACCTAGCTCTGCTACTATTTCCTCAGCCCAAGAATGGGTATGCTGAAATCCAGTTATGACAGGAATGTGACATGTGAAAGGTTTCTGTGCAGCACAACTTGACAAATAAAGCATAGAAAACCAAGGTGTTACATGGGTTAATTACAACTGAAGCACAAACCATCAAATAGCACACTCCCCCACAAAAAAAATTTAAAAAAAGACTCTCAAGTTCACTTATTTCCAAAAGTTGTTGGTTTCTAGGAACTCATCTTCACTGAAGTATCTGAAAACCACGAACTGGGGAAAATGGGTGCATTCCAACCGTCAAAGCCTTCTAGAATTGTTAGCCAACAGTTCCAAGAGAAATAGATGATTCACTTACCAGTTGTCATCTGCTACACAACCCCACTATTGCCACAGCCCTCAAGAAGTGAGCAAGTTAGTAATAAATGCTGTGTTCGAAACAGGAAATGATCCTTCAGTTGGGGATGTCTGAAAAAGAAGCAAGCTGCTGTCTCTCAAATGGCACGTAGTGAAATGACTCCTAGGGAAGTTTTAAAGCTTGACTCTACTGACTTACTCCTGTTACCAGGTCTGTTGGGGCAGCGGCGGGTTGTGAATTTAAGGTTATACAATGGAGATGGAGATGTCACTCTGTGTTTGGGTTACGATTCTGGAGTATGAAGGGAAGCATCAGGGCATAGACTTTGTTTCTCCAGAGATTTTTTTTTTTGCCTTCCAATTGTTCTTGGCAGCAGACTACATGCCTCACTCTGCTCCCGATGTGCTGAGGGACAGCAGCCCAGCCATACGGGGCAAAGGCAACAACTTCTCTTAGGTCAACAGAAAGAAAAACAACTTAGAATAAACCTCCTTCCTCTGCCTTTCCTTCTCCTCTGCAATCTTCATGCTTTCCTGGCATACAGATTCCAGGAAAGTAGAATAGACATATGGATTCTGTCAATGAGATAAATGTATTCTAACAATAAAAGGCAAGGTGGGGATGGGGAGAAACATTTTATTATGTAAATAACATTACTGCAGCCCTTGGCTCTGCTGTCAAATAGAAAGTCCAGAGCTGGAGCAGAGCATAGCAATTACCTTGCTTATAAATAATTGATGGCAAATATAAATTTGAACCTAAGCTTCTTCACACAAAAATCCTGTGTGTAGCATTAAGTGTTTTGAGGTGAGTTGAGCACTTAAGACAGCAGGGATGGGGCTTTTCTCTCTTTATATTAAGTTCTCCTGGGGAACGACGGTGCCATTCTCGCATAGGCTTTATACAATGGGAGATAGATGGAGCTGATCTTGTCTAGAGCTGATGCTCTCTTAAGGACCTGTCATTCATTCTAGTACTCAGATGGTATTGTTATGGCATACCTATGTGGCACCTTTTGAATCTTTTTCTGTGTGGTAGCTTACAAGTAAAGTCTTAAACATATAGCTGTGTCTTTCCACGGTTTGATCATACTTAGTAAATTTAAAGTGCAGATGATAAAACATTGGCAATAGCCTATTAGCTCAAATACTTCCAGACACTGGTGAAATGTGAAGTTTTGTTGTTTGTGGGTTTTGTTCTTTTTTTAAAAGCACAATTCCCACATTCAAAAAAAACACCCAACAACCAAAACAACCAACCTAAGACCTGTACTCAGAGTTGATAAAATACCAGTTTTGAAATGCATCTTTGTGTTAGAATGGTCCTAGAAAAAATCACATCATGGCCAAGAAAATCAAAGTTATAAGATCCAGAGCTGATCAGTAATGAGAACAAATTTCCATGCAATGTGATGGTTTCTTCATCTCCAGGAGTTCTCAGTCAAAATTGCATTTGACCCAAAATAAACGCTTTAATTGAATACAAGCTGAAGGGAAAAGTTGATAAATACCACAGCCTGTGTTAAAAAGCATAGCAGCCCAATGGTTCCTTGTGGCTGGAAATCTGTTGTGGGGGATAATATTAAAATATACTAGTTTTATTATTTGCCCTGTGATTACTACCATTTCTGACAGTGGTACACAACTGACCTAGCATCTTCTACAGGCTACAACATTTTACAACAGAAATTCTGCCTCAAACCTTGTCAACAGCATTGCTTCATCTTTTTTTTAATTATTCTACTTCCTGTTTCTTTCTTTCATGTAACTGAATTTCAACATGCTATTAGACTTTTGTTAACTTCATTGCTTTGTTGATATTTCTCTATGTTTAAGATTCTTAGGTCCAAAGTTTTTACTGAGATCATCCAAAAAAAAACCAGGCTCAGAGCTAAGTTCCAATCCTGTATTTGTATTTCTTTTTAAAAATATGTAGTAGTAAGAATTTTGAGGTCTTACTGCTAATCCTTTCTTTTTTCATAGTGATGCTCTGGCGATGGGAATAAAAATTTTACTGAGTTTAGGAGCTCTTAATCTGAGCCCTCTTATTCAGTCCATTGTACTATATGCATGAGAAAAAAACCCAGACAATTCCCTAGGTCTAATCTCTGTGTGTGGAGAAAGTAGAACTGGGTTCTGAATGATGAAATGTTTTAATGGAAATTCCTTTGCATTCATTTTCCAATACCGCCTCTTTGTCTCATTCGGAAAAACCTCTCTATATAAAGTACTGAGTAAACTTTGACTACTCCTCGTACTGGTTGTCTTTCGTCTTGTGGGAAAATAATTTGTGGTTTTGAGTTTGAATAGAGACTTTCTGGCACTTGTTTACAAGCTGAGATTTTTTAAAGACACACACAGACTTCTTTCTCCTTCATGATTTTATTCTGATAATAGTCAAACAACCAGATTGCAGCTGATCAAACATGTGACATAACACTTCATGGAGGCAGGTGAGGCAGATTAGTGATAATTGTTTGGGTGATATGAAATTGTACAAGCAGTTGCCCGCTGCATTTTATTTTAACATCACTTTTTTCAAGTGAGTTTAGAATTGCTTCAGTTTGCAGCTGAGCTATGCAAAATTTATAATCTTAATTTTAAAACTTCATTATCTGCATTTGGATTTCATGACAGGCATGACCTGGAGCCATTTCTTCTACATTTTCCTAATTGCATAAATCACTCGAATGAGCTTCTGCAATATACTTTTTTCAACAGCCCCTTGGGAACCTCACAGTTTCTCATTAAGTCAGTGGAGACATAACACAATGGCTTTAGAGGAATGGTAGGAGAGGAGTGAAGTAATACAAATACAGGAGCTAACACACAGCTTAATGAAGACATCACATGAAGTTCTCATATTTTCTTGTAATATCAATATGGGCAGGGTACTTACTCTACGAACATAATTAAACAAACTGCAAAATTGTAAAAAAATAATATCATTTTCACAGTGCAAATTAAATTAATGAAGTCCACTTTCAAAAAAGCAGTGAAATGAAGAGCAAAAAACAGGATACAAAGCTTGAATTGAACAGTTATAACACATTAGAAATAAGTTAACCACAGGTTTGAAAGGGACAGAAGCTCCCCTGATTCAAGGCATAAACCGTCCTCAAACACCTGAAATTACAAAGCATCTTGACACAGTGGTAATTTACCTATTAAATCATAGGTTAGTGATTTTCCAGAGTGTGTTCCAGTTTGTAGTTTTCATTTCCAGATTTGAGGGGAAGTTCAAAAACTGATGATAATCTCTGTGTGTCCTTTGATACTTATAATCAGCTACCAGCTCCTACCTTGGATCCCTACTGCACAATCTCTTCTTCTGGAGGAACTGATAACAACCACTCTACTTCAAGAAACAGGACTGCTGCTGGGAACCAGGATGGCATCGGTTACATTGCTATGAGGAATGGGTGTTAATTTGGACAGATCAATTCCATGTAACTGAATTAAATGGACATCTAGAAACTGTTTAGCAGCATGTCATTGGAAGCCCAAATCTATTGAAGGCAAGGGAGACATGAAGAAAAAAATGTGTATTTTCCAGTAGCAAGGAGAACACCTTCATGACCTGTCCTTATCAAAGGCCACTGTCAGTCTCTAAGCTATACGTCAAATATGTGTGCTCTCAGACTTTTCAGCACACACAAACAGATGTCTCTGCTCTGAAGTTTATCTGCTCTGGCCTCTCAGTGCAGCAACTAGCTGCAGAAAGGCAGTTGCCTTGCTGTCACTATGTTTCAGATTTCCTTATTTTGCTCTGCCAGATGCGCTTCTGCTTGTGTAAGCAGAAATTACATTGAGTGAGGCTGGTCTTGCCCAGGTACAATTTACCTTCTGTGTTAAGCAGCTTTGCTGAGAGCATCTGTTGAATAAAAGAGCTGACAGTGACTTGGTCCATATAGCTTTCATTTACCTAATTTCGTAGCAGAAGCAGAGCTCAGTAACATATGCAGAGCCACAAACACAGAAATGAAAACAGAAGTGGGTTTGCTGGAATACTTTTCCAAGCTCATATTTTTGTCATAAACAGCATGAGCCCAGTGATCAGAAGGAATGGCAAGTGTCAGTGGCAGCCAATGAGACAGGACAAGAGCCACATCTTGACTGACTCTGGTGCAGGGAGCAATTTCCATCAAAAAAAATTACAGATGTGAAAGAGTGATTAGGAGGACATAGAAGTAAAACCAAATAAAAGCCACTTTTACTCAGCTGCTTCTAAAGATGATAACAGACTGGCCGGTAGGCCACTGAGACCTATAACTTCGTTGCCCTGGGGAATATTTGTCAGGCAGAAAAGACTGAAGAATTGGGTTCATTGATCTAATATCCTCTACTGAACACCTCAGTATGAACACATACACCTCAGTTGTCTGAAATCTTTACTTTTTACTTTTACTTATCCTTGTATTACCCTGTCCTTTTGCATTTGCACTTGTGTGTGGTGAAAAATAGTTGCAGAATCAAGGGCTTGCCTTTGCTGTGGGTTTAAAATCTATTTGTGGATGTACAGTGCACTTGAAGGGGGCTCTGTATTAAATAGAAATGTATTGCTTGTCATGAATATAGCTTTCCTTTGTGATATTTCGTAAGAAAGAGGTTTTTTCTACAGTGAGAACAATCATTCACTAGAATAACCTCCCCAAGGACATGATGGAGTCCCAATTGGTAAAAGTTTCCAAGATTCGACCGAACAGGGTGCTGGGCAATCTCATTCAGGCTGCCTTTCGCAGGAAAGGCTGGACCAGATAATCTTTTGAGGTGTCTCCCAACCTGGGCTGCTCTGTGATACTGTGGTTCCATTATTTCTTTTCACACATTTAAAGAGATGTATGTTCAGATTCAGACCCTAAGAAACGGCATTTGTTGTAACAAACAGCTACTTTAAAAATCAGAATGATGTCAGGAAAACTGTAGGGCTAAACTTACACGGTATAACTTCTCACTTTTAAAAAAGTCCATACTTTATAGTACATTCCTGTTTACCTCAGACCATTCTGCTTCATTTTTTATTTTGTTCTTATTTAATTGCATCATTGCTTTGCACTGTTCTAAGCATTCCCCATTACCCACCGAAGAGAAAACAACTAATAAGTCTTTTCCTGTATTACTAAAAATGCATTTATTCTAGATCTTAGGCCTTTATGTAATGAGCATTTGAGTTTAAAGTCAATACAGGCTTTCTTTTCTAGCATATGTTATGAGAAGTACTGAAAAATTCCCACTTTGCATCACATATGGACTCAGTAATCCTTGCAGTGTGCCTGGGAGGCTCTATAGATACAGGCTTTGTGAGGCAGTATCTGTAAAACAACATCTGCTACTTATTCTCTCCTCAGACCAGGAAAGTCAATATTGCAAAAAATATTGTTCATTTTTCAGGTAAAGGAAATGGGAACTAGAGAAATAATAAAACCACAGGGTTCTTTTTTTTTTAAAAAGACATAACTGAACACAGTCAGACACTTTCAGAACCTTTGCTGTTTGTGGATTGTGAAAAGCAACGCAAGCCTCCGCAAAGCTCAAAGGCAGCTATGATATGTGAACGAGTCTCACACTGCTAAGTTTGAAAGAACAAGAAACAGAAATTTCTTTTATCTCCTGTTTAGATCCTGATGCTTGCGGTAGTCACCTCTTTGGCTGGTGAGGTGGTGGCATCTTTTGCAAAAGAGAAAGGCATGTAAACCCAGTTGGAGCAGCCCTGGAAAGCAGTTCCTGGGATGCCTGTTTCCTCACTAGATACATCATTATGAAAAGTGTGTCAAGCCTTCATTTTCTGGGTTTTTCCTTCATCAGTTCAACAGCATTCATTAAGATTAACAACTATTAACAACTATTGTACTCTCAGAGGCTTCTTCAAGTATCATCCCATCTAAAACTCATTTATTCTGTTCATTAAATCCTGAGAAAGCTTCTGTTATTATTAAAAGCCGTACCACTAAAAGGAGAAAGAGCAGGGCTGTTTGCTGACCTCATGCCTATAATGAGGTTTTAGTCCTTTGTTTCTCACATTAAGGAGGTTAAGTTTTCTTACTGGCTTCGCACTTGAGTGATCTTGTTGTATTTGCTATTGAGTTTGAATAACTGTCTTTCATTAAGCTGATTCACTTATTGCCTGCACTGTGAGTATGATACAAAAAAATGGCCTTTTGGACATGAAAAAAAAGAGAAAGTAGACCCCCTGATATCCTAATGTATAGCCAAAGTTTTGCCATTTGACAAATTCCATCATGTGACAAAATTGCCGTAACCATTTTTTTCTGGAATGGACCGTGTTTTACCAGTTCCATCAGCATTCTAGACTGATCTAGTTAACACATACTATAGTGCTGTATGGTTTTGGCTGAAATTGTTGTGCTTTATGTTGTGTGTTTCAATTTTGTTTTGCTTATAGGCTAAACAAAAGACCCATCTCCTTTTCCATGTGCTTCTTTACTCAATTTTTTCATGGCATATTTACAGTAACGATATATTCTAAAATGACAGGAGATTTTTCATACAAATACAAATCAAAGTTTTGTGTTAGTGAAGAAGAAAACTTCAACAACATCAAGACTTCCCACAGTATGTTAGCATTTTATCAGGAAAAGAAAATACCCACCTCTCTAGAAATTATGACTCTGTCATCAACAATGTTTTTACAGTGCTATTTTTAAGGACCCCATGGAAGCAAATCTCACAGCACCTTTCCAAGCTACTTTGGCTGGTGGAGACCAGTAGCTGTGGAAGCAGGGAGGCACTCCTGCTGCCTCAGGCTGCAGCTGGTAAGAGGCAGGGTCTCCAGACACACCCACCAGAAGCACTGCTTCTGAGTTCCACAGTCACTGTGCCACATTTAGCCAAAGATTTTAACCTCTCTGGAGAGCTCTACGAGATCAGGAAATCTTTCATTTGCTTCCTCTCAAGCCCTCCAGCTGTTCACAGCTCTCATCATTGCACTCCTAGAGGTGTGCAGCTCTGCTTTCATTCAGAAATTTCCCTTTCCCATTTCACAATTCAGAGCTGTATCAACATCACCAATCTTCTGCAAGTAATTGTCACCATTCAGGAAACTCTGGCTCTATCCTTTTTTCCACCATCACCACCTCAGTTTCTGCTAGCCTTGCCTTCACGCTGCCAAAAGGTGGTATCAAACATGCCTGGATATTGGCCTAAAGGGACTAGTCCCTATTTTGATATTTTGCTGGTATTTACTATTCTTGTGCTGGTATTCACTATTCTTGTGCTGGTATTCTACCTTGAGTAAAGAGTTATATCTAATACAGCATGCAGCATACACTTTCCTAGCAGAGCATGGTTGGATTTTGTTTTGATAATACTCCAAATTAGAAATGACAAGTGGCCGGCTTCAGAACTGTTGAAGTCAGCTGTGCTTGCTGTTAATGGGTTAGACATTTCCCAGAACACACAATCTGAGCAGTTTCAGGAAAAAGTGTAAAAAAATATAAGATTAAAGATAGTTTCTATAGGCTGTGCTGGTGTTCCGCAATGACAGTAGGGGAGGTGATAGATCATCAGTCAGCAACTGGATTTAACACATGCATGGCAATTCTCTTCACTTTTAAAGAATGAGTTGAGATAGAGGCAATAGAAGCTGAAATGTAGGCTTGACACCTGCTTACATCACATTACCTCATTTCTTTGCTTATTGCTTTGCTATCCTTTTACCATTTAACTGAATTATCTCTTGCTGGTTCCCCAACTTAGGCTCAGGAATATATATTTTTTTTAAAAAAAGGAATTCCTTAAAAGGAGTTTCACTGTTTGGCAAAGACAAGTTAGAAACATATAGGCTGCATCAAGAACACGCTCTTTTCCATCTTCAGGTAAAACATGACTAGCCTTTTGTCTGTGCTATTGATTGCTCTCAAAGTGCAACTGCATGTCCAAGGCACCTTCTTAATTTCTGCAACATCCAAAAGCTTCCTGATCTTTCTCATGGACTTTAAGGGTGCATGAATCAATATGATTTGCAGTGTCTTTGGCTATAAACCAACATAAAGGGAATTAAGCCACTTAGTATGTTATACAGGAATGAAATAAGAACTATGGAATTAAATTAAGAGAAGAAAAATGCCCCTGCCAGGAATGCCTTCAAGGAAGTGATCATTTTTAGTCTACAAAGAGATACTTATGATTTCCAAAGACAACATGGCATGCATTGATCTTGCAGTGAGGAGGGAATAAAAGAGTAGTTCAGGCAAAATCTTAAATTTGTGTTCCAATCCCAGATAAAAGCTATGGGAAAACTGTCAGAGGAGATGTCATCAGTATAAAATATCACATACTATAGGGCTAGCAGAATTATTCCAAATCAAAAATTACAAGCCCATAAAATTAATACAGTAACTCTTACATATAGTGATATTTTACAATAACTATCATATTGTTATGATTAAACCATTTTGGTTTCTGCAACAATAATTTGGATTAAACAAACTTCTTCCTGCCTCTGCAATATTGTCTAAGGCAGAACGAAAGCAGTTTGAATAACCCAAATGTGCATTTTCACAATTTAATAGGCAACCGCCTTCCCCAATTTTAATTAAATCTGACTTTCTGGGGTTCACTACACTTTGTCCATTTGGCAAATATAATCTTTAATACCCCAGAACACAACCTCAAAGTTACTATTTGTTCTTCAGTATCTTGCCCAATCAGGTTCTAAAATTTACTGGAGTAGCTTTAACACTTTATAATACACATCCACACCATTTCAGTGAGTTATTGCTGTAAGGACGTCTTATTTATATGTTTATTGAATAAGGGAGATCATTCATAACCAATGAGTATTATATTTCCTTAAAAACTTACATATTTTTAAACCTCTTTCTTTTATATGTCATAAGGTTTTATATACTCTTCAGTATTATTAGCTTCATCAGAAACCTTTCATGAAAGGAGAAGTTGGTTTTGCTCTTTGCGGGCAAGAAAAGGGCTGGCTTGACCAAGATCAGAAATTAAATTTGTGGTAGGAAAAGGAACTGAATCCAGGTTGAAAAATCTCAGACTTAATCACTAGCTTTACAGTAAACTTAACTCCATGTATTTATGGATTTTTTTTGTAACTTAAAGGAAAAAAACAAAAGTTCAGAGTAAGTGCTTTGATTCCAGGAGGATGGCTTAATATTTTTTGCAGATCAAGAATGACACACTTGTAAGTAAAATAAAAGCTTAACTGTTCATGCAAAAACGTACACCCAGGAACTCCATAAGAGACAAAACCCCAAAATTTTTTATACACACAACAAAATATTATTTTTTTATTTTAGAAGGGAAAAAAAGTCAAAATGGCAGGGTTTTTTTGGAGCGTCTGCTTTTGTAGTGTTTTATAGTTCTATGTCTTTAGAAACTTCTGAATGCTCACGTGAGATTCATGCCATAAATACCAGTTCACTTGAGTATCACACTCCTGAAGATGTATCGGCACTTAGATGCTCCAGACACTGGCACTATAATATTAAGATTGATATTAACAAATGACAGATTTTGAAGACAAGGAAAAAAAAACACCTACTTGCTCCAAAAATCCAGTCATGGTGTAACTTTAATTTTCAGATCAGCTCAGGAATGTTTTTAAGCTTCTTTATTGCCAATTATTTTACATGAGGTTAAGGGATATGTCTTCTACGCCTCATAAATTTGACATGCTGTAGTTTAAGATCTGATTCGCCTTCCATGTTGCCAGATGTAGCTTACAAACATGAAGGATTTTACGGACATGTTTTTATACTGTTGCTCTCTACCAGTGCTATTTTTGCAAATATGTGTCATATTTTTTCTTGCCATGAACCTTCCATTTTGTGTAGTGGCTATATTAAACTATTTGACTCTAAATCTAGGTTTTTGATTACTTTGGTGTTCTCAAGATGATTAGTGGATGTTCAGAAGTTTTATAAATAATTTTGTCCCCTGGAAATACCCATAAATTACATTGAACTGTCTTATAGAAGAATGCCTGCTATTCTACTGCAAAATGTTAATCCACCTCTTTATACATAGGTAGCATATGGTATTTTAAAAGTTGTGTAAAGTTAAGGGTGTGGCTTATCTTGTAAATGCAAATTAAATAACAACTTATCCTTAACCCAAAGAATATGTGTACACTTCCCAAAATTAGATCCTGTAATTACCTACTAGGATTTCTCCATTAATACAAATTACCAGCCTATCTGGTGAATTTAATGTTGCACTCCGTCCACTCGGCAGGTTCTAACTCAGATCAGGTTGGTAAAAATCCAGTCTCCATATGCTTAAATGAAGCCTAAATGAAAGAAGTCATTTTTGCATATACAGAATCTAACTTACAAATTCATACACGTATGCTGTGTTCACTGGTTTGTGTTTCACAGACATGCATACAATACATTGATTTTTAACGTGTATTTTTAAATGTAAATTTTTATCTCCCCACTTTTGGTAAACAAATGTTTCTCTCTTGAACATTTAAGAACCAAATAAGTTAGAGAGAACCTTCTGCTGTGGTCTGGTTAACATGGACACTGGAATGAGTTAATATTGAACAACATGAATGAGATATATATAAATGTTTTATAATAATAATCTCCTTCTTAGATAACATAAACTGTACACATTAAAAAAATTTCCATGCTGTCTATCTACCTCAACAAAAAAATCTGTTTGAACTTGCCTCATGATGAACTTTAAGAAAAACCCATTTGAACATGATCATTACTTCATAACAATCTTTGAATTTAACAGTTAATTGTGGGAAGATGCTGTCCTCCCTCTGTGTGCCTGAGACCTTTGATTTGAGCAGTTATGGCTCTAAAGGTGCTGACTCTTATTGACTCCAAGACTGACCAATGGTGCTGAAAAAGCACCCGTACTCTCCATCAGGGTTTTGAGGCTCAGAAGGATTGTGCCTCTGATGGCTGTGCTCAGGTCTTTAAACACAGAGGCTGTGAATCCAATTTGCAAAGGCAGAACCAAAAATATTCTATCAGGTTTTATTTTAGAAGTTGAGTAACAGATACATTTTCTTGTTTCTGCCTAGCAGAGGGATTTTCACTATAGATAAGCCTCCTTCAGACAATTGCTGCCTTTTCTGGCATATATTTGTCTAGTTCACTGTTCTTATTCCATTGTTTCCAAAAAGATAATACTCTGTTCTGTACTGTAGTCAAAGTTTTCACAGACATGTGCTGGGAGAGGTAATATTAATTTCCTGAAAAAGTAGTTGTTTTTCAGAGCATTCTCTGTTCTGAGATTTTAATACAAACCTTTCTTTCTCCACAATGTAACTTGTTTCCATGGGAAGAATCATATATCACGAAAAATGCCGAGCAAAGGCCAATCTGCATACCCCCTGGGGCTAAGAATTTACCATATGTTCTTTCCTTATGCTGCTGATCCCTCTGGTTCTCAGGGAGGAAAGATGTTTCCAAAGACATCTGTGAGCACATAGCAAACACATTTGTGAAAATAGAGGAGGAGCTTCCACAGTAAAGTGAATCCTAACAGCAAATACAGATTTCTTCCTTCTTTAGATAACAAGCTAGCTCATAACCAAGTAGCCACTAGTCATATCACTGCCTTTCAGTTAAAAGGGTATCACTTTCCTGTAGCATCCATTTTGTTTCATTCATTGGCATTATTCCTCTAAGATTTGTGTCAAAGGTGACAGCAAGACTTCCTCTCCATGAATTAATTGGTTTGGCCTCAGACCTAAACAGAGCAGCTGTCATTCACATGAATCATTGCACGGATTAACATTTGGATTATTTTCCCTCTTTTCAGTGTTTTACAGATGAAATGCCTCCATTGATCCCTTGCTGCATTGCTATTTATTCCCACTATTTCTGAACCTGTCACTGTTAACAAATCATGCTGGGTATGAAGACACCAGCCAGATTTGGGTAATGACTTCTGAAGGTAGTGGCTGATAGCAGTAGTGCTGCACTTTTTGGTTCTCTGCGTGGAGATAGGCCTGTAGAAATGATTAAAACAGACTGAGCAGCCTCCAAAAGTTGTGCACTCAAATCATCCTCAGCTATTGACCTTTTGCCCTGATACCTCAAAGGCAAAGGGGATAAAATCACCTGTGATTTACTGTTTAGGGAATCATGCTTTTCCCTGTTTGTCTTTCCTTTCAACAAGACACTCTCTGCTCATCTTTTTCACCTTTGCAGTACAAGGCTGGCTTTACTGTGTGCAAGCATATACAGCGTCTCCTTAACTAGCCATCCTCTAGTTCCCTAAAGCTTTGTGTTTCCCTTGATGCTTTAATTTTCCTGTGTTCCTCCTCTCCTATGCCATTAATACAACCTTGACACAAAGTTTGCCTAGAAAATCATATTGTTCTACCACAGGCCTTTCATTTTCATTGGTCAATGTGTTATAACTTAGCTTTAAAAATATTTTGATGAGTATCATCTGACAAAGCCAGGCTGATGAACTTTAGCCAGGCTAAACACTTATTAACAAAAATAAAAATTATATTTTATTTCTTTCCACAAATGTAATTATTTCTTAGTATTTCCAAGTCAGCAGATGTAGAGTTGCCTGGAAGAGAAGACTCAAAAGAAGGTATACAAAATCTGAAATATTATGGGCAGCATGAAATTGTGTGTATATGTGTGTGCATCCATCTTGCTGTACTTTCAAACAAAGCAAACGTTGATTAACTCTAAGTAACCAACTTATGATTATGCTGCCGATTTTAGAGAAAATCTTTAATTGCTTTTTATTTGAAGTATTTATTTAAGTATTTATTTTTTTAGTTTCTCCAGATTGTAGATGTTACACTTACAGGTTTCATGGGGTGAAGAGGCAACTCTTGTAGTTTTTATTCCAAGTATGTAGCTTTACTCAGTGAGACTTGCTTGTGCTTGTAGCTGGCTGGTGTCTTCTTTTTTAACTAGGGTGATTTGGCACAGGGACAGCTTGTACTTTTATGTACGCAAAGGGAAGGCACTGCAAACTTGCTCTAGGTGGTGATTTCACTGCAGGGGATGTTATCAAACTATTAGAACATCAGCTATGCTTACATTTGAGAAATGCATTTTTTGCCATATATGTATATATAGCACTCTTGACCCTTAGTCTTGGCTCCAAGTGTACCTATGTGTCCAAAACATATACATAACTGATGTTTCTTTGTTTCACACCAGCCACCGTAGACGCAGCTGATACTCTTCAGTGGACATGTTTATTGAAACTTTCAGAAAAAATGTTTCAATCACCTTGTAAGCATTTTAATTTGAAACCTGCCTTTCTTCTGTGCAATATGAAGGTTGCCTCTTGCCAAACTCCTCCACACAGTTTTTTTTCCCATTCCTGTCAACCTTGAACTGTGCTTTGTCTGGAGTTTTGACTTTTCCTTGGGCTATGGAACCCAGATATTTAGACTGCTTTTGGTTTTGGCATCAACAGGTTTTATGGATTAGGGTGCAAATCAAAAGGGAGAAATGGTAAACTCTTCTGAACAGAAGTATAACACAGATCTTAACTGTCTAAAACTGATGATTTCAAAGACAACATCAAAAATTCTTTGGGCTGCTGAAAAGAAGAGGCATTAGCCCCAGCTTTCCGTACCTTTTTCAGCTTCTTTTCTAGCCCTGTTTCCCCTACTAGTTTATTGAAGCAGAAACCATAGGGTCCAAGAGAAGTGCGTGCTACTATGAACACTTATAATGTATGACACTCAGCCAGTTTGCAACTCTGTATTTAAGCAGATTATGTTAAGCAGTATTCAGAGGACCTTATTCTGATTTCACCCCTTAAAAAACCCAAGTAGTTTTCATTAAAGCAGCAGAGTATGCAGCAGAAAGACAGGCACAGGCAAGATCAGCATAAAACACGCAATGTCTGGTATGTTGCTATGTATACTTCCTTGCTGCATCAACTCAGTGGGGCTTTCATTACTGCATGCACAAAAAGGCTTCCCCAATGTGAAAAAAGGAAGATGCTTAACTCCTCTAATTCCTCTAGGGAAATCCTAGCTTCTCTTCAGGTGTGGGAATGGTTTTGTGTCTTTCTGAACTGTTTAAACTGGCTGCTAATTGTGCAAAACATGGTTAGGTTTGATTGATCTTCTCTTGCTATTTCTCGCTTCACTGAGCTCACTACAATTTTAATTCCCCCCCCAGGTCTCACAAAGATAAGGGATGAATAAACTCATCAGTGAGATACTAGATACAAAAGTATCATTGAGGCAAAACTCCCTCTCCTCAAAGTCTGTGTACATAAACATTAAAAACAAGCTAAAGCATGAAAAATAAACCCAGATGATTAAAAAACATCTAATTTTTCTCTTTCAGACGTTCTATCCCTATATTATTAGAAAACACTTCTGTACCTTACAAGAATTCACTTTAAACATCATAATGTTTTACATTCATGTTTAAAACTGCCCTTGATTGTAGCAGGTTTGAGGTATTGCCCTTTTCATAAGTAAAATGACTTTTGCAGCAGCCAAGAACCACTTTCTACACAGGAGAAAAAAGGTTTTACCTCCCAACACGTGTTGGAAATGCATGTTAAAAATCAGTACTAGAGAGCCTGGGTTTCACTTTCACTTAACAGTGCCTTAATTAGCTTTTTGGGTTGTGCCTTTGGATTTGTCAAATGTACACTTAAACACACAAATAAGTGCATCTGGGCACCCTGCTGTAGTCCTGCTCTAGACACAAAACAGAAACAGTCTCCATTGCAAACCATGCAGTTTAAAGCTTCATTGATATGTTGAGAGAAAAATGCAGCAGAACTTGTCTGCATTCAAAGACTGGATCTTGAAAACTGGAATTCCCAAGAGGAGTGCTGCCAGAGAATTTTTGAGAGTGGTGTTGCTGTTATGTGTAAGGAAAACCTTTTCAGTGCCCTTTATTCATATGTACAGGTCTTTCTATATCCATTTTTTCCTAAATTTAGGTGAGTTGTTTTAAAATTGATTCTTAAAACATAGCAATGTTTCAAATGTGGGGTTTTTTTAGGGAGTCTCTCATTGCTTTAAATTTGTAGAGCTCATGTATACCAAGCCGTTCTTTCAAAATTGCTTATAGTGTAAACACCCTGTCTCCAAAGATTAAAACTTTAGAGGCCTCCAGCTGACTACCCAGGCCTGAGACATTTTCTTCATGCTATCTTTAGTATAAATAGCAGGTGGCCAATTCCCCTACTCATGTGAGTCATTCCAAGACTTGGCCTCAGTTTCACCTTTTGCAGAATGATTGATCACTGGAGCCATCTCAGAGTTAGTACCCAGGATGGAGATACTTAGGAAAAATCCCTGAATTACACATGCAGTGCACCATTGAAAAGGAAGAGTGAGTACAGACTGATTCATAGTTCATTCATTCATTCATTCTTCCAAGCATATACAGGGTGATTTTTTGAGAAGAAGAACCCATGAAAATGTCATTTGTCTTTTCCATTTTATTTCAAGGACCACATTGGCATTGATAAGAACTTTCTATGAAGTGGATTTTTTCTGCTTGTGCATACTTTTCTTTCCTTGTAGGCCACTCTGTAAATTTGTATTTCTATTTGTTCTTGTTTTGGAATCTCCACTTCCTGGATCTTTGTAAGTAGTGTTATGACTCAACATAAACTTAACATTTTTAAAAGGAAGAAAAGCACTTTCAGTTTCTCTCAGTTCTTTGTAATTAAAGACAAAAAAAGCTGAAGCTAGGTAGGAAGTAGTTTTTGTTTGTAACTGGGATGTGCGCCACTTTAATGACATAAAAGGATGAAGGAAAAAATCTTTAGCTCTGAGGCATTGTGTGTGTCAATGAAGTAAGGGTTATTTTAGCAGCATGTAAGCCAGTGAATCTGCTCTTTCTGTAACATTATGGGGATCTGTATCAACTCACCTTGGAAGGAAAAATTCAGGAATCTTAATCTTCAGCATTCTGCTAATTCAAAAACATGCCATATGTACCAGGCAAAACGTGTCTTTGTAGTATCATAGATAAATTTAGACTGGAAGGGAACTTCTTAAATGTAGCACCAACCATTTGCCTAAATTGGGCTGCTTTCAAAGTTAATCAGATTGCTAAGGACTTTGTCCAGATAGGATGATCTCCATCCTGGTCCAACTCCAAGGATGAAAATGCCACAACCTCTCCGGCAAATCTGCTCCTCTGCCTAACATAATTGTGAACATATTTTTATAGCTATCCAACAAAAATTTCCTTACTAGAAAATTTCCCTTACTTTCCCTTGTGTCTGTTGCCTCTTGTGCTTCTGCTATGCATCTCCAAAAAGAGCGTAGGTCCAGCTTCTCTGTACCGCTTTTAAGGCAGTGGAAAACAACACATAGGTTCCTCCTTGGCCTTCCTCTTCTGTAGCTGAAAAAGCTTAGGTATACCTAAAGCCAAAATAACTGTGTTTATAGAAATGAATCTTTTAAAAGTGATGTTGAGCTCTATATGCATTGTGTCTTAGTGTTTATACTTGTAGCAAATGAACTTTTTGGGAAGAAAGGCAATATTCAAGGTTTCAGCCTACAATTGGATAGACGGGCACCTCCGTGTTCTGAAAGTCAGATGCTTGCTGGCCATCAAGCTAAACAAACTGATGGTACTTCAGCCTTGAATAAGATATCAACTCACACCTTTCTAGTAATATTTTCTCTAAAACTCCTCTCATGCCCCTGAAGTAGAGACATGACTATAGAGAAATACTCAAAGAAGGAACAAAAAAAAGAATGAAGCAAGTGTCATTTTCTAGTCATAATTTATTTCCTCTACAGATCATGAATACTGCCAATCACTATGACTTATAGAAAAGGGAATACATGATTATTTCACTAAATTTTTAAGGGGACAATTACAACTATTCAATTTTTCTTGATGTGAAAGATGCTGCTGATGTGTCTACAGCAGGTGTCAATCCCAAATGGGAGGGCACACTAGGTTAGAGATGAGCTACATTCCTGGAAAGAGCCAGATTGGAATAAAATAATTCTGTGAAGACACTCTTGATCCTCCTTACTCCCATCTGTCTTGAATTTGAGGCCAAAGGGTTTAGTTCTGAGGTCTTGATCTATCTGAACAAACTACAAGCTTGATCTATCTGAAAAAACAAATACTGAACATTGAACAACTACCTATTAATGTTTACATTGTGGAACTTCTTATTTTTATGTTTCATGCTGTACAAATATATGATACAATTATGCTAATAAATTTCACTCATTTCAGAAGGTCCACAAGACTGCAAGATTGCCCATAAACAGGATTGTCCTGAATCTGTCCTATCTATTAACCTGTATGGTGCTATCACTGTCTTAGCACTTAAATATGTCATGTTCCTCTAGGTAGATGGTTTTTGGCTGACCTTCACACAGTGTTCATGTTCCTTTATCAGTAGAAGTGCCACTGGTATCAGCAGGATGTACTGTGCTTGCTCCGTTCTTACCTCTAGAAAGAAATACAAGCACTGGGCAGTCCAGAACTGTCAGATTTCTATCGAGATACACGTTCTACATCCACTGAACTTTATTTGCATTCTTATGAACACAAAACATTGCATTTGCACCAGAAAATGCAGGGCTCTAGTTGAAAGAGATGTGGTCCTTCCCCAGCTTTCACAGCATCTATTTGAGAGATAGATTCTAACTCTTTAACTCTGAAAGGAGTTGCAATAAACAGAGCTGGAAATGACTTCTCTTTGCATATACCTAGGAAAAGAAGGAGAGAATCCTGGAAGTCACGTGAAGGAGCTGTTTATTCACAAGACATCGAGGTAGCACATAAATCCCTGGCAGACTTAGTTAAGATAAAACATATAAAAAGAGATCAGTATTATCAAAATATAAGTTGCAAAGGAGACCAAAGCGTCAGATAAATTGCAGTGTTTGGCCTGTACTGGAGAGACTTGCCTCAGTAATTGTTACAGTCTGATATGTAAGAGGGATAGCAATGATAAGGTAGATGAGATCATAGAATCATAGAATCATAGAATGGTTTTGTTTGGAAGAGACCTTAAAGCCCATCCAGTTCCAATCCCCCTGCCATGAGTAGGGACACCTCCCACTAGACCAGGCTGATCAAGGCCCCATTCAACCTAACCTTGAACACTTTCAGGGAGGGGGCATCCACAGCTTCCCTGGGCAACCTGTGCCAGTGCCCCACCATCTGCATCGTGACGAATTCCTTACTAATATCTAATCTAAACCCTTCCAATTTAAAGCCATTCCCCCTCGTCCTTTCACTGTAGGCCTTTGTAAAAAGTCCCTTCCCTGCTTCCTTGTAGCACCCCTTCTGGTACTGGAAGGCCACTATTAGGTCTTCCCAGAGCCTTCTCTTCTTGAGTCTGAACAACTCGAACTCTTTCAGATGGGAGACACAAACCCCATTCTCTACAGAGAAATTACAGTCTTGCATAAAACCAGGGTACTCTTTCTAGAAGATCTGTGTTTACTCATGTAGAAAGAAAGAACCAAATATAACTACTTTCAATGCTACCATGCATGTAATTACAGTTGTGATAATATGTGAAATGAGCCAAAACATTTGCTGGGCTGTTTTCTTTAGAAGGACTCAGAAAACACCATAATAATAACCATAGCAATCTATAAAACAACAGCTTCTGCAGTGACACATAGACATAGCTTTGAAGATATTTTGGCTATCCTGCCACAAAGAAAGAGACTTAGATTTTTTTTGTTCTCTATCATAGGCTAATACACAGTCTGAAAAGTAAAATTCATGGTTGTGTTATTTCTGAAATATATTATTAGTCTTAGCTTTTTGCTTTTGCTCTTTCTTCTGTCTTCTAGCTCAGTCGTTTTCAAGATTGTTGAACACCAGAAATGTTCCTAGTGGGAAGATGGGTTTATGTCCCATACATGGATTGTTGTAAAGCATTTGCAGATTTGCTTTCCTTTGTCACTTTTCACTGCCTCCTTAAAAGCAGACACCATTCCCCCATGATTTTACGGTCCACAGCCTGAAAACTACTGCTGTAGACATTTTCACGTTTGATAGTGTGTTTCTCTGCCATTGTGTTTTTAAGCAGCTGCTGTTCAGAACTAGGTCAGCATATGCCAACAGCTCATGATCTGAAAAGAGGACACTCTGGGTCATGCCTCACTAACGCTGTGGGGAGTCTTGATCCATGAACTGAGTGTTTATTCAGTTGCTACTTCACTTTCTCAGATCACACAGGCACACAGGTGTACACACAAACAAGTACATAGCACCCTATATTTTTTAATCACGAGCAAATATCTGCTTCCTATGCACTGATTCACGAGCTGACTAAGTCACCAGTATTGAGTGGATTTTTCCAGAGCAAGAAAGAAAGAAAATTTGTGTGGGGACAGTGGGATTCAAGCCCCTCGTCTTTAATGAGGGCTCCCATCCTGATCTGCAGTGACCTTCATGGAAGGCCTCCCACAGACTTCAGCTGGGTCAGGGGTTTACTTTAAAAACTGCACGCTGGAACATGTTGCTTTGCTCAAAAAGTGTTTACAACTTGAGTGAAATGGAACTTGCCCATTTAATGTAGAGGGCTTTAAAATCCCTGAGCAGTTGATTTTCCTGCGTTAACGCCCCCAGCATAATACACTGTATTGTAATCCCAGACCCAGAGGTTCAGCCATCTGTGACCAAGACCCAGATTTACAAAGAGTAACAGGGCTCCATAATGACATCGTTATGCATATTACAACATTACAAACTCTTGGGTCAGATATACATTTTTCCCCTGTATAATGGGGAAATGTAGTTCAAAGTTGCCCAATGTCAAGACAAACATGGCAGAATAGCAAGCCCATCTCTACTGTTTTTCAACATGTGATTACTTTCTGTACCCACAAGAGATTTGTTATCCATATCCTGCAGAGAGCAGCATTAGCCACTTGGTTATATTAAATGCTTGGGAAACAAGTGATTTGATTACTGTCTTTTACTTAATCTACTAAATCATGAAGTTGCACCTGCTGTTATGAACATAAAGATTTTATCTTTGTGAGTTTGTTAAATACGCCAGATGGCAGAAATGATTCCCATCTTGCTCATTGGTAAAGCAGCCAACAGGTACAGAGAGGCAAACTTGTAATTTTGTTGGCAAAATAATTTGTTATAACCTAGTTAATTTTCAGCAATGGTTAAAAACATGTATAAATTTCCATTCAAACTCTGGGAAAATTAACTCTTGCTGACATCTTTAAAATATGAATCTTTCATCCTCTATCAGCATGTAAAGATATACAAGTCTGTATCTATCAGCAACACTACTTTATTTTTAATGAATAACCGAAAGTGATAATTTCTCACTTTTTGAAAAACTCTGGTATTGGAACCTTTTTTATCCCTCTAGATTCTTTAATGACATGAATGCCATTATTCCATTTCCTACAGAATTTGCCTCAGATTTTAATACAAGAAATTACTTACTCCTGCAGATCAAGTAACTGTGACAAGCATCTCTGTAGTATTGTTAATATGTTGTTCCAGGTCCTTAAGTCAGTCAAATATGTAGAAAAGCTGGATTTTACAGCAAAATTTGCTTGCTATTTTGTGAAAACTGTGCATGCCATTAGCAGTAAGCAGAATATCAACAAGTGGTAATTATAGCACTGTTATTTTTGTAATTTTTTTTGTTACAGTCTTAAAGGTAAGAAAAGATCACTTGAATGAAATGGAAGACTTCTTTTAGAAAGACATTACTAAGTATAACTGCAAAGATGAAAAATACCCTTTTTACATTTTTAGTTATCCTCTATCAAAAATTTTGAGCTTTACTTCTAGTTTGGGCTTATCTAGCTTCAGATCCAAGGTTAAAGCTAAATTTTGCAGTACCATTGCCTACTAAAGGCCTGGCCAAAGAACAGATTCTTGAAAACTGGGAGCTCCACTCAGCCACAGAGTTACCACATCACTGTGTTCCCATCTCACCACAAAGAGATCTTCTACTTTGTTGGAACAGAACAAATTGTAAAAATCACTAGCTATTTAGTCCTTTTAACACACGTCCTAAATACAGGTTTTGTACACATTGTGCTACCTTTGGTCCTCTGCATTTGAAGCCAGTTCTGTTTCCTTGGGAAATACTGTGGTATGCGTACCCTCTTTCCTTGAGCATCATTGTAGTGAGTCCCGGCATACTCTGACTTCAGTGTTTCTTCCTCCACAGACATACAAGACTGGATTGAAGAGAAACACATGGTCTATAGCAGTTCATGTGTATGGTCACTCCTTAGTTCCTAATAGCAGTTACGCAGAAACCTTAACAAAGAAAATAATGGAACGTTGTACTTTCCAGTTCGGGGTCACCTCCCCTTTTAAATTCTCACTGTGTTTTCACTGTGAACCTCTGAAGCTCCAAGATGTTTTTCCTATAGCTTCAAGTTTCTCCTCTGAGTCATGATAAAACTGGTGTATCCTCAACAATAAACTAAATTTTTCCTTGTTTTCTTGGTGTAATCCAGTCTCTTTGGACTACAAAACTGTTCTTGTCATCTTCACATCTTTCCAATATTTTCTTGTTTGTAAATACATTCTCTAACTTTTCAAACACATTTTTAGAAAGGCTTTACCACAAGTTGTCAGGTTTTTTTATTCAGATTGTAATTTTTTTTCTAATCCCACCCTTCTTAGAGATATGACAAAAAAAAAGTCTCTCTGGGTTTCTACTTCTCATTTCATGTTTTTTTCTAAACTGACTGGCAGCCACCTAGGTTTACACTACTCCCAAGGCTTGATTCTAGTACCAAATAATAGACTCCACAAGTAGCAAGTACAAGCAGCAAGTACTTGTGATTCTGGATCTTCACAGCATCAGACATAATCCATAAGTCTTACAAAAACAGACTCCCAAAACTGCCACATCTCTGAATAATTCAAATAATTTGAATTAGTTCATGACACACATTTTGACAAGCCGAATAGATTGTGAACCTTGGCATTAACATTATAAATCACAGTGTTTTCTTCCAAGTCTTAAGCCATTATCAAAGTTTTAATCTGACTGTCAATAAGGTAATATTTAATTAGTGATCATACCAGTGATTGTATCATAAAATAACTTCATTAATTTCATTTCAGGGAGTTCCTGGATATAATGGGAGTGTCAGAATAGGGACAGAACCTGGCAACAGGCTTCTACTTCCAGAAGGGTGTTGTAAGTACAGTCTTACTCAGATACATTCCCAATTGTAAACTCCAATAATTTTTTTCATCTGCATCTGTTGCAGTGACACAAGATAAAAGAGCTTGTGTGGTGGTTTGGGCTTTTTCCTGGGTAGTAGCAGTTTGAATTTCCTGGAAAAGACGCAAAGATAGGAATTCATCTAACTATCGTGTCGGTCTCAGACAATCTGGTCCTCCTATATTTTAGGAGATGAACCAATGTTCTGTTCAATTTGCTGGAGATGACACATCTTAATCAGTAAAGACAAAAAAATGTGATTTCATAATGATACTAGGTCAAAGGATCAGGTAATCTGGGACTACTTCTTGTAAAGTTCACCAGGCATTTCTGAATGATAAGGCCATCTTTTTTGGAAACACTCGCTCTTCTTCAGTTGAATGAAAATAAAATATTTCTGTGTATCTCAAAGGACAAATTAAGCTATGACTACCCTGTCCTGACAAATCATGGAAACTGCTCAACAGTGAAAACTATCTTCACTTTTTCTCTATTTCTCATGCATTTCTCTCACACATGCAGCAGTCTGGTTTCCTCTGTGATTCCTCCTCTGTTTCCACTTTTATAAGGCTTCAAATAGGGTCTCTAGGACTAAATATTAGGGAGAGTGGGGGTAGGGTATCATTCCAATGAGAAGATTGTACAGATTAAAATGTAATGTAATAAACCAAGTGTTTTAGAAATATGCACTTACAGGCATTTAACTTTAAGCAGACCATTTCATAGATTTTATTACACTGGACTCCTGCCAGTAAATGAAAATTGCATGGAATACTCAGGCTTCACAATGAGATTTTCCATTATTGCATCTAACTACCAGAGACAGCAGTAACCTCCACTGGTGCTCTGCCTTTGGCTCCCTTCTGAGATTTAGGACATTAAATTACTTCCATATGACATGGCTTAAAATGTCGAAAATCAATCATCTGACTTATGATTCTTAAGTTTTGTTTCCTTTCAAGAGTCATATTTCAAAAGTTCACAGCTGAACCTCATCTTCTTCTAGCTGCAAGCCAGAATCAGTTAAAGATAATTTAAACACTATGAGAAGATTGTAACATAAGCTGGTTTCTACATTCATTTATTTTTCAACATGAAAGAGTTAAGAGAAGAGAAGCCTTTTAAAAGGTATTGATCACTAATATTAAGGCATTAATTGTGGAAAGTATAAGAAAGAAGACTGTCTAATTGCTGTATATTTGCACAAGTCATTTTCTATACAAGCCAACAGCTCATTTTCAAGCTTTTCTCTCCCTGACACAAATTAAAAGACACACTGATCTAGTTTCTGACAAAATAGTGAATGGTGGATTTGGACACCACTGGACAATCTTCACAAATAATTCAGGGTAAAGAAAATTACCTTTTTATTTTTTGTTTGATCACGCCCTTCTTGAACTGAAATCTCTTCACATAGGAAAAAGAATATATACCAGAATTTATGTGTTCTTGATATATTTGGTCCCTAGTGACCATGAAAGAGCTGTCTTCATTTCCTAATCTGTAAAATCTACATGACTGGTTCACTAAACTGAGCTTTACTCTCCATTTTAATGGTCTTTTAAGTAGGATTAAAAACAACATAGTAGGAGATGTATAAATATTTGGATATTCTGTTGTTTACTAAACAGAATACGAAGCTTTTTTTTTTTCCCCGGGGTTCTCCTTTGCACTATCCAGCCTTAATTTACAGCTTGAGGGCTAATATTATATAAACAATCATTTATTTCAGAAGAAATATCATCATTATTAAGCTATTGGTTAAAGAAGAATCTCTGCTTTCTTTATCCCAGTTGGATTGAGGTAATTGCCTTAGGCTGCAGGCAGGAGAATGGAAAGCAGATGAAGAATGTTTAAGATTAATCACACAAAGAAACTGCCGCAGAGAGAAAGTTTCAGCTTAGACAGGCATGCTGGAAAAGAAACTTTGCGTAGTTGCTCACTACTTTTTATCTCCACCACCCTTAAACCCCCCAAAAAATTAGTAAGAAAGTCATCAGCAATTCTTGATATGTGTGCTGTGCAAGCAAACAGGTGTGCTTGCAAGTACTTTCTGATAAGAAAGGAAATATGACATCCCACAAACAACACTGTTCATTAACCCAGATGCTGGTACAGGGAAGATTGTTTAAGGGTGAAGCTCTTCTTCATTTTGATCTATTTACGCTCGCATTGGAGACAAGAAGAGCCTATTTAATCATGTTGGAGACTCAAATCAAACCTGCAGAAATCTCTTCAGCCACATTACTCCCATATGTCCTGCTACCCTGTATGTCAAAAATGCACTAAGGACTTATGTCTCCTATTTTTCACATGGGATTCATCTTACTCAATGGAAGAAATTGAAGTTTTAAAACATCTCACCCTGGCTTCTTTTATAGTCAAATGAAAAAAAAAACAAAACGAGTGATTTACATGAATTGTTTCAGCAATCTGTCTTAGAAAGACATGAACTACGCTCTAGAAATGCTCACTTCTTTTTACTGACTGCTAAACAAGACCATAATAAGTTACACAGGCTTCAAAGCCTAACCCTGAAGCGCCTAACTTAGGAGAGAAGACATCCAAATTTATAAGCAGGGAGTTAACTTGCTGCTACAGGAGAGTCTCTTCTAGACATTTCCAGGAGACTGGTTGTGTCATTGCAACAGTGCGTGTCTGCAGGCAAACTTAATATTAACAATCATATGAGAATTTGTATTATTATTTTTCCCATGAAAATTCTCTAATGCATTTGCTGATACAGCCAGTTAAGCATGATTTTGCTCACTCAGATCAAACAGAAATATGGTCAGTACTGGTGATACCTAACAGTGTCAAGTGTTCACTAGCACACCCAAGGAGACATCTTTGGAAATCCTCTTGATGAAGACAAAACTAAAAAGGGCACCACATGCCAGAGACATGTAGTCATGTTCTTTAAATGTGATAACTCTTAAGTGTCAAATCTTTCTCCTTCAATAACTAGCCAAAGGATAGATCTTTATTTTTTAAATCTTTACTTACTCTACATTAAACAACTTATTTTACAATAAAAAAACTTGGTTTTCATTATTATTAAAGAAAAATTATTCATGGCTTTACATAGGTTCTATCTGAAAAGTGTGATAGTTCGTACAGTAAAACAGCATTCTTGGAAATACAAGGCTGGTTTATTTTTGGTATTTTTGTTCTTAAATCAATATGAGTTAGGCTGGAATATGAGTAGGAGTGATACACAGCACTTCATTAACAACCACATACGGTTCCCTCTTTCTTTCCCAAATGAATTAAATATTAGCCCTATTCCTCAGCTACAACAACAGAAATTTCTGCAGACAACTGAGGCAGACTATCTGAAGCTAGACTAAAAGTAGCAAAGAGTTTAAGCATCCAGAATTCTGTTACTTCTAATTGACAATTAAAATATGAAAGTTCGATCATACCTTTGTTAAGAAAGAGAATTTGAGCATGACAGTAGGCCTTCTGAAGCCCTACGAGAGACACATGACTCTGTCCATGGACTTTAACTGTCTTTGGATCAGGCCAACATTAGGCATTTGCCCAGGCATTTTATTATAGACCCTGGATTTCAGACTTCCTCTGTTTTCCAATGACTTCTGTGATACAAATGGAACAGACTCACCTTTCTTGAGGATTTAGCTACTGGACAGATGAAAGTAGAACTTAGGCTGTCTATCTAACCAGGCTGCAATCTGGATGTTATGTTAAAAGGAAGAATGTTTAGAAGTTTTGCTACAGAAGAGGTGCATATCAAAGTCATATAATCTGGGGATTTTCGGTGATCCTTACGATACAGTATTCTGCTGAGACACTGAGTAATCTGAGATGAGCTCTGGTCTATCCAGAGTGAATAACAAATCTGTTTATAACAATGGGATCAGAAGCGTGTACTTAGATTTCCCTTGGGAGAGGCTGGGTAGATAAAGTTACTTCACTAAGGGCTGATGTGCCAGTGAAATTCTTTCTGCACTCAGGTCTTGTATTGGTATAAATTTCCCTTGAGCTTGGAAAGGGCTGTGATCAATACTTCAAAACAAGGTTTATTGTCTTCGTAGAAAAGTTGCATTACCTGAATAATCTTTTATTAGACATTGAATAATTCTGTCAAAGAATCTAGCAGCTTTCTTCTCTTTTCTTGCTGAAGACATGTTTCTGACTTCTATTAAGGGAAGGACCAAGACAAATCTTCTGAACAGCCAGACGACTTTTCATTAGATTAATGCAGTAGTCTGCTTCAAGAGTTTTTCACAGTGCAAGGTCTTCATGTGTTTGAGAAAGTGAGTGAAATCATAAGTCTTGTCATACAAATGTTTATGGTTTTTGTTTTATGTTTTATAAACATTTATTTCAACAGTCCAGCAACAGCAGAGCTGTGCTCAGCCACTCATAGCCACTATCAGTAGTATTGGGAATGCCTGTGATTTATCTTGTCAGGTGTGGTATTGTCACTTTGGAGTAATAGTGCTTGTTTGCTTTTTTAAGATCTGTCATAAGCATTAATATTAAATGTAAATACTAAACTCTGAAAATAAGATTTCATTTTCATTTCGAAAGACATTGTCTACCTATTAACACACTTTTCCAGTCTCATGGTGATCTTCTTTTTCTTGTTCTCTTTCAGTTCACATTAAACTCTACACATCTCTTGGCAGGGCCTTATGCATCTGCATAATCTCACATAAATGCTAAAGTGAATTGAATTTATAATACCAGAAAAGTAAGATCTGGGTGCCTGAAATTCTTCATTTTTTAAGTTCCTCATGCCAAAATATGCAGTTTTCCAAGGGTTTCTCCGTATCTCATGTCTACCAGTTGTAGAACTGTTCCGTGACCTACTTTTTATCTAGTTCTCCACAGTTCTGAGGTTTCTCTTTCTTGCCACAGTGATGTTCTAAAAAGTAAAATCTGTTTCTGTTATGCGTTTTCTTTCCAAGTACCTATATTACTGTTTGAGATTAATCACCAAAGACTACATGGGTTTGATTTTGCTTTGTGGACCCATGGTATGTATTGCACCACAATTTTGCCAGGGGCATTCAAAGTGCCCTAGCAGATGAGTGCATGAGTGCTTCCAACTCTTGGATATGAAGAGAGCTGTTTTAACAGCTACTGCCAGCTCTATTGTGTTCACAGCACACTCTGTGAAGTTCCTTTCAGCTACATGTCACTTCTAGTTTATGTTGACTGAAGTTTTAACAATGATAGATGGTACTAAGCTCAAACAGGAGCTAATGCTTAAACCTGCACGTCATTTTTTAACTATGATGACTTTTTCATGAAGTGTGAGATAACATTCATGGGTACATTTAGTTATTTTTGGACATTCAGATATTTCATTCTATACTACATGTTTGGCACTATTTACCTATGAGAAGGGGAAAAAAATGAACTAGACAAATTTGCCTTATAAAGAAGCTGCAAATTAAAGGTATTCGGTGCTTTGCTTACCAAAAATAATACTGTTTGATTTCATACCACTGTCAACTCTAATATCAGCTCAATCACTCTTTCCAAAGGCCAGGAGTACTTGCTTTAACAGAGAAGCCGGCCTAACTGTTCTGCAATAACTCCCCCATGTGGGCATTCCATTTCACTCCACAATTATTATCTCCTTTTCAAAACAGGAAAGTTGTCTCAAATATTAGTCTCTTTCAAGTATAGTGGCTGCACATACAAATTTTTCTGGTACACTTATGATGTATGGAAATCTTTATCTTGGTTACTTTTCCTGTGTCAGTAACATGCAGAACATATCATCTATGCTAATCTAAGAGTCAGACTGTTTTAATTTTCTAAACGTTAGAAAGAATGGTTCCAGTTGGATGAAAATTATCTAACTTACCTTTACTGGCAAAAGAAGGCTACACAGCAGTCTTTTCCTCTGATTTAGTTTAAGTCTGACTTCTTTAGAAACTCATGTTGATCAGTCCGGCTTCACCTCCATTTGTTTACTGAATTTAGGGAAAGCCTGTTTGCTGTTAATGGTTCTGAGCATGTCTAATCAGCCTAGTCTTTGAAGTACTGCTAAGAGCTGACTGCTGTCTCTTGCTATGCTGTCAGCATAGCTCATCCCCATAGAGATGATCTGGTAGTGCAAACGATTTGAAGGATTATAGACCCTCCAAAAGTCTGCGTAATCAATACAGCTATGAAACTTCATACAAAAGCTTAATGTCATTAATTAATAGTTTCTAAGCAGCTCAACCACACTAATTATGATTGCTTTCCTGTAACTTAGAGATAAAAACAGTCATCTAATCATCTATTGGGCTTTGTGAGAATAAACAAAACAATTTTTTCTTCACTTTCACAAAGACTAAATCTAAGTCTCTTAACAGACAGATCACCAAAGCATGAAAGACTAAGTCATATTTCTGCTGTCAGTAGGTTGTATCAGACAAACATCCTGTATAGGTTTGTACATGGACACTAAACATAAGTTGGCACAGAGAGAGAAAGAGATGATCCAGTTTGCTTCCCTCTTTGAGCTGGTTGATTTAATGATGGACTAGAGGCAGACAGAAGGGAGGTCATTTTCAGGCTGAGTAAACACAGCAATTTCTCACACAGAATTGTCCCTAGTGGCAGCTGTTTGACCTATACGGAACTTGTCTAGTCAAGAAGAAAGTTGTGAAACAACTCTTCTTGAATGTTTTCTTTTTCCTTGGACCAGTCGCAGGAAGCCCAGGCATATCTCAGGGTCATTTTTTTTTCTATGTGATTCTATACTGTATATAAATGTTAATCATTCATGCCTTTTGTCCAGGGGAAAACAACTGAACAATGATTCCTGACTTTTTTTGCTTCTCTACTCTAACAGATTTTTGGTTTCTCTCATTGTCCAAATAAATTCCCTAAATTTCCTCTTGGACATGTCTATATAAGCTATTGGACATACACGGCTTTTGTACTGAGTTTTTTATATCTGTTTGTAAATGTATATTGCTATGTGGCAATTTATAATTTGCCTAACAAAATTTTTTTTATAACTTTCCTAAATGTAAAAAAAAATAAATTATTCTTCATAGGTATGTGTTGAAATAAACAATCATTTTCAGCAGAGTTGAAAATAGAGCACAGGTTAAGGTTTTATGAATTGGGTAAAGCCAGGGTAGGCATTCTACATACTTTTGAATACTTTTTAGTAAATAATACATTCTAGTGCATTTACATTTATATCGACAGCTGAATTTTCTAGTAAGCTCATGAAAATGTTGCACCTCTCCTTGCAGAGACTGTCTGAAATATCAAACTAAATTCTAGGGCCAGCCCCCACTCTTTGGGTACTCAGTGGTGTAGAGAAATTTGGCTAATATAACATAATCTATGAATAACCAGGTGAACAAATTCTTAATTTCATAACTATCAGGGGTATACAACTGCTCTCCTCTCATCTGAGCTGGATGTATATTGTCACAGGCTGAAAGACAAATGTTAAAGTTTAGGACTAATACTTGATGTAAACTTCTGTGTTACAAGTGCTATCAAAAATTACTTAGTAAATCCAAATCATCACATGCTAATCACTATAATTGCATCATTGTATTGTGTCCTTCAAGGGTATTAAAAGATTTTCTAAAAATTGAGGAAATACCATAACACACAAGCAAAATCCCCCACAGCCTTCGTTTTGCATTGTATTAATGGGTCTATCATTGCACAAGCGGGAAGATGTCTTAGAAGGGTTATCCTGTTTCTCACATTTGACTTATTCTTTCAGTTTTCAACTGCAGTCTGAATTTGCTCCCTTTAATACTAGAAATCATTTGGCCTAGTAAGGCTTCTAGTTGCTCTGTATACCTTAACATGAGCTCCGTAGAAGCACATATCATCTAATATTACTTTTATTCTACTCATAATGCTGGGCTTTATACTGAGAATTGTACTATTTGGAATCTTTCTTTTTATATAGAAAATAGAGTAAATTTTTTTCTTGTGCTACTGCTAATCCTTAGAAGATTCTTAAATAAGAGGGTCTATAGGAACTCTTCTCACTGCTTAATAAATTCTCTCTCTCTTTAAATTTCCCACTTCCTCCAGTGCTCTCAAATACTAAACTGCATTTGTGGCTTTCATATTGAACAACAGGAAAAGATCAGTATCTGCAGAGAAATCAAAGGCAGAGGTCCATGTACTAAGTAGGAAAGCAAAGATAACCTCTGGGTCTAAAGGTGCTTCTGGGTACAGTGGGCGTGGCATCACACAAGCAAGCAATACAACTAGCATCATTTGTTAGCTGCATTTTGTTCCATTTTTAGATAACCAGAGACCACATACATCTGTAGTTACTGGTGCATCTCTCAGCAAAAGTGCAGACTGAGTTCCAGGTATGCTCAATCAGATCTGTAGAAAGATGCCGTAATTACTTCATTATCTAACATTTTTGTGCTAAAAATACATAGTCAAATGTTTTAGTTAGGACATCCAGCATGCTTTATGTGTTTACAGAAATATTAAGCATTTGGGGAGTGACAAGACTAAGCATTTGGGGACAGTGACAGAACTCTGGGAACAGCAAGCTAGAAATAAGAGAGGGAGCATTTTGTACTGCTTGCTCTGCTATGAATGGGAGGTCTCCTCACACTTTGTAAAAAGATACTGACTTCCTGTTACCAAAATAAGGGCCTGTTAGTTCTTTCCCTTTCAGTTTGACTGGCAAAGTCAGGTAAAACCACAGACTAGTATCATTTTAGTGTCAGTTTTCTCAGTAAGCTTAGTTATCCATGAGCAATGCAGTAGGAGTCAGTTTTAAATTGAGAGCATACTATCTCAAATACTTGTTCTGATCTCTTTAGGAACACAAACTGGCAAATTTAAGCCAACAATCTATGAACCAATACTCTAAGCCTATTCCTAAAACTTGGTTTTTTTGTATTACCTCATCTGATGCTTGACAAGACAAATGCTGTGAATGGTAAAATTGATACAAACCACAATTTCCTTTACAGGTACCTGCTTTCACAACTGACATGAACAGCTAGAAATTCTCCAGTATATACGTAGAAAAGTATCTCATATTTGGCAAAGAAGAGGGTATTGATCTGATGGCAGGACAGCTGTAGAGCTATATTTAAATTGTCAGGAGTAAAAATACTTGGGCTAATCAGCAAACGCATGAGATGGGACTGAAAGTAGGTGAACATAATCTGGTCATCACTCTAATTTTAACACTCTCTACTAAAAAAACTACATTAATCCTAAGGTGGTGTTTTATTCTTACCACAACAAAAAAGTGTGTACGACCTTACGGGCAAATTTACTTATTAAAAAACATGGATTTTTTTTTTTGCATTCACCAGTATAAGTCTTTTCTGACATTCTGTCTCAGTCAACATATGTTTGACTTGCCAATTAAACCTTTCAATTAAAAAAAACCCCTGTTTTTAAAACTGATCAGTTTGACTGAATCTGGGCAATGCATTACAAACTATTCAGGCACCACTCCAGGTGGCTTTTCATTGTTCATATCTGTTTATAGATACATCCATATCATCATGAACCTATATTTTACTGAACCATAAAAATAAACCTTGAAATAGATAAGTGATAAGCCTACAATAAACGCAGTTCCTCAGCATTATTTTGCTGGGAGTCATCTGTTCTGCAGTGGAATTATATCAGTGGATTTCAGTGGGTATATGTTAGAGTAAAGGAACAGCTTACAGATCCTGCTCTTTCAGAGTAAGCTATTTTCATTTACTGTTCAGAAATAATCGGTTAAGGTGAACTACACTGAAGAATAACATAGTTAAAACTAGCATAGACAATCTATTATAGATGATTTTAATCCCAAATCACAAAATTCACGAAAAGTCTCCTAATGTCATTGAAAGATGTTGAAATGCTGATAAGCCATAAAAGGGATGGTAGTCATTCCATCTGGTGGGAAATTTACTGTGCTACTGTGTTCCACATCTGCAAGAGAAAAATTATATTATTTCCAATATAGAAATGGGAGGCCCAAGTATTAACTTGTAAAACTTCATGTGTTCAAATGAAATAGCGAACAGGAGTTCTCTGTACTTCCTCACTTCCAAATACACGTTGTGTCTGCAGGCAGGGAAAAAACAGTCTGAAAAATATGGAAAATAAAATAATTTACTTAACCAGCTTCCACTAAATAACAATTCCTTCAGCTACTAAACACTTTCCATCGCACCTGTAAATTTCACTACATTTCTGACACTTCTGTGGTTTTTCATAAAGACTGTTCGAAATACAGAGTTCCTTGTTGTGTTGCCTTAGGTGAGGATGAACAACTGATCACCAAGTAATCCTGTGTCACGTGTCAGATTAGTCACTTTTATTGCAAATGTAAGTGTGACAGCTGCTTTGGAAGGCCTGAACACAGTCAAGCATCTGATGGCTTTTTTAAAAAAACTTGGATTTTGAATTTTTAGGCCTAGAAGTCCAATACTTCTGGTTCTCTTCATAGAACAACGAGTCATATAAAATACACTCCAATTTATAGGTCTTCTTAAATGCAATGACATCAACCAAATCCAGTCACAGAAATTAATACTTCTTCTGTGATAGTAGGTTGACAAGTCACAGATATTTAATTTTTTTGGAGTCTCCCAGAAAATCCTCCCAGTTCCATCTAGCAACTCTGTTATCACATTCTTTCTTACTTATTTTTCGTATTTCCCCCACTTGCTTCATATAAATCAGAACTGTATTGACTATCATTTATTGGTTACTTGCAATGGATAATTAACAACACACGTACGGTATATATCAACTTCAAATGAAAACTCAGGGCCACTTTGCTTTATTGACAGTAGGCTGTCTATTGCTTGTCAGTGAACTCAAGTGTCTAATAAAACTTAGAGTTTATAATGGTTTCAAGTTGGTGAACTACATTCTAGGTCAGAAATAATGGCAGAAACTATTAATGAAAATTATGCCAAAACCAAGCATAACAAAAATATCTGTGCTCCTAGTTTCAGGTAGTTTTACAGCTCAGTGACTGTCTCAATTACTGTAAAAGACTTGATAATATTTTCTGAATATATAAAGAGTTTGTTTCTGTCCTTTCTAGATCCCCTTCTCTGCTAACTCTTGGTTAACCCCAACGGAATAAATCAATTGCCTTGCCATCTACACAGTTCTGTGTTTGGGATAATTCTAACTATCACTAAAGTCACAATATCCACCAGTCACCACTTTAAAACACTATTGTGTTTGACAAAAACAGAGTTTCTCACTTAAATTTAGGCTTCAACAGTTGGGTAACGATCCAAACTTCTTCTACTGTCAATGGAGTGTCATAAGAGCCTTCAGAAGACAATTACTTGTCAATCCTAGATCTATATTTTTTGACAAGATGAACTACATTTCCTGGATTACTACTGTTTTCTACTATTATAGAGGAAAAGTATGGCACCTACATTTTAGACCTCTAATACTTATAAGACAGATACGACCTGTAAAGCAATTTATTTACAGGAGTTCATATTACTTTATGAAGTAGTCTGAATGCATTAGAAAAGAACTTGATTGCTTGTAATTACTTTTAGTTCGTAGTAACACCCTCTGCCAACTTTTTAAATACCTGTGGAAATTATTTTTTCCAACATACTTTTACTTTTCAGCTACCTACCACATTGATATAATGAGACAAAAATTTAACTATCTGTAATATGACCTTACATTTTTTCTTTCATAGATGTGTTGTGAAGACTTTTTTTTTATGCTAAGAAATGTAGTAGAGACCATACACTATACACACCATTTTTGTCCCTGCTCTCTGAACATACCATTAAGATGTCTGATTCATTTATTTTCATTGCTGGAACTCTCTTGGATTCCTAGCATCTTGGCTGTCACCTTTCTCTTTTCCTGAAATAGAAACATGGATTTTGTTGAAGCATATAAACAGCTGTGAAGAATATGGTATTTTAATGAATTTCAGAATGTGGGATTTTATGTACTTTCAGAAATTGAGAACAATGAATTAAATAACTCATACATATTACGGCTCCTAACAGATGCAATAGGCATGTCCAGCATCTGATGGTTCACAGATAAGTACATATAATTTTGTCCCCCTGTAGCTAAGTGCAACAACATCATGCAAAATAGTCTTTCTTGCTTTTTGGTTCCGGGATTTGGGCTCTTGGCAGCACAGCGCTCCAACACAACCATGAGCTCAGCTGACGTTCAATGTGTTAATTATAGCACTCACTATCTTAGGAGCTGAAAAAAACTAACACAAATCCCTGTGGCTTTGGACACTTTGCAGTCCAGCTTTCCTCCTGCTGAATAAGTGCTCTTGCCACTATGTGAGAGAATGAAAGGTAAGAGTTGCCAGCTCCATTTAAAACCCCATATAAGTCCCCCAGGTACTTTTCCATGTTCTGTATTTCATGTCATCTATACTTCCAACAAATTTATAAAAATTTATTAATAATATGCATTTGTGTGACAATTTTCCTTTTTCAAAATACGTATTTCAATTTCTCATGGAAAAACTCATATTTGTCAAAATGTGCAAAAGTAATATACTTGTGAATGTCAAGGTTGTTAATCTTTTCTACTTAAACACTTACCCATGATGTTCAGAGGCTGTAAATCAGAGTCATTAAGCTGTGATGTTAAAAATATTGACTATTTGGAACTTTGATATGGTTTAGATTTTCTTTGGCAGAAATAATATCACATGGGTTACATATATTGAAGTGTTCTTTCATCCTCATTAAACTGGTTTATTTTATTCTGAAGGCCAGATTCCAAAGACAGAACAGGACCATAGTGGATAACCACATGTGCAAGAAATATCCTAATTGGTCAATATTTGCAAGGAGCTGATACCACATGATAACAACTTCACTCCATAACAATGCCAAAAGTAGTCTTTTTTTACTGTTAAAGTAGTTTGAAAAATTGCACTTTAAGCAATCTCATTCTAAAAAATAGAAAAGCAACTATTCTTAATTTCTTTCACAAATTAAAATTCCATGGATATGATTCTTAAAGCACCCAGCATTTGTCAAGGCAAATTTATGAACCATATCATACAAGAGATTCGGCGTGACCGGCGGCAGGAACGGTAAGTACTGCAGCCAGGTGCTCAATCTGGGCGGGTGGAGAGTTCCTGGGGAAAGGCAAAAGCTCAGGAGAGGACCCCGGCAGGGTGACTCTCTCTGAACCCCAGAAGCGGCAACTGTCACGTGGGCCGACCGAGTGGTTAGGGGGGCGGTCCCGGAAGAAGCCGCGGGGCATTTCAACATCTCCCTGGGAGCACCAGCGACCGGAGCGCGGCGAACAGGAGCGGGCAAACAGGGTCACAGTATACAGGGTCACGGAATAGGCAGTTCGCGCAGGCAGGGCAAGCAGGCACTCTCTGACGGGTGGTTGACTTCCCACTCCCCTACAGCAATGGTGATCAGGCGTGGTAAAGCCTCTGCCACCAGGAGTGTAGGCATCCAAACGGAACCACTATTACGGGACGCAGCTGCCCAGACTCGAGACTGCAGGGAGTGTCTCAGCCTACTTGTGGTTCCTGAGGACCATACCAAAAATGCTTGTCTGAGGTGCGAACAGATTCAAGATCTGCTCCTTATGGTTGCAGATCTTAAGGATCAGGTGGAGAGGTTGAGGAGTATTCGTGAAAGTGAAAGGGAGATAGACTGGTGGAGTAGAACCCTCTCTCCTCCCAGTAATCCTCCCCAGGAGGCTGAGGAATGCCATATTCCTCATCAACAGGATAAGGGGAGTGACCTGATTGGTGAGGAGGACTGGGAGCAGGTCTGCTCTAGTGGGGGTTTTAGACCTCCCTTTCAAATGCCACCTTTCCAGCTGCCCCTACAAAACAGGTTTGGGGTGTTGGAATTTGATGCTCAGGTGGAGGATAGTATGACAGAGAACTCACCCGAGGAGGCTGTTAACCTCACATTGCCCATCAGACAGGTCAGGACTTCAAGCAAGAAAAAGAAAAGGAGGGTCATTGTAGTGGGAGACTCCCTTCTGAAAGGGACAGAGGGCCCTATTTGTAGGATGGACCCAACTCATAGGGAAGTCTGCTGCCTTCCCCAAGTCCGGGTACACGACATCGCCAAGAGACTCCCAGACGTAATTAAACCCTCAGATTATTACCCGCTTGTGGTCGTACAGGCTGGTGGTGATGAGCTAGCGAAAAGAGGGTCAAGGGTAGTTAAAAAGGAATTCCATGAGCTGAAACGGTCAATAGACAGGGCAGGAGCACAGGTGGTGTTCTGCTCGGTTCCTCCGGTGGCAGGGATGTATACAGACAGGAACAAGAGAATATATGCAGTTAATAAATGGCTTAGGGGCTGGTGCCGGCAGAGGAATTTTGGGTTCTTTGATCATGGGGAAACCTTTACAGCACCTGGCCTGCTTGACTCAGATGGGTCTCATCTAACTCCAAAGGGTAAGAGGATTCTAGCTCAGGAGCTGGCAGGACTTGTTGAGAGGGCTTTAAACTAGGCATGAGGGGGAGGGGGGAGTTACTAGGCTCACCAAAGATGTTCCTGTGGAGGATGAGCCATCTCAAAGGGTGTTGTCAGGAACCCAACTGAAGTGCATGTACACAAACGCACGCAGTATGGGAAACAAACAGGAGGAGCTGGAAGTCCTGGTCCAGCGGGAGAGCTATGATATAGTTGCTATCACGGAAACGTGGTGGAACGACTGTCATAACTGGAGTGCTGCCATGGAAGGCTACAGGCTCTTCAGGAGAGACAGGCGTGAGAGGAGGGGTGGAGGGGTGGCCCTCTACACTAGGGAAACCCTGGATGCTGTTGAAGTCGAGATTGGTGATGACCAGATTGAGTGCCTATGGGTAAGGGTCAGAGGGACAGTCAGGTCTGACCTACTTGGTTGGAGTATGTTACAGACCGCCTGACCTGGAGGAGGATTTGGATCTTCTATTGTTTAAACAGCTGGAGGCTGCCTCTAGATCGACTGCCCTTGTTCTTTTAGGAGACTTTAACCTTCCGGATATCTGCTGGGAACTTAACACTGCTGAGAGGAGGCAGTCCAGGAGGTTCTTAGAGTGTATTGAGGAGTGCTTTCTGTCACAGCTGGTGAGTGAGCCCACCAGGGGTGAGGCTCTTCTTGACCTGCTGTTTACAAACAAAGAAGCACTGGTGGGTGATGTTGTTGTCGGAGGCTGTCTGGGGTGTAGTGATCATGAGATAATTGAGTTCTCTCTAAACAATGTAACAAGAAAAGCCACGAACAGAACATCGATGCTGGACTTTTGGCGGGCAGATTTTGGATTATTTAAGGAACTGGTCAGGAAAGTACCCTGGGAAATAGCTCTTAGTGGCAAGGGGGTCCAGGAAGGCTGGATGCACTTCAAGAATGAAATCTTGAAGGCGCAGGAGCGGGCTGTCCCCATGTGTTGCAAGAAGAGTCGTAGGGGCAGACGGCCGGCCTGGATGAGTAGGGAGCTTCTGAAGGAACTAAGTAAGAAAAAGAGGATGTATCGTCGTTGGAAAGAAGGGGACGTAAGCCACGTCGTGTTCAAAGATGTTGTTAAGTCGTGTAGGAGGAAAATCAGGGAAGCAAAAGCCTAGCTGGAGCTCAAATTGGCCACTTCTGTTAAGGATAATAAGAAGAGTTCTTATAAACATATCAATGGTAGAAAGAAGGGCGGCAGCGACCTCCACTCCTTGTTGGATGTGGAGGGAAATACAGTAACCAAAGATGCAGAGAAGGCTGAGGTACTTAATGCCTTCTTTGCCTCAGTTTTCAACAGCAAGGATGTCAGCTCGCTTGACAGTTGGCCCTCTGAAATGGTTGATGAGGGCAGGGTGAAATATGGCCCTCCTGCAATCCATGAGGAGGAAGTTAGAGACCTGCTGAGCCACTTGGACCCTCATAAGTCTATGGGGCCGGATGGGATCCATCCTAGGGTGTTGAGAAAGCTGGCGGATGAGCTTGCTAAGTCGCTCTCCATCATCTTTCAGCAGTCCTGGCTCACTGGAGAGGTCCCGGAAGGCTGGAAGTTGGCCAATGTGACGCCCATCCACAAGAAGGGCCATAAGGATGATCCAGGTAATTACAGACCTGTCAGCCTGACCTCGGTCCCAGGTAAAATCATGGAGCAGATAATCCTGGGTGAAATCATGCGGCACCTGCAGAACGGCCAAGAGATCAGGCCCAGCCAGCACGGGTTTAGGAGGGGTAGGTCCTGCCTGACCAACCTGATCTCCTTTTATGACCATAGATGAGAGGAAGGCTGTGGATGTGGTATACCTGGACTTTAGCAAGGCCTTTGACACTGTCCCCCACAGTAGACTCCTAGGGAAGCTGACAGCCCGTGGCTTAGATGGGAGCACTCTGTGCTGGGTTAGGAATTGGCTGGATGGCCGAGCCCAGAGAGTGGTGGTGAATGGTGTCTCATCCAGTTGGCGGCCAGTCACCAGTGGTGTCCCCCAGGGATCGGTGTTGGATCCGATCCTGTTTAATATCTTTATTGATGATCTGAATGAGGGGATTGAGTCCATCATCAGCAAGTTTGCGGACGATACCAAGCTGGGAGGAAGGGTTGATCTGTTAGAGGGTAGGATGGCCCTACAGAGGGACCTGGACAGATTGGAGAGATGGGCTGATTCTAATGGGATGATGTTTAATAAATCTAAATGTCGGGTACTTCATTTTGGACACAACAATCCCATGCATAGCTATAGACTGGGGACAGAGTGGCTGGAGAGTAGTCAGGCAGAAAAGGACCTGGGAGTGTTGGTTGACAGGAAACTCAACATGAGCCAGCAGTGTGCCCAGGTGGCCAAGAAGGCCAATGGCATTCTGGCCTGCATCAGGAATAATGTAGTGAGCAGGACCAGAGAAGTTATTGTCCCCCTGTACTCGGCACTGGTCAGGCCTCATCTTGAATATTGTGTACGGTTCTGGGCCCCCCAGTTTGGGAAAGATGTTAGGATACTGGAATGTGTTCAGAGGAGGGCAACGAAGATGGTGGAGGGGCTGGAGCACAAGCCCTATGAGGAGCGACTAAGGAAGTTGGGGCTGTTTAGTCTAAAGAAGAGGAGGCTCAGGGGAGACTTAATTGCTCTCTACAACTACCTAAAAGGAGGTTGTAGTCGGGCAGGGGTTGGTCTCTTCTCTCAGGTGACCAGTGACAGAACTAGAGGGCATGGACTCAAGGTTCGTCAGGGAAAGTTTAGGCTTGATGTGAGGATTCAGTTCTTCACTGAAAGGGTGATTGGCCATTGGAATGCGTTGCCCAGGGAGGTGGTGGAGTCGCCGACCCTGGAGGTGATTAAGGGAAGATTGGATGAGGCACTGCGTGCCATGGTTTAGATGATGGTTGGTGTTAGTATTGGTGTTAGTGTTGGGTTATAGGTTGGACTTGATCTCAGAGGTCCTTTCCAACCTGGTGATACTGTGATACTGTGATACTGTGATATGTACACCTACAGTCCCTGCAACTTGAGGTAGTACCCTTAAAAGGATTGTGATTGGCTGGTGAATAAGTTTTTCAAAGTATCCTTACATTCCTATAATTTTAAAGCAAATTTGATAAAGTAGTTATAAATATGCAATGCATGCTTCTATAAGGCAGGTGTTCCCTTTTGTTAGGAGATGGCTTTCCTTCTCACCTGGGCTCATTCTCCAACAGATGAAGCCAGTGAGAGATTCCTATTGCTGCAGGAGTGACACTGGGTCCAAAACCTCTGAAAGCTATTCTTAGCAACTATTAGAGCTGGGAGATCTTTATATAACATGTGTGTCCTCTGCACAGAATTCTTTAATGTACTGACAAGGAGTAAGCCAGTGCCTGGAGGCTTTAAGCACTTCAGGAAGACGTGTGTGCCCTGTGATTCTGGAGGACTGAAATGGCAAGGGAATTGCAGAGATGAAGGTACAACAAGCAGGAATCAACTGAAAATTAGGTTTTTGGCCTATGCAGAAAATCTTAGGTTTCCTTTGTTGCCAGTACACAAAACCAATTCTGTAAATTGGTTAGTTCTGCTTAAGATACATAGACTGAACTGGCCTTTGAAGGTCCCTTTGAAGATCCCTTTTCACTTACTGTGGAGGAAATGCAGGTAACCCTGTTAGACTCGCCTATGTTTTAGGTGAGTGTAGACAAAATGAATTTCACCCAAGACAGAATTTCTCCACAGCTCTCATCTGTGCAGCCTGATAACTATTTGTTGTTTAATTCAACTTGAAGGGCAAGGTATTCTGCTCTTTTTATTGTACCTTTGAAAAACAAACACACACTGATTTGAGCAGGCAGAGTACCTGTTGTCTTGTGCTTTCTGTAAAGGAGATGTGTTCCTTCCATGTACAGACATCTCTATATGCTATGTTTCTATATTGCATCCTATTGTATCTCTCATAATACATGAGAAGTAATAGACTCATAGAATTGTCTGGTTAGAAAAGACCTCTGAGATCATCAAGTCCAACCATACCTGTCTCCTTACTAAACCATGTCCCTAAGAAACTCATCTATTTGGCTTTTAAACACCTCCAGGGATGGTGACACCACCACCTCCCTGGGCAACCTGTTTAATGCCTGACCACCATTTCAGTTGAGCAAGTTTGAACTAGCTTCCCAAGCTTAACTTCCCAACCCTCAGTGAAAAAAACTCCCCAAAACTGCTCCCTCCCTCCCCCATTATATAGAAAAGAAGAAAAAATGAAATCCAAGCCTCCTTCTCTGGGCTCCAAGCCTCCTGAGCCAGAAGACTGTGAAGACCGACCCTCAATGTTCCAAGAAGACTTGATTAGAGACCTGCTCTGCCATTTAAACATCCACATGTCTATGGGGCCGGATGGGATACACCCAAGGCTATTAAGAGAGCTGGCAGAGGTTCTTGCCAAACCCCTTTCCCTCATCTATCAACAGTCCTGGCTGACTGGGGAAGTGCCGCTTGAATGGATTCTGGCAAATGTAACTCCCATTTAGAAGAAGGGTTGGAAGGAGGATACGGGAATTATAGGTCTGTCAGCTTGACCTCGGTACCAGGGAAGGTCATGGAGCAGATTACACTGAATGCTATCACACAGCACATGAAGGACAGCCAGGTGATCAGACCCAGTCAACATGGGCTTATGAAAGGCAGGTCCTGCCAGACCAACCTGATTTCCTTTCATGACAAGGTTACCTGGTTAATGGATGAACAAGGGCTGTGGATGTGGTGTACCTGGACTTTTATAAAGCCTTTCACACTTTCTCACAGCATTCTGATTGAGAAACTGGCTGCCGTTGGCCTGCAGGCACGCCCTCTGCTGGGTAAAAAACTGGCTGGATGGCTGGGCCCAAAGACTAGTGGTAAATGGAGTTAAAACCAGTTGGAGGCCAGTCATGAGTGGTGTTCCCCAGGGTTCAGTGCTGGGTCCACTCCTGTTCAATATCTTTGTTACTGACCTGGATGAAGGTCTCAAGTGCACCCTTAGCAAGTTTGCAGATGACACCAAGCTGGGTGGCAGTGTTGATCTGCTTGAAGGAAGGGAGGCTCTGCAGAGGGATCTGGACAGGCTGGATCAATGTGCTGAGTCCAACAGGATGAGGTTTAACAAGACCAAACGCTGAGTCCTGCACTTGAGACAAAACAACCCCATGCAGTGTTACAGGCTTGGGGAAGAATGGCTGGAAAGCTGCCTGGAGGAGAAGGACCTGGGGGTGTTGATTGACAACTGGCTGAATATGAGCCAACAGTGTGCCCAGGTGGCCAAGAGGTCCAATGGCATCTTGGCCTGTATCAAAACCAGTGTGGCCAACAGGACAAAGGGAAGTCCTCCTGTACTCTGCACTGGTGAGGCAACTCCTCAAGTATTGTGTTCAGTTCTGGCCCCCACAGTATAAGAAGGACATTGAGGTGTTGGAGCGCATCCAGAGAAGGGCAGTGAGGCTGGTGAAGGGGCTGGAGAACAAGCCCTATGAGGAGCGGCTGAGGGAACTGGGGTTGTTTAGTTTGGAGAAGAGGAGACTGAGGGAAGACCTCACCACTGTCTATGGCTGCCTGAATGGAGGCTGTGGCAGAGCGAGTGTTGATCTCTTCTCTCAAGTGACGGGTGATAGGACAAGGGGAAATGGCCATAAGTTGTGCCAGGGGAGGTTCAGACTAGATATTAGGAATAATTTCTTTACTGAATAGTGGTCAGGCACTGGAACAGTTGCCCAGGGAGGTGGTTTAGTCACTATCCCTGGAGCTATTTAAAAGGAGAGATGAGTTCTTAAGGGACATGGTTTAGTGGATGATGAGTGCACTTGGACTCGATGATCTCCAAGGTCTTTTCCAACCAGAAGATTCTATGATTCTATGATATATGTATTTTCTACATATACACAACTACATACAGTAAGGATATCACGCAAAACTACCAAGAAAGGGAAGAGGGCAAGGAAAAATGGGAAAAAAGGGCAAAAAGGAACAAACTCAAAACAGGTATGCACAATTGTAAAACCCGGTAACTATCAAAGTAAAGAACTAGCAAAATCTCATCACTTCCCTTGAGAATAGCAGGACAGCCAAATCCGACCCAGCACTCTCCCCCCATGCGTGGGCAGACAACAGCAGTCACCACAGGACTCAGCTCCAGACAAGACCAATGCAAGGGCCCTACTGCTCCCAAGCCTCTCCAGAAGAGAAGAAAGAGCGAACTCTCTTATCTATGCCTTATTTATATATTGTGTTACGTTAAAGGAAGATATGTAACACTTCCGTAAATTTCTGACCTCCATTGTTAAGGAAGACCTAAAAATAATCCAAAAGCCAACCCACTACATGGGTTAAGAAATTTTTCCTGATGTTTAGTCCTAATTTCCTCTGGTGCAACTGATGGCCATTTCTTCTTGTCCTATTGCTTGTCACTTGCGAGAATAGACCAACATTCACCTCACCACAACCTCGTTTCAGGTAGTTGTAGACAGTGATGAGGTCTCCCCTCAGCCTTCTCTTCTCTAGGCTAAAGAACCTCAGTTCCCTCAGCTGCTTCTCATAGGACTTGTTCTTCAGCCCTTTCAACAGCCTCATTGCCCTTCTCTGGATGTGCTCCAGCACCTCAATATCCTTCCTGTGTTGAGGGGCCCAAAACTGAACACAGTACTCGAGGTGCAGCCTCACCAGTACTGAGTACAGGGGCACAATCACTTCCCTGGTCCTGCTGGCTCATATTCATCTGGCTGTCAAACAACACCCCCAGGTCCTTCTCCTCCAGGCAGCTCCCTAGCTACTCTTCTCTAAGTCTCTAATGCTGCTTGGGGTGGTTGTGTCCCAAGGGCAGGACTTGGCACTTGGTCTTGTTGAACCTCATCCCGTTGATCTCAGCACATCGATCCAGCCTGTCCAGATACCTCTGCAGAGCCTCCCTTCCTTCAAGAAGACCGACATTTCTACCTGCAAACTTGATAAGCGTGCACTCAATTCCTTCATCCAAAATCATTGATAAATATATTGAACAGGACTGGACCCAGCACTGAACCCTGAGGAACACCACTCATCACTGGTTTCCAACTGGATTCAACTCCCTTTATCACAGCTCTTCAGGCCTGGACATCCAGCCAGTTTTTCACCCAGCAGAGATTATACCTGTTTAGGCCAATGGCAGCTAGTTTCTCAATCAGAACACTGTGAGAAATGTTGTCAAAGGCATAGAAACATAGAATTTTAACCATCCAATCCTAGCTTTATTCCTAGAATACCCTCCAAAATGATTCCTCATATTCTGCATTCTGTAAGGTCTCTCAGCAGCACCAAGAAAAGAAAAACAATAGAAAGTAAGGCTTTCGACACTGTCTGACCTAACATCTCCAATTATAAATAAACATGTTTGCATCAAAATTCAGTGAATAAATGTTAGGGAATATCGTTATTTACACTTTCTCCCTAAAATCTTTTTAAAACTGCAGTTTTGGAATTTAAAACCATGTATTATTCTGGTCAGAAAGACAGTACGTTTTTAGTAAATGAAAGATATAGGAATTGTATTGTACGTATTTTAGCAAATTGATGCTGGAAATTACAAAGCTGTGAGTTTAAAACTTGGAAGATTTGCTTAACTCAAAATATAAATAAGGATAAAATACTGGCCACTGAATGCAGATATGAAGAAAACTGAATTACTGCATAGTGATCTGATTAGTACAGGAGACCTCAGCAGGATACAGTGTACTCAGACATGCTGTCTTTAGAAATAAACTTATCAATCTTATAGATACAGATTTTTCAACACTCCATTCGAAACTGATCCATGCAATCACAAAATGTTTTTAAACTTTGCACATGCAAACCAAAACTGGAAAGCGGTTACAAAAAATGCCTTCACACAATGCTAGAGAAGTCTGATAACCCTTTTCATGTCTCTTAAGTCTTTGCTGTCTTATTTTTCTTCCACTGTTGTATTTTAAATGCCAGGTTTTCCATGACATTTTTGAAAAAGGGTGATTTTCTTAATGTTGTTATTCCATATTTAATTCAATTTTTGCCCCTGAACTTTTCCTTTAAACAGAAAAGGCTTTTGTCTTTTCAATGAGAGTTAATTCTACACAATTTTTGCTGTCTTATAATTTATTGTGCTGTGAAAATAAAATGTCTAATTTTGGAAAATGGAGAGAGTTTTTACTGTCAATCCCCTCTCTAGCTGAATGTTGGAACAAAAAAGGCTAATATTTTCCAGATATAACAATTTTACAAAGCTTGGAAAAAACTGTCAGATGGTCATTTTTTTTCTTCTAATGAGCTTACTGCTAACTGATGCCTTTTCCATAGCCCATGTCACCCTGCAAGCATGGTATTCTGCTGTGTAAGCTCTTCCTACACTACTATGCCTGTGTTTCTCATTTTGGTACCCTCATTAAGGGTATCTAGAAAATGCATCACCTAAAGTCTGCCCAAAACCTCTAAAATTTTCAGAACCAGTTCAATTATTCATAAATCAAAATCAGGTTTGCAAAAGCATTTCAGTCAGTTAGGAGCCCTGAAAGAGAACTCCTTGTGTTCAGAGACCCAAAGTTCGCTCAGAGCAGGAGAGATTACTCTGTAATTACCCTGTTTTTCAAGCATCTATCACTGATATTTCTCAAAATGGGTTACTAAGCAAGATAAATTTTTGCTTTGACCTAGTCCTTATGTCAGTGATTGGTGCAGTTCAGTGCTATCCAGCATAATTTGCTTGGGTCTTGGGAGCAGTATGTTAGCTCTTCATTCTCTGCTATGCTGATTCTGTTTGCCTTTGATTCTTAGCGTAATTTGGTTAAAAGCAACCCTCTGTTGTCCTGGCTTCTCGAACACACAAGCTTTGAAGTCACTTCTAAAGTGCTAATTAGCGTTTCACGTTGCCTTTGAACCTTTAGTATGATGTCAGAATTTTCTAATGGTCTCTAAGTCCTATTTTGGAAGTGGGGTCAGGAGGAGTTGCAAATTCTTTGCACTGTGGAAAACCTGCATTTTGTAGACAGTAAATAAGGGTCAGTGATGTAGGCCCAACAAAATGATGGGATTCTTATTACTTGCATATCGACACTATTGAAATAGGTGTGTAAAAAAAGTACCCAGTTCGCCTTAAAGGATTTATGAGAAATTACACTGAGAAATCAGGTGGCCTGCCTAAGGCCGTAAAGGAAGTCTGTAGAAATATCAAGAACGCATCCTAAGTCATGTGGGAGCTGGACACCATTCCTTAACAATGGGAGTATCCCTCCTTTTCTATGTGTGATGTAGGAGAGCTAACCTCACATAAGTTTGCATAAGTGAATCCTCAAAAAATGCCTGAGAAACCATAAGATGATAGGAATCCATACTTAATTTTTCTGTTCTCCAGCTGACATGGTTCTTCTTAACCCTAAAGCCAGTAGATGCAGACAGTTATGCTTTGTGTGTATGTCTTCTGCCTTTTTCCAAAGAATAGCACAAAACAAAAAAGCAAACACAAAAGTTGCTGTTTTCTTTAAGATAAGTTTTTAAAATTTTGAGCTTGTGCATTTTGTATCAAAGCCTTGATCTTCCCTTAGGTTTAATACTTTGGAGACTCTGAAGTCCATAATGTGGTGATCTGTAGGACTGTCCTAATGACCAGCTTCTTACAGTTAGGAATTACTCCTTAGTAGTTTTCTGTTGATGTCCTAAATCTCACTGAATGGACACCTTTTTATGTGGAAAAGGTTTACTACAACCAGTGAAGTGCACAAGACTGCTTAGCAATCGTTTTATGTACTACTTCCTTGAAATTAGAGCTGATGCTGAGCAATTTTGGTTGATGATGCTCTGCAACTTCTCCTTTTAGAGTGTGACATTTTCCTCCAAAATCGTTCAAGCCTATAATCTGTCATGATAATAATACTATGCAAGTCTTACGGGGTATGATGGCATTGCTAAAGAAATTTTAGGTAGAGGTGGAGGACCCAAGATGAGAAATGTACAAGCAAATTTCTGATTCTATTTGGATTAATTACTTCCCTTTAGAGATTTTTCATCGTGAGGATAGATTTTTACCAAATCGGTCAAGGCTGAATTTGCATTTCTTTTGAGTGTAAGTATGGGATTCATCTATTTTAAACATGCTTCTTTCATATGTGAGGGACCTTTCAACAAATAAAGAGGTAGTAGAAACACTTGATGTATTCTTAGGATTTAAGTTGTAATGAGTCTGTGACGAAGCGATGGCCTCCATGTATTGCTTTATAACAGACATTATCTCACCCTCTTTAAAGGAAATGTTTGCAAACTGTCCTGTTATTCTTTACGAAGTTGATCTGAAGATAAATCTAAACAATATTTTTCACTTCTACTGTTGAATTATTAACATTTAATTTTTGAAGTGTTTATGCTTATTCACCTTTTGTTGGACAATTACAGAGATTGATTTAATCTTTTTAAATAAAAAAAAATAGGATTTGTTCTTTATTATTCCCTTATTTTAAGAACACTTCAACTACACATGTTTTTTCACAAAGGTTCTGTATGATGCTTTATTTCTGGCAAAAATCTTAGAAGCAACTGGGGAAACCTGGGGCTTTTTTTAGCAGCAGTCATAAAGGTATTAATATCTGATTTGTAATATTGTTCATGTTTTCTAAAAGATAAGAGCAAAATTAAAGACAAAAGTGCGGTTCTAAAAATTGAACCAGAAAAATTAATTTTGTTAAAACCCAAACAAAGTAACAACAGGCAGACATTAGGAGCACGCTAAGCTTCAGTGTTACCTGAGATACCAAAATTCAGAGCAGGGTGAAGACTGAATTTCTCATTTTGTTTCTCTCATCTCTATAACAAAGAAACATGAATGATGGCACTCTGTAAAAATATTTGATGAAAGTTTTTGTCTTCGGAGAACTAAATAAAGATTAATTTGATCTGGGTTGTTAGAATAACACTTCAGATCAGACATTCCACTTTTGAGCTAACTCTAAAAACGTGAAAAAGAACCTAGATGAGGTTCTTCCTTTCAGCCTGGAGGCAATGGGAAGAAGGATTCGACTGGAGGAAGGTCATGATAATAGCTTTAAGGATCTGGTTCAACGTGAAATCAGGGTACTGGATGCTTGTGTATGCAAGCAGGAGGGCTAAAAGTGTGCGAGTGTTAATTGGGAAGTGGTGAAGGGAACCTTGAGAGTGAGGGTGAGAAGCTGAGCAAGATAAAAGGGAGAAGATGCTAAGCAGAATCAGAAATGAAAGAACCTGGTTGGGGAGGAAGTGTGGGATCGAAAGAACCTGGTTGGGGAGGAAGTGTGGGATTGGGACTGTGGGGACAATGTGCCAGAATAGCACTTCTGGGACACAGCTGTCGAGCAGCAGCACTCAGCTCTCGCTGGAGGCTGATGTGTCTACCATAGAGGCTTTTGGCAATGAAGGTTATAACTATGAAAAGTCTTGTAGAGAGGAATGAGGCCTCCCCTGCTTGCTGCTGAGGCCATATGCAGAAGGGTCTGCCTCAACCTGTTTATCTGGTGGCTGCACAGGACAAGCAGAGTGAAGGCAACAGCCTGAAGAAGTGATAAAACCAACAGTTTGGCCATGACCAGGAAGCAGTTCAGATTTTGGAACCAAGGTCTCAGACAGGGTTTTGTGTACTCCAATTTGTAATGTGAAAATAAATATTTATATATTAATTTACATTAGGACACAGAAGAGCCAGTAGGCTGCATGCTTCAGATGTCAATCTTGCAGGCAGCCTACTAACTTGCAGTTAGTTCTTGCCATGTGATTTTTCCTAATATAATAGGTTTTCTTCGGAACTAATTTCATCATTGGTGCGCCGCAGTAGTATAAACTTAGCAGAAAATGGAGAAAATGCAGAGGTGCTGAGCTGCTCGCAGCTCTGACTGTGCAATAAAGAGGTTGTATTATTATTTACAAAACAACTGATTCATTCAGAGGTACTTGTCATTTGGAATATGATGCACCATATGTTCAGTGATTCAACTTCTATCATTTCCATTGCACTGGCTCAGTTGTCGTATTTGGTTCATTAAAATACTGTGTTCTGTTTCCAATCCATCAGATTTTTTTGTTGCTTATCTACATAAATATACAAAGTAGCATTTCAGAGTCACTGTAAGCCGAATTGCTGACATTGAGAGTAAGAGCTGACATCTCATAAGCCACCATCCCCAGGATTTTCAGCCAGCGGGAATGAGCTGACTTTTGTGTGGTTAAAAAATATAGTGATCCAGCTGCCACTGGCACCAGCAATAGGCTTTTCCAAAGAAGGTTGCAGAGGACCCTCTGCACAATTTTTTTATTGGTCTTCATAGTGGAAGCTCTTACCCTTCAAATAAGAAATGAGCAGAGCACTTTGATTTTGATTGAGCAAAACCATATGAGAAAGGCTGCTGGTTTTGAGTCTGTTCTGCTTGATCCACTCTTTGTCTGGAACTGTCAATTTGCAAAGTATCCTTCCTTTAAAATAACTGCTTTTCATAGCAAGAACTTGGCTGTCATACCTGAATGGTTTTTCAAAGGCTGAGTTGCGCTGGGACAAGACCAATTGTGTGTCCCAGGTGTCTAGGAGCCAGGAGAGAACTTTTGCTGCCTCTCCCCTCCATTCCCATTGCCAGGCATTCATTGCAAATTAAGTAGAGAACCAGCTTTCAGTTAAAATATACCAGTCACTTAATATTTGAGGCAACAAATAACAAGAAAAAAATATTGGAGTAAGATTTTTAATCAGTGACTATTAATTACAGTTAATATCTAAAAAATCCATTATGCATATTCATGGTTTGCACTGTTTTGCCCAGACAGGGCTGTTATATGTTCTTGCTGGATAGGACACTTAAAGCACAAAATGTTGCCGTTTTATTGGAAGTACCACTGGCAAAGTTATGGTGAATATATTTCTGCTCTTTTAGTTAGTCATGCCTAAATGTAATGTCAATATTTAAATGTCAGTACTGTTTATTTTACTGGAAAATTCTGGCTGTTTATCCTCTCTGGTTGGACTCATAGGTATTAGAGGCAGAAACACATTGCTAGCTCTTTTTTTTTTCCCTGTTGCCCAAGGCAACTGCATGAGGAGATAACATCCCATTAGCATTAACTTTTATGCCGTGACATTCTGCTCCCAGCCAGTGTGGGAGAGTCTATTATGGTGAACATATGGATGCACAAAGATATATGATGCTGGGTTGAAGCCAGGCATCAAATAGGATTGGAAAAGATTTTTTTGCATGGGATTTGGAAGCTATATATCCTGTTTTGAGTATTGACCTATCAAAATCAACCCCTTAAGGTGGTTCAGAAAATACCCTGTGGCCTGCATGCAGGCATCTGATGTTGAAATAACTTGAGAGTGTGTTTTCCGCAGCTGTCTTCCCTGCCCCACCGAGGGATGTTGTTCCAGGATCTGTGGTGTGACATGAGCACACTGTTCTCCAACCAGCAGTCAAAGGGAAGTTCAAACTATTGCACAGCAGCAACATAGAGTGGAGGTAGTCTGGATCTGCTTGATAGCTTCTTTCTCTTTGTCCCTACTGCAAGAGTAGTAAAGGCATGAGGGGGGCTGCAGACATCATATGGGTGAGTGGTACCTAAAATATGAGAAAATATGGCACATTGCATGCTCTGAAGGACCTGAGGAGTAAGCAGTAGGTTAGAAATTGGCGTGTGTAATGTGTTTTTTTATTTTGTACCAGCAGCTGTGAATCAACAAATCCAAGAGCAAAGGCTAGCCTGTGCCATCTGTGTGGCTCCCTGGGGTATTGTTTCCCAGTAGACTATGCAGTGGTTGAGGAAATCATTTGTTAAAATATTGTTTTCTTAAGTGTGGTGGTACTGAATGTTGTATTTTCAAAACTGTGTTTTGTTTAATAGTGGTTTTGACACAGCAATTTGGCATATGGCTTTGAAACTAGGAACAACTTCACATGAAACATTAGGCTCTGATTTCACTTCAACAGCCCTTGCTCTGCCGCCCACTATACTCAGAGCTTTAAGCTGTTTCATATAACCCCTTCTTCTAGCAGCTCCATTCAGCTGTTTGAAGTCTGGGAGTAGATTCTACTGTATAAACTTTGTAGCCAAAGGGCAGGCTTTTCCTTCTTCAAAAGAAAGAATAAAGGTAGTATCATTTTAATGGGCTGTGTTTATTCGTGGTGTAACTTGAAGTCAGTGGCATTGTATTGAGCTTGTGAAAGCTCAAAAAGCTGCAGAAAAGGTGATACTTGAGTGGCTTTCAAACTGGGATTTCTGAAAAATTAAGAAAAAGTAGTGCACCTGTATTTGGAATGATCCTAGGAGGTGTTATTTACTGCATAAATGCAAGTTTAACTACCAGGGAGTTGGGCTAGTTTCTGTGTAAAATTGTGGAGGAGTGGAAGATGCCACCAACGTATTTATTGTGAATTAGAGTGGAAGTAGACTTGATAAGTACATGTAGAGGTTCATAGAGTCCGTTTAGGAGGTAGTTTTGATTCTTAGAGGTCTCAGAGGAGGATACCATGACACAGAAAATTCTAATTTCTCTTTGTCTCTCTGCACAGAAAGTAACTCATTAGCAATTTTTTTTCCTGTTACAGTCTATGTTACTCCTTGGGACCTAAGAGTGGTGGTGGTGTCCTGTCTTTGCCTACTCCCACACAAAGAGCTGGAGGCAACAGGTCTGTGCGATATGCTTCCTTCTCTGCCCTGTATCTGCCCTAAGTTAACTTTTGCAGAGGAAAGGATAGTGGGTTTGCTTCATGGAGTTGCTGCACAGATTAGGAGACTGGTGGGCCCTCTTGGTGTGGTCTTGTAGCTTATGCCTGTCCCTCTGGAGAGCCAAGTATGCGGTCCCCTCTGCAAGACTGCCTTGTGTGTGCACCTCATGAAAGGCCTTCAGACTTGCTCCTAAAGCCTGACTTGAAACCTGTCTGTGACTCACTCAACACCTCTGTTAGCAGGCATGCTAAATACCCAGTAGCACCTTGAGGTGAGATCCCACCCATACTATCTTAAGGATCTTAAGTTCCCACAAGACCAGAGCTGCTATTTTCAATGGAGCTGAAATGAAAGCACACGTTGTTGTCTGCTTTGGGTCTGGTTTAATTTTACTGAGCCCTCTACTACCCCCCAAATATGAGGTCATGTGTGTGAAAAAAATATGCACAATACTAGTAAAAAATGTGTTTTCTCTGGACAGCCTGACAAAAAATCTTAGCAGTTTTCATATTTTTTTTCTATAATCTAAGACAAAATTGTCATCCTAGAAAAACCTCAGACAAAACCCTTAACAGAATGAAAGTCTCCTAGAATACAGGGGGACCCCAATTCCTTTATTAAGACTTAATTATTTGGTTTGCATAAGCAATAACTATATTCAGTCTCTGCAGACATTAGACCCATCGAGTGCAGGGCCCTTTGGAAGATGATGTGTGCCTGCAGCTGTGTCCCTGCCGATGCAGAATCCTGGCCACCAGCCGGACTCGCTGGGCAGCCTGCACCAAGAGGACGGGGTGCTATTCCAATTCCCAGCTCTCTCAGTGGTAGATATAGATTTCTCATGTTTTATTTTCTTTTCACTTACTCACAGTTAGTCAGAAATCAAAGGCATTATTATTTCATGATGCTGATCTTCATACATAAATATTAGATCTAGGGAGATAAAACATAAAAGGCGAGTATAAAGGTCATGTAGTTTCTTGATCTATTCTTGCTTCCTTTTGAAGTCATTAGAAATTTTGTCACTGTGCCACTCTGGGAATAGGAACATCTTCTTTTATGATCAAATAAACCTGGCTTTCATGTAATTATTGTCTGAGATATGAAAATATTGTACAAATAATGAGTATTTGTTTATGCCAAAGCTATGTAAATGCATATATACCACTTATAAGGACACCTTTCCCCTTCAACCACGTGCTGCTTGTAAGGAAAACACATGTTACACTTAATATTTCCCTTTTTTGGTCTAACTACTCTAACTGTAGTTAGAATTACTGTCTTGACATACATACTTTGCTCACTGCAGTGGGCACCCTTTTAAGAAAAGATCTTTTTTCTTCCATAATATAAACTGCTGAAAGGTGGGATTCATATCTCCCCAGCTCTTTGGTGATTTTGTGTCACCTGCACAGCAGTTTAGTCCTGTCAGTAGGAGATGCAGCTTTTCGCCTGTAATGGTCAGCATAAATTTATAGACTTGAACTCTACAACTTGCATAAAAAATGTCAACACTAAGGAAGTTACAACCCATTTAACCTGATGCAGCCATGGTGGTGCAGTGCTCTGACAGTAGGGAGCAGTCAGACTGGCTCCTGCTTTTCAGTGGTACAGTAATATGCACATCAGGGCTATATACCTGTAATTGTGTGAGTAAAGCCTTATGCTTGCAGTGATGTTGTTAGACTACTGCAATTTTTCACTGTGGATCAAGGTACTTGGAACATGGTTTATGTCAAAGACAAGTTCCTCTTCCGTGGTAAATACAGGTAACTCTGCTTTCAGGGAGTGATTCTGTACAATAGAGGCTGTAGCTGGTTCCTCATGGAGGGACAGTGGTTAACATGAAAAGAAAATACATGGAAATAAACTACTTTACAAGTATTTACAATTAAAAACCCCAGACACCTGGGCATTTACATTTTTCTTATGTTTCTTAGAGTATCAAATTCATATATATTGAACAATACAAAGGGTGGTTGTTGAGGGATGGACATTTTTTCATGATAAGAAGGGAATAAACCCATTTACTATCCCTAACTCTCCAGAAATTGCCTGCACAGTTTTCTCCTTTGTCTTCTGTTGGTGAAGAGTCAGCCTATTCATCTGTCAAGCAAAACTGAAAGGAAGTGTAATACTAGAACCAGCTTTAACTCAAAGTGTCAAATACAGACCACCCCCAAAGATATACCACTTCCAGACTTTGGGAAAGATTGTAGTCAGGTTCAAATATCACAGCTGAGACTCATTTTTGCTGAGCACTCTTCTTGACTCCCACATCACAGAAATCTACACAGTCGTTTCCTCTATTTCTGTTTTAGGTTCTTCCTATTATCAAGCCCTTTTAAATTTGAATTTTATTACAATATATCATAGCAATACCATTCACTTGATGACAGATTTTTAAATCAGTTTATTTTTTCCCTGATCAAAGCACCACCACAGGAAATCCGATAAACTATCATAGATTCCTTCCCTTGAATTTAGCATCACTTTCATATTTTTTATATTCGTTTTTGCTGTCATAAGCCACAATTCTGCTTTAGATCAAGGGAAAGAGATCCTAATTTTTTTTATGTGGGAGGCTAGAACTGAACCCAGCAAGCTTAAAATGGGTACCATTTGTTTTGTTTTAAATCATCTTGGTTTTAAAAATCCTTTAAAGCTTTTCATTTTCTGTATGACCAGAAAACATCCAGTTCATCTCCATGTTCAAAGTGGTGAACTTTGGAAGGAGCAAATCATCATGTGTTATGAATTCTCTATATAAAAAATCACATTTCCAGCAGTCAGCTGTCTTGAATTAAGGAGTTATTAAACTTTCATGTCTAGAAAATACTATGTGCACTGTTTTCAAAGTGTAGACTAAATGAAGCATTTAAAACAGAAATTCTTGCATACAAATGCATGTCCTATATGCCTATATGTGATGATTTTTTTACATACAAAGAGATTAATAAAGTGGAAATGTTGGGGGAGCCTGCTTAGTCCTGATAGTCTTTATTTAACCTTCACTACACTGTGTCAGGCACCTGAAGCAGCCTCTGGAGCAGGTATTTTCACCCTTGGGTTTGTGTATTAGCAGAGCATCATCAGACTGAAGCCTTTTGAAGCAGGGCAATTGCTGCACTGGGTTTTTTTACAAGCTCCCAGCTCTGGCTTCATTATTTTGGGGGTGGGGGATGAATTCTTGTAGCAGTGAGACTTGCCTCTGATGACTATTTTGGGTAAAGGTTTTTTGCAGTTGTAGGACTGAAACTGAACCAAAGGTCTGACTTGCTTGTAGCTTATTAATGCTAAAAATGCCCCAAGAATCACACACTGCCCTCTAATGCCAAATGATAAAATAATTCCAAGATATGAACTTAAAGAATGAGGTCTTTACTATTTTAGGTGTGCATTTGTTAGACAAACGTGGATGCAACACGGAGCTGTTGTTACACTGCACCACTTGAGGGAGAGGCCTCATTCTTCACTGCTGCCTTGGGGTTATCTGTGTCAAAATGAGTTGTGTATCTACAGCTTACAAAAGCTTGGAACTGTTTTTACTGTTGTGGTACGGGCCATAAAATATCTCTGGTACTCAAGATCTGCTCTTCTTGTCACAGAGACGAAGTTATAGCTGTGTCAGGTACCTCTGCTGTGCCAAGCATTTTCTTCTGTTATCTTAAATACAATACAAAGTCATCCATTACTGCCTTCAGGGAAAACAGAGAATGGAAAAAGAGTGTGTTGTCACATCAAAAGCACACTGTAGTTACTGCTCTGGCTCCAAGGGGGACTACAGTTCTTTCACTGACTCTTCTTGCTTGAGTTCTGGGCATGAATGGTGGTGGGGCTACTCAGCCAGGACTCGTGACCTGCTTCTCTCCAAGCACTTAGACTTCTGCATGCAAGTGCATCCTGAGCTCTGTGGCTGCAAAAGAGCCTTGCTTGGCTTTTCTGCACATCTCTGCTCTTCCTGAGCCTGAGCACCCATCACTGGTTCTTTACAGGTATGAGGAGCAAAAAAGCAGATGTGCCTCCTTGAGGTATTGCAACCCAAAACTCCTCTGGCCCTTAGAGTCTGAACAGAAAAATAACTAACACAAATATAATTATTTTACTTTTTTGGCTGTCTTAAAACACTGGCAGGATTCTGGGAGCTTTATAGTAAGTCACTGAAAATTCTATAAATATCTCCCATAGAAAGCCTCATTTCAAGCCCTGAAATACACAGGCTGAGGTTCCTCCAGGAACTGGACGATGTTTCAGAGAGACTTAAACTTGAAAACTCCAGAAGTTGGATGCAATGTTGCTAAAATTAATCCTAGTTTTCTTCAAGCTGACTTTAGCTTAACCTCTATCACCATGTCCTGTTACAAGCTACTCAGGAGAATAAAAAAAAAAAAAACAAACCACAAAGAAAGAAAACAAGAAATCTGGTATTTTTTCTGAATTCAGAGTGATTAGGTACCTAAGTACTCCCAGTTGTTCAATATCTAGACAGACAGTGGAGGAGGATGGATAATAAGAGAGAAAAACTCAAACCTGGAAACACAGATCTACGTCAGGGTCATTTCATACCTAATAAGCCATTTGCATGCATGTCTATTTTGAAAGTCGCTGGCAATGCTAACTTTGTTCTTGACATCTAAAAACAAGGTATTGGAAAGGTAATTCTTTGGGCACTATGCATATGCTGAGGTGAAAGAGGAGCAGGCAGTAGCCTCTGTATCTCAGATCTGTTCCACATGTATTTAGCACCATAAGGTACTTCTAAATTAAAACTTCATAAAGCAGTACTTGTGCCCCCTTGTTCTGAACAGCTGGGGAAACGCTCCTTGGGGAGATAAGGGTAATTTCCCAAGTCAGCTAACATCAATATGCTCAACAAACCTGCCCTGCTTTGGTTAGCTTATTTCACCTCTGTTTTGGGAGAAAACCTTAATTTATAAACCTTCAGCTGCAATTGAGTGAAGTTTGATTTCAGCTCCTCTTTTGTTCCAAACCATCTACTCTATCTCCACTTACTCGTCTTTTGATTTTTTTGATGTAGAAGGTAGCTGAGCAAAAACCAAGGTGTTACTGCTCTTGTTAACATCTGTGCTAGAGGGTTTGGAGTGACCAATGTCCTAATCTCATACCACATCTCGCAAAACCGCTTTTATTTGTACTTTTAGCCACTGCATCATAGCAGTGCATAACCCAATGTGCATTTGACTGGTCTAGCATGAGCTTAACAGCCTTTGAGAAACAGACTCATAGTTTCTTCTTGCAGTGCTGAAGGCTCTCTGCTGAGCTACTGTGGTGCCTTCTACTGTTGCTTTCACATCAAGGAGAAGTAAATACTGATTGACTTTAAAAATTATTTACGTTAAAAAGAGTTTGTTGGCTACTCCCGTATTCCTCTGTGCTGCACTCATTCTCATTGCTTGTTTGTTCATACAGGTGAATTTCCTGGTTAGATTTCAGCAGCCTTTAATGCCTTCTGATCACAAAGACCAGTTCTGCATCTGTAATTGGTTTTGTATATGGTGTCTCTGTTCAGTGATGGTTAAACAAATTTTTGTTGTTTTGCTGCTTGAGGCTCAAGTCATAGGCTTGAGAGGAATTTCAAACGAGCTGTAGCTAGGAAGCTATTAAACGGTTTGGAAAGAAAACTGGAGTAGTGTGACATGAATAAGCACAAGTGGTGGTAGAGTAATATTCTAGAGTGCTTCTCTGGGCTTTACCGCCAAAGTTTCTCTGTGGCTGACAGCAACCTATTTCAGCTTCTTGACTTTCTTTGTTTTCTGTAAACAAATATGTGAACAGCAAAGCTTATTCTACCAACTCTTGTCAATAGCTTGAAGTCACTGAAACCACTCACGAACACTTAACTTGAACTACAGAATTAGGTCTTTACTGACCTTAGCATTTTCAACTGGCTGTGTTAGGCTTTTGGCTTCTTAACACTACTTCAAATAAAAATTTTTAGCAATGATTTTTGAAAATAATATCATTAAGACTTATTGTGAGAATATACAAATAGTCAGTTGAGAAAGAAAGTTTTATTGATATGTAATTGCTTTTCACAGCAAACCCACACTTAACGAATGAGAGATATTTAGTCAAGGGCTACTTACGTCCGCTTGCAATTTTCTGGAAACATATCCATAGCTCTTATAGAATGATAGAATCATTAAGGCTGGAAAAGACCTCTAAAATCATCCAGTCCAACTGTCAGAACAACCCCACTGTGGCTACTAAACCATGTCCCCAAGTACCAAGGTTGCACAGGTTCTGAACCCCTCCAGGGATAGACTCCACCACTGCCCTAGGCAGCCTCCGCCAGTGCCCTAATACTCTGCCAGCAAAGACACCCCTCCCAACGTCCCACCTAAACAACCCCAGGCACCACCCAAGGCAATTTCCCCTCATCCCGACCCCTGCCACCTGGGAGAAGAGCCCAGCACCCACCTCACCACAACCTCCCTTCCAGGAGCTGCTGCAGAGAGCAATGAGGTCTCCCCTCAGCCTCCTCCTCTCCAGACCAAACAGGCCCAGGGTCCCCAGCCAATCCCAGAACCCCTGGGCTCCAGACCCTTCCCCAGCTCCGCTCCCCTCTCCAGAGGCGCTCCAGCCCCTCAAGGTCTCTCTCGGACTGAGGGGCCCAAAACTGAACCCAGGACCCAAGGGACGGCCCCACCGACACTGAGTGGATGATGATCCCCCCTCTGCTCCCACTGGCCACCATGGCTGATCCAAGCCAGGATGCCGGTGGCCTTCCTGCCCACCTGGGCCACCGCTGACCCACGTTAAAACAACAGTATTTGTTTTCATTGTTTAGTAAGGGGAGCTGTAGATTCCTTTGCTCTCATTCAACTGTGCATAATGCTGCTGCCTCTGCAGTACCCCAGAATTCCATCCGAGTATGCCACCTCTCTTCATAAACTACAGCTGGGTGCTCCTTTTGTTCATAGGACACTAACATATTAATTCACATCATAACTATTTTTCCTCAGGAGCTTGCTAGTTGCAGAAAGATACCTGCAGTGACTAGATTTCCTCAGTTACTTGTCTTCCTGTTGGTGGTTATGGAAATGTGTTTTTATTGGGCCTTCTATACCTCAAGATTATTTTTGAACCAGCCCTGATTTGTAGCTTGTCATGTTATTATCACTCATTAGCTAACAGGGTTAACATCGAGTCCTTCCTTTAGCTATAAGTGTTTATTTAAGACATTTCCTGAGGGTAGGACATAATGGAAATCCATAGCAAGTTAATTTGGTTATTATATGGACCATTAGTTAGGCTTTAGATCGATGCAGCAGTGAATACTATGAAGCTTTGCTAAGCATCATTTGGGATCCTCAAGTGTTGTAACTCCCCCATGTACTAGTAACTGACTGTCATTAATTTTTACCACCAAAATTAGGATGCACTAGCTATGCTTCAGTAATGAGAAAGTCTTCCTTTGCTGATTTTGAGTGGTGGATGGTGCACAAACCCATGTAATGAAAGTGGTTGAACAGAAACTGCTATTTATGTTTCCCAAATCAGAATGGTTTAATGGCTAAACTTGAAGACTTCCGGATGAAATTAGTGTGCAAAACATGATGTTTCTAAGTGTGGCTGCAGACCTAAAGAGGGAGATTTTTATCAGTTGATATTTCCTCTTTCTGTCCATACAGTTACCAGTTATATATTGAAAGATGTCGCACAACTGCCTCTTTGCTGTAGTGAAAGATGAGTGATGATGAGGTCTGCTAACCATGAATCATTTATGATAGCTAATTGCATGCTCATGTTAGTTGTGCTCCCTTGTTAGGTGTTACAGATCCTGGTCATGAGTTTGGAATGCTAGAGTATTGTGTATAAATACAGGAATTTTTTATGGCATCTGGATTTGGTGAGGGTGACACAGGCTACTGGATTTAATTCAAGTCAGTCTTGCAAAATCTTTGAGTCTGAAAACACTTGCAGAAGAGTAAAACACATCAAATTTTACTGTTTGCCCAGTGATTTCTTGTGAAGTTTAGTGCAGCAGGATCCAACCCTATTACTATGCTATGACATGATGCTACTTTGAAGGTAAGATGCTGTGGCCTTTACTGCACTCCTCCCCAGACAAGTGGGCTGATGTCCACTCCCCTCGGTGACATGGGGTGAGCTACGTGATGGGCTGTCTCTCAGGCTCACCTTTGGTGGGTGGTCAGGTAGGTGAGAAGTTAATCATGTAAGGAATGCTGATGTTTTACAGCCTCTCTCTGCATTAAAGGAGAAAGGCAAGAGGTTGCATAGATGCTGGTTGCCTGTGTTTGTATTATCCTCTCAGTTTTGTAGTTGTTATGTAGATCAGTTTCATTATAATAGCAAAGAAACCTTTACTGGAAACCACACCTCCACTGCCTAATTTCGATCCTCTATTTCAGTCTCTATGTTGCAAAGCTAAAGGACATTTTTTCTATTCAGTAGCTTGCCAGTGGGTATCAGTCAGCAGAGTTCTGTGGGATCCGTTTGTGCTAGCTGAGCATCTGTCCTTGTAAATTAAAAATGCGGTGAATCTCCAAGGCCTCTAGATGATTTTTGAGAGTGGTTTCTCCAGTCCTTTGTGACATGTTAGATTACCAGTCTGATTTCACAGACATTGCTATGCAGCAAAATGATCAGCCTAATCTTGTTAGGACCAGTGTGCTGTTAATGTCTATGATTGTACCATGCTGATGTCTGTGCTTACTGATTATCAGAGTAGAGCAGATGAAGTGAGTACAGATAAGACACTGCTTCCATGCACTGTTGCCATTATCATTATTGCAGAAGCTTGTAAGACGCTTCAGAAGCATCCTCTGAAGGCAGGGGCCCTAATTAATTTAAACTGAGCTTAGTTTCCAAGAATGTTTTTTACTGTTGACAGCCTTGGTTATTTGAAAGTTTTGGGCTTTGCTGTTCTTTTGCACACATTTATAGCAGTTTTGCCACTCCATATCTCACAGCCTTTAACGGGCTGGTAGAGTAGAGCCTTAGGCAGCAGAAGTCAATATAGTTTTTCCTACAAAAAAATAGTAAAGCTGTATTGACTTATGCTCAGTATCAGGTACCTTGGACAAAAACCTCCTGGGGTATCTCAAGCATGCACTGAACTCCTTGAGTTACATCCCCTTTTAGACACAAACTTCAATTTCAAATTATGTTGGCATTAGTATATTCCTTACTGGCTGAGTTTAGGCAAATCCAGCTGAATTTTTTTCCTTGTTAGCCTTTTATTTTATCAGATTTGGTAAGCTTTTCAGTTCAGTCAATTACTGCTCCTGCTGGAACAGTGACAATCATTATCTGAAGTGTAAAGTACTGAAAAACATAACATAGCTATTGTGAGGCATTGTCAAAAAAGTTATTGGGCTGTGCACCATGCCTGTGCAAAGGAAAAGGAGAAGCTGCTAGTGTTGTTGAGGTCTCTCTTAACTGTATCTTTCTCCTAGATCAGGGGATTGTATAGTGATAAAGGGGTTCTGAAGGATGCTTGGAGGATGCTTCATGCTAGTGTTGTCCTGGCTGTCCACAGCCACTGGTGGTGCAGTGAGGAATTTTAGAAGGAGGAAAGGGGAGATGGTGGATTGAAAAGGGCAGAGGGCTCCCAAAAGGAAGCACCAAGAAAGTGTTTTTCATAGCTGGCTGTTTTGGGCATCCTGCTGTCTTCAATCTAGCAGCTGTGTGTACTGTCAGAAGTTAACAGCAATAGACTAATAGCCTCAGTGAGTCCAGTGTTTTCCATTCATGTCTCATCCTTTTTCATTACTTCTCCACATACAGTAACCTGAGCTTGAAATATTGCAACCTCTTGACTGGAGGTGGTCCTGAGAAACTTGATCTGACTCTGAAGTTGGTCCTGCTTTGAGCAAGGAGTGGAGATGACAAACTCCAGGTGTTTCCTCCAGCTCACGCTGCTCCATTTCAGTGGGACACCGAAGACTTCACTGCTAGTGAAGCTGCAGCAGCTTTTCTTCCACTCTGCAGAACTTCACTAAAACATGGAGAACATTGGTCTGTTGGATACTCTGCTGACTTATGAAGTTCTGAAAAATAACTACCCTGCCTCCTCTGTGTAGTCAGGAGCCCTGCAAAGTTTGCTTTCCGTTTCATTTTGATGTTGGTGTCCTAAAGGGCATGTCAGGTCTGTCCACAGCTGTGGCACTGGGCCTCAATGGCACCAGGCTTGAGTCTAGTTTGGAGGGGATAAGCTTTAGTAGTCAGTCTGGGCTGGGTGCCTGTTGTCAAATAGCACAGCAGCCATGGGTCAGAAGAGTGGGAGGAAGCTTGTGGTACACACATTGTTTTACCAGGGAACAGCAGCTTGACTGAGCTGTCAAACAGGACCCATCTGCTAGTATGTTTTTCCCTGCAAGGTCACATCTGTGACTTTAATGTCCCTGACAATTGTATTGATGCTGTCCTAAATGGATCTGCATCTTAGTTTCTGCATGTCAAGAGACCTGACTTTAAAAGTAATTGCTTTCAGTCTGGAGTCTAACAAAAAAAATACTGCAGAATTTTCATAAAACTATTGGAAAGGTACCTCACTTCTTAAAAATCAGAGTTTCTTACCGTAAGAAGACTGAAATGCCTTGTGTTAACCTTTTTTAAAATGCTAAGGTTCAGTAGACCATGAGTTGTGTTTTTTTTAACCATCTGCTCAGTGTTGAAACAGCACTAATTGTGATGAGTAAGGCATAAGAAAATAACACCCAGAGAACGTACCTAGAGATAGACATTTCATCCTATCAGCCATCTATGGGACCATCTAGTATTCCAGTTAGCTCAGTTAATAAACCAGAGAGAAATATTTCATATTATTTTTATAATATTGTTACTTTTCCCTTTCTCAACTTTTTCTTAAATTTCAAAACGTGAAATTTTCCTCACTGAAAAGGTGTCCCAGATCTGCCAACTTTAACTTTATGATACAAGTTTAGCTAAAAGGATTTCATTGAAGTTATAACACTGTACCCATCACACCTTTCTGGTAGTTCACTTGTTTCTGATCATTTCAGAGCAACTCTGTTAATTCCTTAATCTCCAATAATTTAATTTTAAGAGAGCATAAGAAACACATCCTGCATCTCCATGTTCTAAAACAAAGATGTGTCATTCATGTCCTTCTGTCTACCTTGTATATGAGATACATGCTCTGGACCTATAGGATAGCTACTTTTATGCTATAATTTTTCCTTTAGTTTTCCTAAGCAAGTTGGTTTGCATGGCATTGCATTTTATCTCAGCTGTTTGAAATAGTATCGTGTTGAAACTTGGCATACAAGTTGCCAACTTGGAATCAGTTGAAAAAGAAGGAGAATATTGCTTTGATCCCATTGGTCCAACTTGATATATTGCCTGAGGTTGGATTAACACTCTGATATTCAAGTTTGTGATCCTCCCCTCACTGCTCCGAACTCCAAAGAGCTTTGTAGCCTTTTGATATTATGAAGGACCATTCTGATACGGGATGAACAATGTAACATTTGAACTGCACTGTCTCTTCTTATGTAGTGGCAACTAGTGCCTAGCAAAAGCAGAGCTTTTGTTTTACTCATTGTTTTGGAGAAGCATCCAGCATTTCACATCAGTCCAAATTACTTCTGAACTTCTTAGGGCTGCAAAATTAGCCTAGATAACCTTGCAAGAATAAATTGCCCTTAATATTTCCCATAATTTCTAGTTAGGCTTGAATGACTCTGTTAAGTGGTTTTCTCTGAGCACTGTCTTGAAATTCCCAAATCAAAGGCATATGAAAATGAGTAATAATTTATTACAATAATAAAATTGGGTTACTGCTGACTGTGTCTGTCAGTGTTGTGCATCCACAAATAGTCCTCATCCTGGGAGGTAGCTTAGGTTGTTGAAGGACATGTCTTCTGCCTGGAGAGGAGACAGGACTAGTGCTACCATTTGGCAGAGGGTAGCCAACACATCTCCTGCAGCAGCTGGTGGTAACTCATCTGTAAAGGGGCAGTGACACTGCATAACAGCTTTCTTATACAGATGCGGACATTATTTTGATATATCTGAGTTTTGTTTCTCTTATGTGTGAAGGGCTTAACAAATTTAATTGTATTAACTTCTGTAAAAAGACAGTGGGTTTCTACTTACCTAGCAGGTTTCAGAGAGATTACCCACAACAGAAAACACAAACACTCATGGTCTGTACAGTGCTTTGGAAGAAAATAGAAACATTTTGATTTTGAAATCAAATAGAAATATTTTGATTCTGCTTGCAATATGGTGATACAAGAATCAGCAACTGGTTTATATGAGGAATGATATCTGAACGTGTATTGACAGTTCAGCAATGAATGAAATGCACTTTGGTAGTCAGCAGGTTAATGCCATCAGTGTTTTTTTTGCTACAACACTGAAATGCACTTACTTGGGTTGCAGGGGAAACTGTACCTGTGCCCTTTCATGGTCACTACCCGAAGGACTGCTAGTTGGCATCGCTAGAATAATCCAGATTTTTCTAATGTGTAATTGAAAGTGAAATTTACCCTCTAGGCTTACTGAAGCTCAAGTATTCATGAGAATATAGATTGCAAATATTTTCCAAGGTGACTAGGGAGTTCTCCTTGGGAGTCCTATTCAAGTTTTTCGAGATGAAGGAAATTTGGAGCTTCAGCTTTTGCAAAGTATTGCGCCTATTGTGTGGTTACTCTCTGTTCTCATCTCAGAACCAAAATCTCTCCAGGCTGTTGGTGAGGTAGTAGTAGGGACTATAATGAACAGAATTCATGCTCTGTTGGAGCTTTCTTATCCTTGGCAGCTGCTTCCAGACCTCATTATTTAATCACTTTTTGTGGAGGTCTCTGGAGTTGTTTTCAGCCCGATTTATTTCTGGATGAAAGGAAGAATTTCTTTTTAGAAGGATCTTTGATTAAATGTAAGATGGGAAGGAACGGAAAAGCTGTAACTCATGCAAGACATTCACTTATGGAATAGTCTATGATAGAAGTTTGGTAAAATTACAGTTTTTCAGTTCAGTCCAGAAGCAGGTATTTTTATGTCAAACATAAAATAATATTTCTTTTTTTTCCAGTTATGACAAGAGTTTTTTTTTTCAAATGTATATATGTAGAAAACAATTTCTTTCTAAATAAATATAAAAAAATCATACTCTTGATTCAGATATGGGATGTATAGTTTCATTATTTATATACTTTCAGTTTTATGTTAGTGGTTTTGGCAGTACATCTGAAAACGAAACGTTATGGAAAAAATTATTTATAATGACAGGATACAAACAATTATTGTGGTTGGAGAAATGAAGTTGCTATATCAGAGGTATTCTGGCTGGAAACAACTGATCCATCTCTGTTAAGGAGAGAAGGAATAATCATCTGGCCATTTGTCATTAACGATCACCAGGGCATTTTGTGGTGGTTGTGCTCTTCTGCTGCTCTGAGGACACTTGCAACTTCGAGACTCCTTTCTGTCCCCTCACAGCCAGTCCCTTTATTTAAAGCACAGCTGGTGCAGGTCTTTTCATCAGCTCAGGGAAAACTAGATTTTGTTCTCCCAATGTGTGTAGGCTGGAGAACTCCATCTGGGAAGAAGGTCTGCAGACCTGGGTCAGCTGCAGCAGTTGACGTGCTGAACAGCAGTTGTGGGAGGTGCTGCTCCTCACTGGGGCCCATGCTTCTTCTTCACTTGCTCTCCTGTCTCTTTCCCTGGGTGGCCAGCACTCTGATGTGGAAAAATGCCTGTTCCCTTCACCCCAGCAAGCCACTGCCTGCATGAGCTGTCTGCCTTTTGCATGCAGTGACAATCCTGCTAGAAAATCACATCTGGCGTCATGTCATTATGATAGTATAGATATCCACTGAATCGTATCTTCTTATGAGTACTTGGTTGCTCCATCTCCTGACCTCAGATGATCAGCCGTTGGATTTGGCTTGCAAGACCCCAGATAAATGCTTCAAAATGGAGTACAAAGAAAACACAGAGAGCCACTCTATATGTTATAACGATTCATGAGAGTCTCACAGATACTGAATTCCTGAGGCAGAGTTTTGTGTAGGTCATTACTTTGGTAAACTAGAATAAATCAACAGCAGTAAAGTAGGATATGGATTATAATTAGTTTTTGCTGCTGGATTGTTAAATTTCTTCAGTTAATCCTTTGGTTTCCCTTTCCATGTCAGCAAGTTTCTGCATTTACTCTGTTGCCTCTGTTTTGCACTCTGTGTCCTAGATAATCCTGACAATGATGTGGCTAATTGCTTGTTAGTTTTGATAGATGATAGATTCTGTCAATTTGTTGTATGTAGAAACAACAGGTTTCTTCTATCTCCAATGCTTTACAGCCAAATAGATTTTTGGATGAAGTAGGCAGCTAGCTTGTATCCAGCAGGATTACAAAGGTAGTGGTGCGGGCTTATAATATCTACTAAAGACTGGTCACACTCGCTGCTGCTCATAACGTTATGAGCAACTAAAATCCCTTCCCTCATTACATCTAGGCAGAGGAACAGACAAGAGAATTGGTGTTGGAAGTTTCCTGAAGTCGTGGTCAAATTAGATGTATTTCAGCAAGAACATACTCATTTTTCGTTGAATCCAGCCCACAGATAGAAAGCCAGTCTCTGTGGATCTGGCAGGGGAGTCCAATTGTTGTGGCCAGTGGCCAGTTCTGGACCAGGCTCCCAGATGGAAAGCAACAGTCCCAAACCTTCGATTGCATTGCTTCTGAAGTTGCCCTGATGGCAATACAAAGCTAGTTTTGAAGTGGTGGGGGAAAAGGTTCAGAGACATTCTAGGCTGCATATTGTGCTGATGAGACCTGTAGTCCACATGGAGCCATGCTCTGACCCTGTCACAGAACAAGATGTAAAAGCAGCAGTGATGCTGAACAGCAGAAATTCCTCTCCATACAGAAAAAGCTCTTTATGCGACAAACAAAAGGCTCTCTGTTGCTGAAAGATCAGAATTAAGAATGAGGCATGTTATAATTAATTAAAACAATTCCAACAGTCTTTGTAATCATAAACAGTTATTTGTTGCATAAATTTTATTAATTCTCGCTCGCTTTAATGACTGTTCTTTGCAAGATAAGACAGACAAACTAGGCTGTTGATGCATCAGCACCTATTTTTGATGCTGGCTGAATGACAATTTATATTTTCTCTAAACAGTTTTGGTATATTGTACTTAAAAAACTAGGTAAAAGGTACATTTTTTCATTACAAGCTATTTCAAAATATCTGAAGAGTATACAGGGAATAATTTGTATAAATTGTTACTTCTACCAAGTGGCCAATAAGAAATAAGTGAAAAAAAGTCCATTATTTGCATGATAGTATCCAAAACATACTTTATGCAGTATTCCAGAGTCAAAAGGCAAGATACATTATATTGACTATATTGCACCCTTTGCTTGAATAAATTCATATATATAGGCTGCACTCATCTCCCTATTGCACGAATACGTGGGAATTTTCTCATTCAAGCAAGCTTGAGGCAAACAGTGTTGGGCAAACTGTTTTCCTCTTCCTTTTGAACATCTAAATCCCTAGTTTTATGCTTGTTTTTTGAAATCGCTTGGTTTCATTCCTCCTCACAGATGGGCACAAAGCCTCTTAGCTTTTAACCTCCTGCTTTGCTATTGCTTAAGCACATTATCCTCATTACATTCTGATTAATGAGGATATCACTGGAAGGGGGACACATAGCAGAACTGGAGATAGTCTTCTGCATTGTGCTCTGGGTGTTAATAAATAGAGCAGTCCTGCAGAAAGGGACCTGGGGGTTTTGGTCCATGGCAAGTTGAACATGAGCCAGCAGTGTGCCCTGGCATTCAAGAGGGCCAACCATGTCCTGGGGTGCCTCAAGCACAGCATTGCCAGCCAGTCGAGGGAGGTGATTGTCCCACTCCACTCTGCTCTGATACAGCCCCACCTCAAGTACTGTGTGCAGTTTTGGGTGCCACGGGATAAAAAGGACACAAAGCTACCAGAGAATGTCCAGAGGAGGCCACAAGGCTCCTGAAGGGTCTGGAGGGGAAATCATGCGAGGATAAGCTGAAGTCACTTGGTCTGTTCAGCCTGGAGGAGACTGAGGGAAGACGTCTTAGCTGTTTACTGTTTTCTCACTAGGGAAGGAGGAGAAGCTGTTGCTGATCTCTTCTCTCTGGTGACCACTGATAGGACTCGAGTGAATGACCGGAAGATGTGCCGGCGAGGTTTTGGTTGGATATTAGGAAAAAGTTCTTCACCCAGATGGTGGTGGAGCACTGGAGCAGCTCCCCAGGGAAGCAGTCACAACCCCAAGCCTGTCAATATTCGAGAAGCATTTGGAGAAAGTCCTCAGACACATGGTGTGATTGTTGGGGTTGTCCTGTGCAGGGATAGGAGTTGGACTCGATCCTTGTGGGTTCCTTCCAACTCAAGTCAATCATAATTCTATAAGATGTTGATAGATTAAATATTCTTAAAACTGTTGTGCTGGTGAAAGGCTTCCTGCTTTTCTCCAGGTGGAGTTGTTACATGTCCATCAAATCAATCTACGTAGCTGATGCGATTCAAAGTTTCTTGGCAATTACAAAGTGAGTTAGGGAGTATTACACGCACATGCCTTAGATGGCAGAAGCAGGAGAGAAACCTCTGGCAGAGAGGGTAGTGGTAAGCTTGGTGTTATCACCCCTCAGCACCTCCTAAAGAGGAATTCAGTAGTAATGAAGTTTTCACAGTGCACTGAAATGCAGTTGGGAGGGATTAATAAACTGTAGGCCTGAATTTACGGCCCTGGATCTATCATGAGACATAGAGCCTTGACTGTGCTTTTTAAGCCATCTGTGCTCATTTACTAACTCCTGAAGAGGCTTATGGCTGATATAATGTATTTTACCATTCATCATGCAAAAAATTCCAATTCTCAGAAGCTATAGGGGAAGATGGAAGACAGAAATTTTATTGCTGTAGATTTAAGGTATTTTCTATTATTTTTCTACACAAGATACAGGAAAGATATATTATCCTTTTTTCTAAAGATTGTGTAATTGGAGAAAGTCAAACCACCCATTTAAAACAGAGACAGGAATACCAGGAATAGATGGCATCTGAAAAAGCTGGAGAAACCCAAAGTAATTTACTTTTTCTTTCTCAGCCTGTTCATGCACTTGCTTTCCCCCCTTCTAATGGCTTAATATTTTCCCTCTTTCCCATTTCCCCAGTTCCCTAAAGCCAGCTCTTCTTTCAGATAGAGTTTATGTTTGCAACCACTTGCCATAAACACACCATAGAAACTAAAACATGGGCTTTGAACTTTGTCTCTAGCTTCTGCAGAAAAAGCTGGTTGAAGGCAGGCTTTCTGGAGAGGTGTCTTGACCTGACAGGGATGAATTCTGTTTGAACTGTCATATTTTTTCTGGCAGGCTGTTGCTCCTTTTCCCTTCTTCTCTCCTCAAACAATTTGATAGCTTTTCAATTCTCCATGGCTATCTGAGTTTCACCAGCATTAATAGTGTTTATGCTTTGTCTGTAGCAGTAAACATCAGCAAAATTGCCACAAATGCTTCTGTGATACACTGCCATTAAAGGCAGCTGCACTTTTTTGGATGTGGGAGAGAGGACGGCTACAGCTCTCATCTGAGTCATGGATAAGCCCATTTGCTTGTGTAGAAGCAAGATGAGGGACCAGATTTACTCAGCTGTGTTTATCCTCCCGCCCACATGTGTGCCCATACAACCATTCCACCAGCTGAACATCAGGATAATCAAACCAACATAAAGCTGGCTGTGATTTCCAAACCAGCTGTGATGAGGCTTGTCACGCCTATACCCTTATTGTTGTTGTTTCAATTTGTAAAATTAACCTCTGCTGATGGCCCAGCCTACAGGTGTCTGCTCCAGCCTCTCTACAGCTCCTGCATCCCTAGGCCATCCTGCATGTGATAGCTGCATGCTAACACCCCAGTGTATCCTGCAGACTCCTGTGGGAGCCAGGGCTCTGAAGGCAGTGGGTTCCCCCCCGCCTCCTGCCACCAAGTTCTGCTTTTTGAGCTGCAAATAAGTGCAGGAATTCACAGGAACAGAGAGGTTTTTCAGCTAATCAAATGGCTGAAAAGAAAAACATAACCATATGCTGCTGTGTGAGCTTGCTGCAGCTACATAGGACCCTTTGTTAAAATTTCTGTGCCCTGTCTAACCCTTCCCTCGCTCCAGCTTGGAGAATGGAGAGGTTTTACCCAAGCAACACCATTCCTCACAGCCCTGCAGCACTTAGCAGTGGTCATCATGTGACCCTGTGTCTAACTTGTGGACATCTCTCAATGCAGTGTTGACAGGCTGCTACTGGATTCTCCTGCTACTGGAAAAATAATAATATTGCTTGATGCTATTGTGTTCATTCTTGGAGGGCTAACTGGGCCTACGGGGTTCAGAGGTAATGATATGACTCTTAATCTCACTGTGAGAAGCAAGTAGCACAGTTTGGGATTTTGAGAATAAAGACCAATTTGGTCTGCTGTGGCAAGCACACTCCAAAATCCATGCCAGCCTTTTGAAATGTGTTGATTAGTTTACAAAGGAATAAGAGTGAAAAGTGAAAAATAAGGCATATTGAAATGGAAAACAGGTGGTGCCCAAAATGGCTTAATCAGAGCCTGTGAACATTCCTTCTGTGTGCAGGGCTGCTGCATGCAGCATGTGGTCTGTCTGCTGGTCTTTCAGAGGGGGAAAGAAGGTGTCAGTCCTGCTGTCAGGACCACTACATACTGCAGTCCCTGTTCCTTTTTTTGACAGGTTGGTTCAGTTGCCAGTCATTCACATCCCAGTGCTTAGCTCTGCTATACACATGACATCGGCCCCATCTGGTCAATCTTCATAGGCAGGGTGATGCCCAGGAAAATATCACAACATGATATGATGCCAAGGTCTGCTGAAAAGCAGAAAAAATTTCAAGAGAGAAGAGAGGTGGAAGGTAAGTGGAAGGGAGTTTGGCAGGATCTCTGCTGGCTCAGCTGTGATAGCATAACAACCTGTGCGTCTGTCAGCAGTTTGATCTAATCCTGATGAGTCTCTGTGGCATCCTGGCTCACCAAAGAGCAAAGTCTGCATGGCTTACTAGATTTTCAACACACTTGAAGTCTTAAAGGAAAGGAGAAAATGTGTAGTATAAATAGAAGCTAATGAATCTGAATGATTGTCTGATGTCTGGCTCCTGTGAATCTAGCACAGCTGTTGGTGAATGTTGCAGCCCCTTCCTTTTCTTTGGCATCTGCCACACCTATCTCCCACTCATTTCCCACTGCTGAACTACCAGCTGGTGATGTGAATCGGTCTTAACCATTACCCCACAGAAGTGACATTAAGTTATGCCCAATGCTTTCCCATCTCCAAAGCCTCAGCCATTAAATATCACCGAAGGAAAACTCTTTGGACTCCTTTTTGGACCTCCTGTAGACACTCCAATACTGCTCTACATGTGGAGCTATTCTAGTCAAAAGTCTGGGCTTTTCACCTGTATGAACTGTATAAGAAGTCATAGCTACGGTAAAAATGAATTTATTTCTCCCATTTTGATCTTGTGCTGGTTTTACATTAGAATAACTGTGCTTCAGTGCTATACTTCATATGATGCTAATTGGTGTATACAAAGCAAGCGTGATGATCTTTCACTGAACTTGCTAATCTCCCTGGAGGTTTTGTCAGGTTTATCTGTGTGCTCCTGGTTAGTGTCTGATTTTTATTTCAAAAGTATGCTGCTCTGGATTCTGCTTAGAAAGCTTTAATAAAACCATCCATCTAATATACATCTTGTACTTGAGGGATCCGACTGAAAATATTTCTTCTTTTCCTCCTTTTTTTTCAATTATCTTTAAAAATATATTTTTTAATCCTATTTTTCTACTTTCTAATTATTATATGAACTGGATCTGCTGAAATGTTTCCCTTTCTACACCCATTTTACCTGCATGGTGCTAGTGCTGCATGGTGCTGCTGATAGCCCTGCCAACATGTCCCCAACATTTGAGGGTGGCTTGGACAGGTATTGCTTCTTGTAGCTCTGCTGAGGTCGGTAAAGAACTTTCCCTTGAGTAGCTCTTCAGGAAAAGATTTAAATTGGCAGATAGGGCAGAACCTCCTTGGTGACTGCTTTGTGACCTGTCTCCAAGAGAGGAGACTTCTACCTGCACCAGGGCTTACTGTAGCCACCAGGTAATAAAACTACTACAAAAATCCCACTTGTGTTGATAGGCTTGGATTACTTTTCCTTCGTAGTACTGGTCCAGGAGATGCAATGTGTCTGTAGGGTGCTACTGATCCTGTGGTGGGACTGGAGTGCCTCAGCCTTCTCTTTGAGCTATGCTGTCCTCGTCTTGTCTGGTGCAGTTGACGTGGAGGGAAAGGCTCACTCATGCCTTTTTGCTGATGGTGTAGACTGCTGCCCTCAACAGATGCCTCAGCCACTGCTACAAGCAGCTGATTCCCTGATGGCTTGTTCCTCAGCAGGAACTGTCTCTACAGAACAGGGGATTTTATCTCCTGTTGTCTCTGGATTCAGTTAGTGCTGAACTTCAAACTATAATTTCAAAAATATACTTCGATGTACTTAGCTTATTTTTATTCTTCCTCTGATCTTTTAAAAATACTGGCTCTTTAGCTATATATAGTAAAGGATAATCTTCATAGTCAGATCAGCCACACTTGGCTGAGAAAGCTTGCTCTTGGGTTATTTATAGAATTAGAGCTCTTAGCATCGCTATCCATTTTTCTCAAACCTGAGGCATGCTGGGATGAAAATATGACCTTATCCTTTGAGTATGCAGACTGGTCATTCAGAAGTCCTTTTTTAACAGAGCTTGTGATCTGAAAGAATAAACTGTAATTTGCAGTTACAAATTTCTCAATTCCTTGTGTCTGGTTGGGTTGCTGTGATAAATACATGCAGAGTGCAGGGGCTTTTGTTAAATCTTGTAATTGGTGCACATGGATTGAGAATAGCCCTGAAGAGAAGGATTAGAGATGCTGGTGGATGAGAAGCTCAGCATGAGCCAGCAATTTGGACTTGCAGCCCAGAAAACCAACTGTGTCCTGGGCTGCATCAAAAGAAATGAGACCAGCTGGTCGAGGGAGGTAATTCTGCCCCCTGCTCTGCTCTTGTGAGACCTCACCTGGAGTATTGTGTCTAGTTGTGAAGTCCTCACCACAGGAATGCGATCCATCGCAGCAAGTCCAGAGGAGCACCATGAAGAAGATCAGAGAGATGGAGACCTCCCATATGAAGACAGGCTGAGAGAGTTGGGGTTGTTCAGCCTAAAGAAGAGAAGGTTCTGAGGAGAACTTATTGTTGCCTTCCAGTTCTTAAAGGGGACTACAGGAAAGATGGGGAAGGACTCTTTATGACAGTGTAGTGATAGGATGAGAGGTAATGATTTTAAGATGAAAGAGGGTAGATTTAGATTAAATATTAGGAAGAAATTTTTTATTGTGAGGGTGGTGAGGCACTGGAACAGGTTGCGCATACCTGGAGGTGTTCAAGGTCAGGCTCAATGAGGCTTTGAGTAACCTGATCTAGTGGAAGCAGTCCCTGCCCATGGCAGGATAACTGGAATTAGATGATCTCTAAGATCCCTTCCAGATCAAACTATTCTCTGATTCTATGATTCTGGCATTCATTATAATACTTCATGGTCTCAGCCACAGAGTTGTTAGGATTTTCAAACTATCTGTCTTTGTAGCCTTTTGGGTTGTGAAGGCAACATGACTGGTCAATATGCGATCCACTTAAAAACAATACCACAGGAAGTTTTATCATGCATTTAAACAATTTTTTTTCATTAAAACTCAATACTAATATTGATATCGTAATTTATTAAATAAATAATTATTTTCATTGAAATATCTGCCTAATGTATATAATCTGTAATTCCCCAATGGTTTTTGCTAGATAACATAAAATTGAAATATCTCCAGCTTGTGTGCTAACCTTCCCTTCCTCCTGAATCTTCTTTCCTGATTTCTACAGCAATAGCCTTCATGGCTTACCAGTGAAAATTTTCCAGAACCTTAAGATAAAAAAGAAGAATGAGTATAGCACAAAATCAGAGGGTTTTTTATCAAATAAAAAGGCTTCAGGAACACTAAACTTCAGTCCATTCACATTATATTTCATTCAAATTAAATTATTCAAGTTTTCACTTACAGAGAAGGACATCAATATTTGTGAGGAGAAAAAGTTGCATGGAAAACTGGTTGCTTCAGGTTTTAGGTCAGTCTTGGTGCAGTGTACATAAGTCCTTTATTTAAAAGGGTTTGAGGATCTATTGTGAAAGGGAGCTTAATTAACTGCATAGACAAGCTTGATCCACCCTTTTCCCAAACATTGGGTCAACAATGATAGCATTTATCATTAGAAGGTATTGTGAAATACTTTTCCATGAAAATTTAAAATGCATGTTAAATGCAGTCAACAGGTAAAACAAATAAACATGTTGGACAAAAAATAGCTTCCCAAAACTTTCATTCAGATGGAAATAAATCTTCTATGACAAGACACTGCAGAGCTCCCCACGAGAACTGATATCTGCCCTAGGAGCTGGAACAGTCATAACACTCCTGGCAACTGCACAATACTCCTACTTTCATTTCAAAATCTTTCTGCAAAATTAAGATCCCACATTAATTCCTAGTGTGGCTCTAGATGAAATCAATGATGTTATACCACTGAGGAATAGGGACAAATTTTAAAAAAAAATGACCTATTAAACAGCAGATTAGTGAAGACCAGTTTGCAAAGGATGTAAATTCAGTCAGAGTTATAAGACTAGATATTGTTGCTTAAGGAGAGGAGATTCGGGGAAAGGTGGCAAGACAAGAGAAAGAACAAAAATGTTTCTTGTATTACAATGGCAGAGTGGGGTTTTCTAGGTCTGACCAAAGGAAAAGCGGCAAAGCCATAGAAATGAAGAACTGATGCAAAAATATGGAAAAGGTTGTTGTTCCAAAGTGGTTGAAAAGAACCAAGTAAGCTCTGTAGATCCCAAATCAGTAATGGACAAATTTTGCTTACCTAGACTTGACGTTAGCAATACCACTCTTCAAGAAGATTGAGAGAGAGAAAGTGTATAATGTGTAAAGTGGAAAGAAAATGCAGAGCAAATAAATCACAATTTTTTAACCCGAATTAAGAACATGACTATGGGTCTTGAGTTCTCAGACAGACTTTATTCTGTGTAGAGTTGTAACAGAGTACTGAAGTTTTACTCATGAAGCCCTACAATTGTAAACAGGAAGCAGCCCTCAAATACAATAGAGTGCACTTAAAAAGAAATAAAACCCCACCTCACACAAAGTGCTTTATTCCAAGTTCATTGTATACAACAATGAAAAATGAAATCAACATTTATCAACCTTCCTATCCATGGAAGCTGATTTTCTTTTTCTCTACTGATGCGGTGTATTTGTGTGTGATTTTAAGCTTATCCTGCAGTTGGGAGTGGAAGTGTCTGTTTGACGGACTTGAAATTTTAAGAATCAGCAAATAAGAGAGGAAAGGTGCAGAAGGTACCAGGATGAACAACATTACATTGTGTCATAAAGGAGATAAATCTAAAATTATTAGAAAGAGAAACATGCCTCATTACTCATATTTTAAAGACTAGACAAAACAAAACATGATGGAAAGTAGTCTGAATAGCAGTGAAGTGAAGTGGAATGATAATTGAATGATTTGCTTTAACGATATCAGTGATTTTATTACGTTAGTGGAAATGTTGCTTATATTCAGAACTGAAGAGTCAGATCATGGTCATGTAGGTGGGAAGGGATCTCTGTGGCTTTCTAAACCAAAATCCTACACAAAGCAGGTCTGGCTGAAGCAGGTTGTTTATGGTGTGTCTGGTTGGGGTTCGAATATCTCCACCAATGGAGATTTAAAGCATTGGTTTTGGCATTGACCACTTCTGGGTGTACTGTAGGCTTAGTGGAAAGGAAAGCCACTCTGAGACACTCTTAACGTAGATTTCCCTTCCTGACTGCTGGCTATAAGCTTTCCCCTCTGCAAAACCCAGTACTATACACTGGGTACAGTGTATATGCTAGCATGTGTGTGGGAGAAATGCATGGGTTCAGTTTTCCATGATACTTGTTCAGAGCTAAGTCCACTGGGTTTACTTCTCTTTGATCAGAGGAGACGAGGGCGGATGTGGTGCTGGGACTCTCTGAGGCCCCTAGGATGTCTCTTGGCCAATTACCACTTACAGGGAGTAATTCAGCCTCTTCCAGTACACGGACTACAGCACAGTGCTCCATGGCAGGTGGGCAGATAACCTTCCCTTGACCCCGAACCTCTCGCAATGCATCTCCTTTGTGCAGCTCCATCTGAGTAGCCTATGACTTCCCTTGCTGTGTCTGCCACCTCCAATGGAGGCAGCATACTGTTGGATTTATTCTGATTTTCCTGCAGCACCAAGAGCATGCTTGTGAATAAAATAAAGCAAAAATTTGTTTTCAGTGAGATCTGAAGTCAGGCTTTATTTACAGGACTGAAAACAGGTAAAATAAAATGTGAGCTCTGATTTTTATCTAAGCTTGGACATTAATTATCTTCCCAATTCTTCACCCTCTCCTCAGAGACACCTTGGAGGTGTTCCAGCTCCTAAAATCAGAGTCCATGGTGCCCCTTTTCTGCCTTCAGGCCAGACCTGGAAAGCAATTGTGAGAGACGGAGGAAGAGGAGTGCCTCCTCCAGCTTCTCCATGCCTTCTCTTGGCTTCCACTTACTGCTGAAGTGCATCCAAGGAGCGGATGGTCTATCTGTGCAGTATTCATCAGTGTTGTTATCTTTATTGTTCAAAGGGCTTCCTAGTTTCTTCTGCACCACTCATCTGGTCTCTGTTTCCTCCCAGGAAGTCTCCGTGTGCAGCCCCAGATGCTCCTCCCTGCCCAGACCAGGCATGTGGTGAGGCTTTTCAGTGCTGCTCTGTCTGGCCCCTTGGAAGCCCACAAATGTCACCTCAAAGGCACAGGTGACAGGGTGCCTAATTTAGCTGCATCTCTATCCTACCGGTGTGCTTTCAAGGATTTTTCTGTCACGGAAACTTGCAGGCTTTTAAACTGAGTAAATGTGATTGTTCAGAAAGATTTTCAGTTGTTATATTCCAGGATTTTAGACATGGTCATGTTATGTTTTTAACATCCTGGTAACTTTACAGATGAGGGAACTAAACAATTGTCCATCTGCCAGCAGGGGCTTTTTTTGCAACACACCAACTGCTTCTGACTTTATAGAAGATTAAAGTAATTACTTGTACATTTTTTGTGGTTAGGAACCCCCTTCCTTAAAGTGATTGCCAAATCTTGAAACAGTGGTATTTGTGGAGACCTGAATGTCAGTATAATAAGCAGATCTGCTTTTCATCAATGTGCCTAAACCAATATGGTTCATTTTAGGGAATGTAACAAAAGTAAACAGCTTTATAAAACTGATTTGCTCCTTTACTGAAAACTTTCTTTTAAAGGAGTTGTGAAAGGAGGTCATGGCATAGATAATGAATAACATATTGCTCTTTGTTAGCACCTTTAGCAGATTTTAAAGGAAAAGGATCAGATTTACAGTAGATTAGAGCAGAACTGTAACTAGAACTTTTTATTTTCTCCTCCTCAGGTGAGAGTCTCCCTTGCTTAATTCAACTAATTATTATGTTGTATTTTAAGTATAAAAGTTGATTTATAGAAGTTGTTGAAAGCATGAGTATCAAGCTTTTATATTGTATTTGAACTTTCAAGGTTAAGCCTGGAACAGACGTTAGAGAGTATGAACACATCCTCATGTACCTGGCTTCTCATTGTCTTTCAGCAGCTGTCCTGCTTTAAGATCAATTTTAAATCAGTAGAAAACTCAGTCATTCTCATTCACATTTGCTCCACTTTATACTTGTGTTGATTAGATAAATGTGGCATGCAGCAAGAAGAGGTTGTGCTCCATGTCAATATTAAGAGAAGAGAGTGGACAAAAATATCCCTAACTGATTCACATGGCTTAGGCCCCTAAAGTGGACCAGAGCTCTTAAAAGCACAAACATTTTCCAAAATGTAAATACATTTTTTGTGTTAGCAATGCCTCAAGTGTTGTGAGAGTAATTTTTCTCATGGCATTTTGGCCTTTCTACTTCCAGCAGCAACCAAAACAAAAGTGCAGAGAGAATAACACTGATTGCTCAAATTAATTCAACAGCATGTGGAAGATTTACTGTTCTGCAGCTGTTCTGCAGGTGAAGAAGGGAGAGGAGTGGAAAAAATCTTTGCAGGAAAATACTGCCTTGCAAACCAGCATTGCTCTTCTTATTGCCCCACAGCGAACTTAGGTGAACTCCCGTCTCATGGGGACTGGGATGTTTGAGGGCACAGGAACTACTGGACTGCACTCCAGATGAATTGCCTTATCCCGTGTGAAAGTAATACGGAAGAGCTTGAAAATAGCACTGTATTTCTTGGCTGAGAGGCAAAGATCAAGCATGCCGGACACTCTAGACATCCAGAGGGAATGCACTGACCAATGTCAGAGGCTCCAGCATCCTCAGTTTAACTTGTTGCAGGTGGTTTAAAGAATAGAAGGAAATATAACTTCTTAATTTGTAAGGAATAGATACAGTTTTGTGGCTCTGTACTTGTCTAGCATGATTTCATGCTCACTTTACTGAGTTACTGAGGTTCCTAGGTGTTGCCAAGAAATTGAACAGAATTTACGTGACTAGCTGTTCGAGAGAGTAACTATTTTACTAGGTCTATGTACACTAGTTACTCTTTTCCAAAATGTAAGTGCATGCTTCAAAAGAAACATCTTTTAAAATCCTTTTACAGCAATTAGGACTTAGAGATGAATCAAACACAATGATTTTTCCTGCAAGAAGATTGATGTTGATGCAAGTGAAGGTCATAAACATCTTCTGAGAGGAACTGAAAAATTTGTATTCAAAATTTGCCCTCCTTTTCAACCCTGCACTCTCCTATCACGTATTTTTAATTTTAATTAATATTGGATGCTGTAGAAACAATAGGAAGGCTGAATTTAGAGGCAAAGAAGAGGTGACTTTTCAACACAACACATTTCTCAGAAAGAAATGAATGGTTCATGGTGTCCTTGCTAGGATGTTTCTTCTCATTCTTCTTTTGCAAACAGGGTCCAGAATTCTTAAATGACTCTCTCTCACATGTTTTCATTATTTTGCTTTAACCTTCCCATTCTTTGTCCTGCCTGCTCATTTATTCTCCTGGCTGTGCTTCACCCTGTATGCTTGTGTAACAAAAATGATCTCTTGCCTGTTTTTTGTCAGCAAGCAGAGTGTACGTTTTTTTCTTCTTTAATGGAAATCCTCCAGTCAAAGTCAGTTGTTAAAAGGAGAAGAAAACAGACATAGATTCAGTTTCTCTCCAGGACAGACTTTCTAACATGATCTGATAGGAGAAGGATAGAAGGAGAGACGTAATTCCTCCCATGGGAAGTGATGAAAAAAGGTAGCAGGAGAGGAAACTGTTTAAATACAGGGAGTGGATCATCTGCTCCAACGTCTACTTTTCACTGGTGTCCTAGTAGGAAAGGAGGCTCAGACAGATCCACTCTTGCACCAAGGACTATCTCAGTAAGTGAGCCCTGCTGTAACTTTAGACGGCTATTTTCATCCAGCAGCAGAGTGTCCCCAGCACTGCAGTTGTCCCTGGGTATACCTGCTGCTGGAAGAGCCTTGAGATGTTCTGAGGCTTCTTCTGTTGCAGAGACCATGTCATTTCAGTTCTGGTCTTCTAACCTTACTAAAACCCTTTTACTCTCTCTTATTGGCTCCACTCTGCAATATAGGTAATTGATTTTGGACGCCTTGCCATTCAATTTTTGGAGTAAATTTTCTTTGGAAGTATTTAAAAATTTTTTTTTTTAATTATTTCCACACTTGTTTCTCTTGAAACCCTTCAGCCACGAGATTCAAGTTCACAAGGAATGCAATGAACCAGCAGCCCTACACAGAAGTACTTTTTTCTGTGTTGCAAAAAATGTGGTGTTTTTTCCCCCTCCAAATCTAGTTTAAATGTTGTTTTAGTGAATTATTATTAGTTTGCACTTCAGAAAGAACCCAGAACCTAAACCACTGTATGTACCAGTAATCTTGTATTGAAGACTCTTGTGATGTCTATCTTCCCATTACGTCCTGACACTTGATTAATACACTTGTCCAATATTGCCACCATCACAGCAGTTAAAAATAGTTTCATCAGCAGCAAATTATCCTCAGGTTGTATAAGTAATTAAAGAAAGCAAAATCACAATTTTTCTGCTAGTGCTTTCCATAGCCTTGCAGGGACACATGTTACTTGAAGGACAGGAGGGCTCTTCTTTTTCTTCTTGCTTACACTGACTTTATTTAAGCTTCCCAATAGCCTCTAGTAGGATAGTGTTTAAGTGTTTATCTACCTGTGCATGTATGCTCAAAGAAGTGTGGAGAGTGAGTAGTCATCAGTGTATACAGGTAAATGGCAACATCCAAGCTTATAAAAGAGGAGCTGTAGGAAAGGAAGGTTTAAGGAAGTCACCTGAGATCACACCAAAAGTGAATTAAACCACTGTCTCATGGATCCTAAGTTATCATCTGAGTCAACAGCATTGAGTCTTCCTCTTGGTTGGAACACTGCTGTCATTCAATTGAAGTAACGTCATGGGAGCAAGTAAAGCAGCCTATACTGAATTACATATCTCTTAAGTAGTTTTCAAAGGAATGCAACCTTCCCTTTGTAAAAGAAGAATGGCTTGTTAGCACAGTCTTGCCATGACTTAGCAAGGCCAGTGCAGCACCTGAACCAGTACGAAGTGCAGGAACCAGTGCAAGACCATAGTGCTAGGTTTTAGTGAGACTTTCTTAACTCTGTTTCAGTAGATGTGCAGGACCTCTATTCAGCATCTGTACTCTGTGCATCATCTTTTGTGCTTGAGCCAGAGGATTTGGGAGCTGAACAAAGAAGTCTTGTATTTGGTGAAAAAATTACTTTCTCAGAAACAGCGTTATTAACTTCTCCTTGTATTTATAGGTGTTAAATTTTCTTTTAGTAGGATGACTTATTAAGATGTTACCCCTCCTTGGAGTATCTGCTCACAATGTCAGAAGAAAATGAAAGCGCTGGTATAGGATTTCCAAACTTACTGTTCCCATGTCCATGGCACCAAGACCCTGAGCTCCCAGGCAGCATCTGTGTGTTGGAGATTGTTGCAGCCAAGAACAAATGTGAATATATGTTGGTCTTCCGATAGTTGATGCAGTCAAAGTCATTACACACAGTCTGCATTCAAATCCTTGTTCCGCTTTATTTGGAACAGGAACTTAAACCAAGTGTTTTATTTGCTAGGGTTCATGATCTAGTAGAACTATTGTCTTGGGTAGAAAACCAGGTTGAACTTGACCAAGTGTCCAATTCCAGGTTTATAGTTGAAAATCCCAAGCAAAGGTGAAATATAGCTTAGAATCCAATTTGACACTTTGGAGCTTGCTGATGTATATGAATTTCATACCTTTGTGTATCTACTCTTGAGCCCAGCTTGAATTGAGTTTCTAGATGCCCGGGCTCTTGGTTGTGAATGTCAGAACTCTAATCCTAGGAAATGACTAAAAAGTACCATGTACTGTGAAACAGGAAAGAATAGCCCCCAACTTGTGATCATCTGGATGCAATTATGAACCTTCAGACTGACTTCTCAGATGTGGATTTCTGCTGCACAGTATGGAAAGATACAAAGCAGCCACATCCTCTGGAATACAAAGACAATGTTGCATGTCATTCTGTCTTCAGTTGTGCTTCATTTAGAAGGCAGTTGAATACCAACTACTGTATAGTTTTCTGAGTAGCAGCTATCCACCTGGCAACAGGCTTAACAGAGACTTTGCAATGCAAGAGTCAGTCTCTAGATTATGTACACATTCTACATTAGATTTTCAGTATTTGGAGTATTTTGTTCTCTATTTCTTCACTATGCATCATTTTTAAGCTGCATTTCACCTCTGCAGACACGTATACCAATCTTACCTTGGTAACTTTCAGAAATATGACTCTCCTCTTCCTGCCCCCAGTTATTTTGTTACACATCCTACCTAAATGCTTTGTTGAGTGCACAGAGCCAGACTAGTTACATGCAGCTGGTAACATATAGCCAGGATTAAAAAAGGTCGAGAACAATTTTCGTACAGTACACTAAGCTTTGTAACAACCATGTTTTTATAATGCTGCTATTCAATTATGAGCAATGTTGTGTCACATGTCCAAAAGTAAACAGAATAATTCTTGATAATTTCCTGTTCACTGTAGATTGTGAAATGTCAGCATGCCAGAGACAAGCAAATCTTGAGACAACATAGCATGGATTATTTGAAGTAACAAAACCACAAGAAACACACACGGCTGTCTCCTTGCTCTTTAATATTCCAGATACAGAAATTAAAATAACACCCCTTGGCAGATTATGTTGAAACAGAACAGAGCTCTCTGGCTTTACATTCCCTCTGTTGAGCAGGACCACTTCATGCGTCCTAAGTCAAACACCCTGTACCAAAATTCAGTTCCGTATACATGTATTGCCAAGCATCTAACCGAAGCATAGCAGTATGCCAGTTTGCAAGTATGCCAAAATTTGCCAGGTTTTGAACAAAGGTGAGAAAACCCCAGACAGTTAAAAAGAATGAAGTGTATCATCCTCACCAGAAGGGAAGGCAAGGACATGTATGATTAATCATTCCTCCTAATGTCATCAGCAAGGTGGTTCTTTAGAGGTTTCACTGCCATTCCTGCACTCATGCAGTTAGCTTTGGCACAGCTGATTGCACAAGATGCTAAGAGTCTCAAGCATCCTCAAAGCAGTCCTCAGAGGAGTTTTGGTGTTCATTTTCAGTGACACATCTGCAAATTATTTTGCAATTGTAATGATCACTTTCTTTTTGCAACTGGCTAATCTCAGCAAGTAAAGGTTGCATTTTCATAATTATAAGAGTTAGTTACATTATGTAAGTTTTCTGACCTAATATCTTGCATGGGTTCAGCTATAGAGCTGTGAAGGTACTGCTGCCGGCAGACAAGTTCCTGTAGATAATGAGAGATAAGTTATTCCATTGTATGACACAAAGCTACTTATGTCTGTATCCACACGGGGACAGTGTAGTTCTACCAGACAGACAGCGTAAGCAATAGCTTCATCCTAAAATGTGTGGAAGTTCTTCCCTGCCTTGTTCCTCCACGCCTCACTGTAAGCTGTACAGACCTAGGTCTTTCTGAATATCCTCTCATGCATCAATGCAACTCACAGAGCAGAAAACCTGTGACTGGTTTTGATAGATTATGTTTCTGCCTGGCTATTAAATTTAGCTGGATTATCGAGATGTACCACAAGACCCAGACCAGAGGAAAGTTCAGCAGCTTGTGCTGCTAGTTGTGTCAGGTCATTTAATTCTCACCATGTCTTGCTTCGTGCTTGAAGTAATGTATTCTTTATCCATTTGGGAGCTGTGTTTGTGTAGGGAGAGGCTCGGTATTTAAATTCATAAATTAAATCAGTGTGCTAAAGAGAAAAGAGTTGTAGAAAAGCATGGGGACTGTGAAAAGGCAAATCTCCACAAATATTTTGGAGGTTAAATGGGTGACATGTTGAGAATTTTGTGAAACAAATTGGAAACTTGTATATCACTTGCTCTCACATGTTTAGCATTTTCTTTTCCATTAGGCGCATTATCCACAACTAAACCTTTATGCCCCCAGCAGGGAGTTTTCAATCAAAGAAAAAATCCATGAAAAAGCTTTTTGTTAAACTTTTAAGGAGGTCTGTTGTCCTCAATAGTGTGTAGTGTTCTACAGGAAGACGTACTCAACTGGGCTGTAAGACTAGATCTATGTTAAATAAAGAGAAGTGTTTGCCTCTATTCAAGCAAATATAAGAGACTTTTGCTTTCCTTGACAGTTCTAGAAGATAATGTGTTGTTGTTCTCTTCGAGCCTATAGGCTTCTTCATGGAGCAGTGTTAGACATTAGCGCAGTAGCTATTAGGGCTAAACTTCTGCAAAAAGTGAAAGAACAGCCTTGTAAAATAGTTAAGTGTTTTCTTTTCCAGAAAACTGGCAAATGGTAATGATGTATGAGAAGAAGGCTGAGGTACTTGATGACTTTTTTTGCCCCAGTCTTCACTGGCAATCTCTCTTCCTGCACCTCTTGAGTGGAAGGAGCACAGGACAGGTACTTGGGGAGAAAAGTCCCTCCCAGTGGAAGAGAAGCTGAGATTCCTGACCACCTGAGGAACCTGAACATATGTAAATCTATGGTACCTGATGAGATCTGCCCCAGAGTCCTAAAGGAATTGGCTAGTGTAATCACCAAGAAACTATCCATGATATTTGAAAAGTCATTGCAGTCAGTCAAAGTCCCTGATGACTGGAAGAAGGGAACCGCTGCATTTATATTTAGAAAGTGTAGAAAGCAGGACTCTCACCTCTAGAAAAATCATGGAACAAATCCTCCTAAAAGCTTTGGTAAGGCCCATGGAGGACAGAGAGGGGATTCAAACCAGCCAGTATGGTTTCACCAAGGGCAAATCCTGCCTAGCCAACCTCGTAGCATTCAATGATGGAATGGCTACATCAGTGGACAACGGAAGACCTATGGGTGTCATCTGTCTCGACTTCTGTAAGGCCTTTGGCATGGTCCCCCAAGATATCTTTCTCTCTAGATTGAAAAGAAATGGATTTGATGGATTGACTGGAGCTCGTTGGATGATTGCTTCCAGAGGGTAGTGGTTAACAGCTCAGTGTCTGCAGTGACAAGTAGTAACTCTCAGGGGTTCACATTGAGACCAATACTATTAAATATCTTCATGAGTGACACAGTCAGTGGGATCGAGTGCACCCTCAGCAAGCTTGCAGATGGTATGGTTCAGTAGTGTGAATGACAAGCTTGAGGAATGGGATGCTGTCCGGAGAGACCTGGACAAGCTCGAGAACTGGGCCCATGTGAACCTCATGAAGTTCCACAAGGCCAAGTGCAAGGTCCTGCACCTGGGTTGAGGCAACTCCTGGTATCAATACAGGTTGGGGAATGAAGGGATTCAGAGCAGCAATGCGGAGAAGGACTTAACCATATCCTCATCTGCATCAAAAGTGTGGTCAGCAGGTTGAGGAAAGTATTTCAGCCTCTCCTCTGCATTGATGAGACCCCACTTGGAGTCCTGTGTCAAGCTCTGGAATCCTTGGCACAGGAGGGACATAGACCTGTTGGAGCAGATCCAGTGGAGGGCCATGAAACTGATCAGAGGGTTGGAACACCTCTCCTATGGCAAAAGGCTGAGAGAGTTGGGGTTTTTCAGCCTGGAGAAGAGAAGGCTCAAGGGGGACATTATTGTGACCTTTCAGTACTTAAATGAGGCTTGTAAGAAACATGGGGACAGACTTTTTAATAAGGCCTATAGTGATAAAACAAGAGGTAGTGGTTTTAAACTAAAAGAGGGAAGACTCAGACTACATATTAGGAAGAGATATTTTATGAGGGTGGTAAAACACTGGAACAGGTTGCCTGGAGAGGTGGTAGGTGGCCCATCTGGAAACATTCAAGGTCAGGTTGCATGGGGCTCTGAACAACCAGATCCAGTTGAACATGTCCCTGCTTATTGCAGGGAGGTTGGACTAGATGGCCTTTAAAGGTCCTGGCAAATGCCAATTATTCTATGTTTCTATGATCTTATTCTATTATTTGTCATATCATAGAACCATAGAATCATAGAATCTGCCGGTTGGAAAAGACCTTGGAGAGTCCAACCACACCCATCCTCCTCTAAACTATGTCCCTCTACCTGTTTTTTAAACACCTCCAGGGATGGTGACTCAACTGTCTCCCTGGGCAGCCTTTTCCAGTGCCTGACCACTATTCAGTAAAGAAATTCTTCCTAATATCCAGTCTCAACCTGGCTCAACTTATGGCTGTTTCCTCTTGTCCTATCACGCGTCACTTGAGAGAAGAGATCAACACTTGCTCTGCCACAGCCCCCTTTCAGGCAGCTGTAGACAGCGATGAGGTCTGCCTTCAGCCTCATCTTCTCCAAGCTAAAAAACCACAGTTCCCTCAGCCGCTCCTCGTAGGACTTGTTCTCCATTCCCTTCACCAGCCTCGTTGCCCTTTTCTGGACACGTTCCAACACCTCAATGTCCTTCTTATACTGAGAGGCCCAAAACTGAACACAGTACTCGAGGTGTGGCCTCACCAATGCTGAGTACAGGGGTACAATCACCTCCCTCATCCTGTTGGCCACACTGTTTTTGATACAGGCCAAGGTGCCATTGGCCCTCTTGGCCACCTTGGCACACTGCTGGCTCATATTCATCTGGTTGTCAACCAACACCCTCAGGTCCTTCTCCTCTAGGCAGCTCTCCAACCATTCTTCCCCAAGTCTGTAACGCTGCATGGGGTTGTTGTGCCCCAAGTGCAGGACTCGGGCTTTGGTCTTGTTAAACCTCATCCCGTTGGTCTCAGCCCATCGATCCAGCCTGTCCAGATCCCTCTGCAGAGCCTCCCTTCCTTCAAGCAGATCAACACTGCCACCCAGCTTGGTGTCATCTGCAAACTTGCTAAAGGTGCACTCGATCCCTTCGTCCAGGTCATTAATAAAGATATTGAACAGGACTGGACCCAGCACTGGACCATGGGAACACCACTCATGACCGGCCTCCAACTGGTTTTAACGCCATTTACCACTAGTCTTTGGGCCCAGCCATCCAGCCAGTTTTTTACCCAGTAGAGGGTGTGCCTGTCCAGGTCAATGGCAGCCAGTTTCTCAATCAGAATACTGTGAGAAACGATGACAAAGGCTTTATAAAAGTCCAGGTACACCACATCCACAGCCCTTCGTTCATCCATTAACCAGGTAACCTTGTCATAGAAGGAGATCATGTTGGTCTGGCAGGAACTGCCTTTCATAAACCCGTATTGACTGGGTCTGATCACCTGGCTGTCCTTCATGTGCTGTGTGATAGCATTCAGTGTAATCTGCTCCATGACCTTCCCTGGTACCCAGGTCAAGCTGACAGACCTATAATTCCCGTATCCTCCTTCCAACCCTTCTTCTAAATGGGAGTTACATTTGCCATTCTCCAGTCGAGCAGCACTTCCCCAGTCAGCCAGGACTGTTGATAGATGAGGGAAAGGGGTTTGGCAAGGACCTCTGTCAGCTCCCTTAATGTCCTTGGGAGTATCCCAACTGGCCCCATGGACTTCATAGATTCAGTAGTTGGAAGAGATAAGACTGGGAAACAACTTTGACTTTTGATCTTATTAGGATGCTTTTAATTTTTTTTTTTCACTCCTGTATGAGCAGTGCTTTGCCATCTGCCCCAAGTAAAACATGCGGCCTCTGTAACCAGGGCAGTTCACAAAAATATCCAAAGTTAGCAGGGCAGTTTGCTGAGTAGATATCGGATACAAACAACTACAATGAGTAGCTGGTGTATTGGCTTTGCTGGTGGCTTTGGAAGAGTTATATTGCAGGAGGCCTCTCTTGGGCAGTCACCTTGTACTGTAAACATATCTGATATGAAGCAACATGATCCATTGCAATGCTGAGGATGGGTCCTGCGAGGGCAGATCTGAAGTTATTTTTGTGATTAGGTTCTCAGTGAATCTCGCCCTAACAAAGAGCCCTGAACTTGGCCTTTTGCTAGGAGCAGAAATGCACACTTGACCCTTCAATGCCCGCAAAGACCCTCCTTGCAGCAACTGTGACGTCTGGGACACTATATTTTGCGTAAGTGGATTATGATCAGTAAAAATAATGCAAATATCTTGCTGCAGTTGAGGTCATCACAGCCACCTGCCTTTCAGATTTTCAAGTGCTTGTTGTTTTCCTGTAGACTACAGAAGTAAGTTTGTTTCGAATGTGCTTCACCAGATCTGCTTGTAGAAAAGTGCTGTTTCTGTGCGTGAAATACTGAAAGATCCAGTACTGTCTGGCACAGATGGGATAGGAGTTGCGATTAATAGGAGTGAAATGTTTTATGCTTATTTGTGAAGTTTCATTTCAGCTCAAATGGGGTTTCATTTGGTGGTGAGCTAGCCCAGACTATTATATGTTCCCATAAAACAGAACTCTTAATGGACTGTTTTCCATCACTGCTGCAGAAGAGGAACTCTGATTAAATTTGAGTCCTTTGATTGCTTTAAAAGGAGCTCTGGTTTAAAGGAATGCTATTCCTGTTAAAAAGAGCATGCTACTCTTTAAGTAGATCAAAACTTTATGATTAAAGAGCTGCCTGTTATTCTTAAATAAATTTAAGAGCTATTTTAATCCCTCCTCTTAAGCTTACAGCTACACATTTATGCATTGAGTGGTTAATGAGTACTACATGATAATGGATACTAACATTAGAACAAAATTACTTAATTGACTCCATCTTTTCTGCTTTATGGAAAAAATGATCTCCATCACACTGTAAATTGTTAATTTACAATAAATTACAACTTATGAGGACCAAAGAATCCTTACAGCATTAACAGATGCAGTCTCAAAAATAAATGAGTTACAAGGTATACTTTTAGGCTTTTGACTAATATACTGCTATTAATGAAATGTGACCTATTTATATTGTTAGCAAATAGAATTTCACAGGGAACAAGCTTACGCTGATATTCTCCTCTGGCCTCCCTGGCTATTCAGGCTAGAAAGAAGTTTAAAGTTCTTTAACACAAGCAGTTTTGTTTCAGTTGTTGAAGTCAAATCTCAGATTTTATTACAAAGCAAATGTGACTGTGGAAAAACAAGACTCTATTGAATCTGTACAGAGTCAGAGGAGTTTCTGAAGAGACCTCAAATATTCTGGAACCCCAGAAGAACCCTGTAAGAAGCTGTTCAGTTATAACTTTACAAGTTATATTTGTTACCAGATACATTTTATTTCATGCTCGAAGAAGGTAATTTAAATGAGTTGTCTTTAGGTCATAGACCCTGCTTTTGCAGAGAGAGATTTTGCATATCACTGGTCAGGGCACTGCATGAGGAGAAAAGTAAAGAAAGTTTTATGTGAGTAGTTACTATTTTTCTACCAGGATACATATAGTTCTTGAAGAGGTAAATGTAGATTGTTGTGCTAAGTACTATAATCATAAAATAGTTAGCATGAAAGTCCTTTTAGGACTGTTTTTTATGTGCAGCATAGGAGTCATATTTATCATATATACTGTAATTTGCTAAACCAGTCTTCTGGAAAGAGGAAGAGATGCTAGAATGGAGATGTTTGTCTAGATTGAATACTTGTGCCAAGGCGAGAAAACAAATTGGATTCTTACGGAACTTGCTGTAAAAGGCAGAAACTGTAAAGGCTGCAGCCATGGCTGAATCAGCATTATCCCCTCATAGTACCTTGCTTCCAGGTAAGTCCTTGCAGATGCTTTGGCTGGACTTCATAGTGAAATTGTGGTTATCTCTTGGACGCTACAGGGTTCAATGGAAACCTCGGGGTGAAGACTGCTCACTTCTGTGAGAAAGCTTGTACTTCTCCTGTGTGGAGGCACTGATCTTTTATTGCTCAGAGTCCAGCACAACACATCAGTTTACCGTGTCATGTAGCATTCTCTACCATGTAAGTTGTGGAGCTGCCATAACAACTTTTAACCAAGATTTTCTTAAGTTAATAAGAGAATAACATGGGGAAGCCCAAAGGACTGTGGAGTTAACGGAGTTAACTCTGTTGCCAGAGACCATCATACTACCATACTACTATGCCCAAAACGATTCTTCAGACTCAGGACATCTCTCCTGCTTTTGGATCTTGACGCAGTCAAGTCACCTGCTTTGACCTACCCCAGCGAACTCTCTCTGTGCCCATGGTGCTCCAGAGTAGAGGGGATGAACAACTGCAGAGGCTGCATCTTGCACTTGCCCAGGCTACTGTATTCAACTGGAGATTTGATTTTTTTTCCTTAGCTTTTGACGTTAAGAGAAGATGATACCACTAAGTGATGTATCCTCAGAATTCTGCTGTTGGGAGAAGTAGTAACATGGCCTTGATGACCTCCAGCCACTGAAGAACAACTTCACTTTCCAACTTCTGTTGCTCTCACCAGTGGCTTTTTTGGGAAGACATCCCTTTGGGTTTTTTGCCTGTAAGTAGTCCCCCTGTCCATGCTGTCTCCTCACTGTTAGCTGAAGTCATGGTAGAACCATTAGCCTCAGCAGGATGATTAATCTATTCCTCCAAACTACAACCAGATTCTTCCAGTGTCACATAGAAGAGTTTTGGGAAGGGCACAGAAAAAAGACGAAATTACTTGTTTAAAATAAGTGAATAAAGATGGACAAGTAAACACCTCTGCAGCACAATAGAGGTTAAGTACATCCAAATATCATATTCTCAGATGCAAAGTGAACCTTGACCAGTAGATGCACATGTTTTATTCACTCCATTGGAAGTCTGATTACTTGGAAAAGCATGAAGGTGAGATATGGGGATGATTTCTGTTGTATTGACTTAGACAATAGAAGATTACAGGAGGAAAAACAATAAGTTTAAGTTGTTTATTTACTCCTGTCCTATGAAAAATTGTGCTGGTATCTCCATAACAGCTGTTTTATGATATTCAGCTGTTATCTGCATTTGGATTAGCCTTTTTTCTTTCCCAGTGCTCACATGATGTTGTGATTACAAATAGCTGGGGGCTAGGGGCTCTTTCCTGGTTAGTGTGGTCTGTGTTCTTGTTGCTGTGGTATTTTCTCGTTTTAGTTGTGTATTTGAAAGGTTCAAGGAGATTAAAGCTGCATATAATTTCCCTCTTAAGTGATACTTAAGAATATACTTTTGTCATGAAAAGAGAAAAGGGGGCATTTTTATCTGAATTCAGATCAAGTGAAAAACACATGTCCATCTAATTAACAGTTTTACTCTCGACTTTTCTGCTGTTGTTTGCAATATCCAAGTATGACTAAAATACAGGAGAAGGGAAGAGATGATTTATTTGTTTCCTTACTAAATAAAATGGGTTCTAAAAACTTTCCAAATAAATTTTAGCCTAGGCTGTAGAAAAATCATACTTCACATTAAAATCTCAGCAAAAATATTGTTGTTTTCTTTTCTTTTCTGTGAACACCAAAACTTAGCCATGCTATCACGTGGATGGTAACACATCTATTTAGCAGGGATTGATTTGCCACTTTACTGACAATTATCATGACTACATGCATCTTAATTCCTTGTGCTGAGATATTATGTATTGGCTATCTGCCCCAATATGGCTTTTTGGTCAAGGATTTGAAAGTGGAGAATTTTGAAATGAAACCATAAAGCAGTTTCAAAGTATGAATCAGAGGAAAAGGCTGTCCTTGACACTATAGCAATTTTTATTTTAAAAGAGCTTTAAGTTTTCCATGCTTCAGAGAAGAAGCTTTGCAATCTTCTAGATATCAGGAATTACCCGGATCAAGCTTATTAGATTCACTTTATACTAAAATCCTATGCCCAGGACAGGGAACAGCCGAACCTCTGGACCTTGTTCTTAATGAGCACACTTAAACCTAAGGGGAAGAGAGGTACTGTGAATACACAGCACAAAACCCAGAGCTGCAAGGCATACTGCTGGTGTACATTAATGTTGAAGTGCTTGACAGCAATTTCCATTGTATGAGGCTCCACTTTAACAGCTGCTTTTTTTTTTAAAGGGGAAGTAAAACCTTGCTCCTGGTAAAAAGATTATGTTTCAAGGCCTTTACCCACCTACCCTCCCACCTCTAAAGTGAGTGTAGAGAAATGTGTGAGCAGATACAAAGGAGAGATGTAATATGACTTGCTGAAGGCCATGTAGTAATTAAGTGGCAGGCTAGAATGAGATTCATGATATTTTAGCTGCAGCTCAGTGATTTGTGTAGGAGACTGTGCCATTTCTCACTGAAGTCTACTGCAATGCGTTTTCCCATTTGGTGAGTAGTTTTGAAATTGTGAGAATGGGTTCCCTAAGCAGATACAATGTTCATGAAACATCATTTGCTTTACACCTCTGTAAAACATAAATCCTAGGGCAGGTAGTTTTTCAGATATTACTTTCTTCTAGCTGGAAGATTTTTTTTTCTTTTTGCTAGTGTTGGAAGCTGGGAAAAACTTGCATTTAAAAGGTTTTTGTCTTCCTTCTATTAAGACAAAATGGAATAAGGGACTCTGGTGTCATTTGGAGCAGTTCATTTACATAAACAATTTCTCCCTCACCAATAAATACTAACAGATGGCACTTGTTCAACTGTCTGCTCAGCTTCTAGCATCTGAGGAGAATGTATTGGTGCGTCTTCTGTCATGAATTTCTATTATTTATGTAATGCATATTTTAATGTGACCTTTGTTCTCATTTTATTAACAAATGCACATGAAATAGGAAAGGACTGCATGTATTCAGTTAGCATTTAAAATCATATAGTTTAATATTTTTAATTATTATGAATGTTCAAATGAAATGGAATTACCATTTCCATGTCCAGATAAAAGATAAATTACACTGGATATAAGCATAAATGCAAACTTTTGGTGGCTTTTTAGTTAACAGAAACATCCCAATTAACACCACATTCAAGCTTTACTTTTCAAATTGTTAACTTTGGCAAGGTTGGTGGGTCATCACAAGTTTTTCAAATGAGGGAAAGACTGGAGAGAAAAGGCTTGAGATCTGACAGTAAGCCAGGTTATTTTTATATGACCTCTCTTGAGCGTTTGGGCTGTATTTTAGCTTGAAGTTTAACACTTGAAGAAAATGCATCTCACTTATTTTTCTGGTCTTCTGTTTGTTTTGACATATTTTTCAAAATAGATTTATGAAAATAAAGCAAACTGGAGCAATGTTAGCAGTATCTGTTCATTGCTTCCCTTTTAGAGTTTGTATAACTTTATGCCAGATTTAGTCAGCTCTTGTGATTTCTTAGCGGTGAGTCTTCACACCAGAGGCAGCTTTGGGCAGTGGGAGGTTGGTTTTGGAAGCTGTGTTATTGCTGAAAACTGGTGTAGCATTGCGACTTGGAAAGGGCCTCCTCTGTTGCCTTGTTAGAACCTGACCAGTGATCTTCACAGAGCACATTGTTCAAACAGCTTGTAAACTATTATAAGTTTATATTGGTATAAACTGTTACTCGTTTATAATTCCAGGACAAGCCCTGCATATTAGGCTCAGTTTTAAGCAGTTTCTGAGATGAAAATAGTGAGCACAGACTTGACTTTGGCAAGTCTTGGTGGTTGGGAGCTTGGACACCCTCTGCTTCTTTACCTAGATCTTCACCTGGATTACACCATTTGTTCCCCTCTATAACATATGTTTCTGTGTGTGTGGTGCAGGGGTGTCCCATGTTGCCTGCTCTTGATGGCATGCTCACAGTGCAAGTAGGACCAAGCAATCTTGCTGCATTTGAGTGTGGATTTTAGGCAATGCCCCCTGTCCTGGCTGGGGAGCCACAGGATACTCTTGGGAATTTGTGTACGAACTCATTGGTTACCTTTTACATGTCCAAAATGGGGATGACAAAGGTGAGTCTTTTTCAACTGTTTTCTGCTGTTCTTGGAGCCAGCCACCCAGAGATTGACACTCTCAGGCAGCAGCTGTGTCCATCAGTGGTACCAGTGTTGTGGCCCTACCTGCCTTGCAGCATTGGAAGAAAATGCTGAAATGCCTAAACCCAATGATTATTTGGCTTATGTCTGATATGCAAGATGGCATACCTAACTGCTCTGGTGTGGCTTCGGTCTCTTCTCTACAGGTAGGACTGCTTAACTACTCAGCTTTCTCTATTTCTTGCTCTTGGACCTCACAGTGGGGTAACTGCACAGAAGTGTGTTAAAGCTGTTGGGCACCAGAGAAGGGTGCCAACATATACACCTACCCATGCAGCACAGACACATGTGAGGTTCTCATAAAAATAAAATAAAATAAAAAAATCCAAAACCAAAATTAGCAGGCAGGTTTATGCCCAACCCATGGGTCTTTTGCCATTGTGTGCTTCCCCAGCCTGCTTCTCCAACATAAATTGAGATATTGCTCAGCATTTTCATGTCACAAGTGCCAAACTTTTTGGGATCTCAGGCCCCAGAGCAATGCCACCATATTCACAAAGCTGCTCATTAGCCAGGTTGCTGAGTTGTTTTGGATTACCCCTTCTTATGTCTTTCGTTTTTGGGAAAGGAAGAAGTGTGCATGTGTGTTTTTTCTTTCTTTTTATAATTTAACATAGCTAGTTTCATTGACTGTGGTTTTAGTACACACCCCCAATTTGTTGCATAAACCCACCTATTCTGCAGAGCAGTACTCTGCTCTGTGCTGCGCATCGTGCTGCACTTCTCATGGGATGAAGCAGAAGGAGGGGAGCCAAGAGCAGACCAATGGTCACAGCTGTGAGGAAGCTACTTAAAATGCGATCCAGATTTCTGTTCAGGGCACCTGAATACAGAAATAGGATATAACAAATGAAGCGGCCTGTATGCAGAGTCTATAAAGCATTGCAGCTGAAGGACCTCTTTTCATTAGTGTGAAATAATTCTACAAGGAAAATTTAGAGTAAGGAATTCAAGCTGAGAGCCCAAGCTACTTTCCCTAACACATGATACTACTAATTAGATAACTAAATATACATATATATATGTGGACATAAAAATGAATCAAAAAATTGCTGAAGTCAGTTGTTCCTTGAATGTGCTATCCTCTGCTGTGTCCATCTGATGCCTTCTGTTACCTCTGTGTGAAGTTGATTTTTGAACTGCTTCAGGCAGTTATGCATATACCTGTGCAGAATAATACAGTAAAATAAAGTTATTGCCTTTTGATGTTGATAAAATTGTATTCTGCCAGAATTGTTGTATTTTCTCAATCAAAGCGGGTCCTTCTATTGGAGTCAAGAAGGTTCTGGGGGAAGAAGCGTCACTGTGGTTTTCCTCCTGTTAATCAGTAAGGAATCTTGTTAAATGTTCCCACTTAGGGAAACCCAATGCTCTGCTTTTATGTTGTGAAACTAACTATTTCTAGACAAGTGTTTTAGAAAAAGAGGCCTGTGGGCTGGAATAAACTCAACAGTTAAAATACCAAGTGTTACTGATGAGTTAAAGCTAAAAGGAGATAAGATTTACGTTTTGTCTAATTGCAAATCATGGAAGCACTAGAACTTCCTCTTTCATATGGCTCCCATATTTGCCCTGAAAACTGTTGTTACCAGGAATGGGTGCTTAAGCTTTTTTGAGGGTAAATGGTATTGGGCCCAATGAATTGTCTGTAATGTCTGCTGAAAATTAATTTAATTTTCTTACTATGCTTGTCATTTTAGCCTTATTTTGTTTTCTTTTTCCTAAATGTCAGGGAACAGGGACCAAAAGCAAGCACTAAAGTAATACTAAGAAGTTACTAGTCAGCTTCATGGCTGGCAGGTCAAGATCGTTCTGCAGCTGATATGCAAACCTTGCCAAGCCTACTTTAAAAAGTCTTCATAGTTGTTTAAACATTCCTTTTTTATTCCTCCTTTTTTTTTTTGCATTGCCTCACAGAGTGAAATATTTTGTTTGTATCCTAGCAGTCCAACTTTTGATGCTGTTTCTTTATATAAAAAGTACAGATATTCTAAATTAATAAACTAGCTTTCTTATGATTGTTTGCATAAGGAAAATGTTACAGTTACAAGGTCTTTGGAAGAAAACTAATGACTATTCCTTTACCAGTACATTAGCGTTACTTTTTGGAGAACTTAATGTGAACAATTGTTCTGACATTTATTGCAAATATTTACCAATTTCCTTTCTTAACGTTAGTTTCTGTTTGTCTGTGGCCTCTCTAAAATGGCCTGAGGTGACTCTTACACTCTTCAGTTCCAGGCTATCACTTATTATTGCCTTCTTTTTTTTTTCTTTTAGGTCAACTCCTCTTTAAAATCTGTGACTAATTATTGCAATTTTATGTATACTGCTCCTTGGACTTCTGCTCTTCATTGTGAATATTATTGTCATTGCAGTAAAAGAACTGTGTCATTCTTCCGTGCAGTTGCTTCCACTTACTAAGCAAGGCAAGTAATCTTGCTTCTCTGTAACATTTCACTTTATTTGGAATACATGGTATTTCCACATCCGTTTCTTCTTCAGATGAATCTTTGTAAATGAGTTTCTGTTGAATGCCACTGAAGCAAACACAGCCTGGTACCATCATACAAAGTACCCAGAGCCACATGGTGTCTGTTGCTAGAGGTAGTTCCTTTGTTTTGAAGAGAACGTGGAGAGTAAGAGAGGGGCAAAAAAACCTACTGTCTATCTCAGTTTCCATTATTTTCCTTCAATCTCAGGGAATGGGGAAAACCAAGTAGAAATGCTTTTTCTTTGTATTCTTGCCCATGTTACAATAAGTTCAGATTCTTTATTTTAAATGAGAAACAAATGGTCAAAATTGAGCTGCTATTGCATCAAAGACCTGGCTAGCTGACAATTTATTTATTACTAAACAGTATTTATTAATAAACAGTATTTATTTTAATTATGACCAAATTCATGACTGTCTATGCCACACTACTAATTACTCTGCTGGTTTATAGCTGTGGCAAATTTCACAAAGGAATTTTAATTAAAAAGATGCTTTGAACAGTGAGTAGGTTTGTTTGCTTGTTGTTTCAGATAACTAACACTGTAATGCAGTCTGATGATGTTTATTAGTGTATTATTTGAGAAAGATGGTTCCGCTGGAACTTTAGGTTTTCAGCTCCTCAGATGCGAAAGTGCAAAGTCAAGACAATAATAGTTCTTTATGCCCAGGGCTGTGAGACAACAGCGGTAGCAGCAAGAATGTTTATGTTCTAGCAAATGATGATCTTTTCCTGACCATTCAAGATGTGGCACACTTGAAGACTACAAGAGGTTTCAGATTTTACTTAATAGACTTTTTTCAAAATAAGTGATAAGCGTTACAGCTGTATGAAAAAAATACAAGAACCCCCTTTAAGAAGGGAAAGTAAACCAGGAGTAATGTAGGTAAAATGATTCACTAAGAAATGGGTGATGAAAGGTAAATGTAAACTATCACCAGCCAAGGCAAGATGACCTTTCTAGAGAAGACATAGAACAAGAACAAAAGTCTGGGGAATTTTGCTTTTTCTGACTTTTTTGCATGTAATATCCCACATTTAAATAACCAATGCAATGAGGAGAATGCAACAATATAGAACTGCTCATTGTTCCATCATTTAGTAGTGATTTATCTTTATCTCTTCTCCCTTCTTCAGGACTGCTCCTCCTTTCTTCTTTTCATGGGAACATCCACCACCTCTTCTAGGACATCCTAAGGACAGCTTGCTAAGCAGGCTGGACTAGGCTGGTTGCCACCTGAGGCTGGGATACCTCCTGTTCAAGGGATGCTGGTCCACATTTATATCTACCTGTGGATGAAGGGGTAAGCAACAAGTTAGTTGGTGCTGTGAACACAAGGAAACACCTCCAAGACACACATGGATGTCCTGGTCTTATCTTTCTGGTTAGAAATGGCAGTCTTGCAGCACTGCTCTTTAGTGGGTTTGATCTGCTCTCAGCATCAAGGGTTGCTCAGCTACTCCACCGACCCTGGGACTGGGGATAGTCCAAGTATTTTAAATAAAATGATATTTTTTACAAATATACTAGCATGCTGTTTTTTTAGTCAAGCTACACATGTGGAAACTACTTAGGGCTTGGTGGAGTAGGAAGATGTCTCCAAGAGTCTGCACACAGATGGCTGAATGATGAGTGGGGTGATGGCATTGACTGCATAGCTCATGGAAAAGGATAGTGGAGTGAGTGGCAGTGCAGTGTGAGGGGGTGACTCCTGGCACATCTTGGGGAGGACTGATACAAGGAAGGTCTCTTTGGCATGGCGCCCACTCAGTGCTTCAGCCTTACTGCCCCACAAAAGACAGCTAGCAGCTCTATGCAATGCAGCCATATGTGCCTGGGCTGGCTATGGCCATGGGGCATTGCAACAGGCTCTGCACTGTAGGCTGGATCTGTCCTGGGGTTTACGGTAAAGGGATGTGGCAGTGCAAGCAGACATGAGTATTGTTTCCTATGTTTTTGCATTGTACACCAAGCTCGAAGAACTATGTTCTCCTGTGTGGCCTCTGGATGTTGCTGCCCTCTTTTAATGATCCTATCAACAGTGTGGGCTCCAGGTCAGGTATTTTGGATTTTTTTTCAATGGTCAGTTTAGAAAGAAAACTTTCTCCTGAGAGCACCTTTCTCCTTCATCTTTTAAAGCTAGAGGAAGCCAAATTCACTTAACCAGAGCTAGTCATAGAAGAAAATACTAAGGTTAATTAAGGAATTACATTGCATATACATCTAATTATACATACAGATGATGACGCATTTGCACGTTTCAGTCTTCTTGGAAGTCACTGTCTTTGCCCGTAAAAGAGGACAGAATTAAACTAAGAGTTTGTTTCCCACACATGGTGAGAGTTGAAGACATGTCCAAAGTCCTTCTAAATTGTGGATGCTGACCTCTCTGAAATAATGGGATAAAAAATGCTGCCTGTACTGTGCAGTGCTGTAAAATGAGGAAGGCAGAGTGGGGCAAAATGTACAGTTTGTCTTTGTTTTTGTCAAATTTATCAGCTTTTTTTTAGAGGAAATGGGAAATTCACTAAGTAGGGGCAATTGACTGGTGCTCTAAACCCTTTAAAATAGACTTTTTCTATTAGATCCTTTTTCTTGGACTGGAAGAAGAACTGGGCTCTATTAGAAAACTATGAATATTTGTTGTCTGAGCTAAAATAGGTGGGATGTTGAGAACTCTCAAAGATGATACGACATTATTTACATAGCTTACATGGAGGGTAAAAAGATGGTTTCAGAGAAGTAGAGTGAGTAGATTTACCACTTATTTTTCTTCTTAATGGAACTAGAAATCTTGGAACTAGATTTGTTGAGGGATTTCTGATGCCAGTTTCTCCTCAGGACACTCCAAGACATTTTTATAACAACGGTTCATAAAATGCTACAAGAAAGTGCTGTGTTGGTCCAATCCACTTTTCCTTTGTGATCTCTCCTGAAAGGTGTTTATTTTTTTATTTCCTTTGAGGCTGTCTTCCTAGATGACTTTATTGGAATAAGTTTTTATGGTTTCCTGAGCTGGAGGCAGACTGCACAGAGTTTCACAACAAATAATGAGCTTTACCAACTGCAAAGATGATCCCTTGAGGATGTGTAAATGATGACCCTTCCCAGACCACCTCAGGACATTTTGTTTTAGGTTGTTTATTTTCATTTGTTCATTTGGGATTTTTTTTCTCCTTTGACATTTTTGCTTTTACCCTTTTTGATGGAGACATTTTTCCTTTCAACTGATTTCAGAAAGTAGTGGCCTGTTCTGAAGTCCCAGTCCATTACTAAAACTTGGGAATTTGGTGTTAAGTGGAGAGGAAACCCATGTTGCATGGCTACCTGTACTGGAGGCAATACACCAGAAATGCATTAAACCTGATACATACATAAGGGAGAGGTTAGGTGTGAGGAAGGAGAAAGCGTGGGGTGTAGCTTTTCTCCACAAGAAATCTCCTAACTCCTCTGAGAGAACAGCGAGTGTATGGTTTGTCTTCTCTGTTCTCTAAGGGCCTGGATAGGTATAACCTCTGTGTCTGGATATAAGCTTTTTTCTTGGCTTTAATATTGATTTTCTTTACATGGGTTAGAAACACATCAAAGTCTACTAGCAGCTGACACAAGACCCTCTCCTTTGTGCTCAGTGTTCTGCATAAAATTCTCCCCATGCTCTAGTTTTTGTTTCAGTGCATTTAGTTTATCAGCAGCACCATCAGGAAAAAACATTACCACAACTGATATTGACTGGCATCTGTGTTGCCTGTATCTTGGGGTGCCCTTAAGCCATGCTGTCTTCACAAGACTGAAGGCAGAGCAGGCAGAGTCACGCTTACCCTGATAATAAACAGAGGACTTAATTTCCCAGGCACATTGTCCTTCAGCACTAGGTACAATCACGAGTTCCAAGGATTTGTAACAGCTCTGCTCAGAAAGAAAGCTTTGTCAGCTTTCAATTCTGGCAAAATTATTAATTTTATCAGTAAGGCAACTTGGTACAGTCCAAGTATTTTGTCTCAGTTTAGCTTTTTTGGTTTAATTTCCGGGTCCTAGTTTTGTGTTATGTGTGTACAGAGATACAGTTTCATTGTTGTCAACAACTACTTAAAGATATTAGTGGAATTAAGTGTCCTTAACAGAAGAGACAACTCGGAGGGCATTGTTTTGGCTTTGCTTGCTGTTTTGGTCATACCATGCTAGCTCTCATCAAATCTTTCCACCACTTGGACAATCATTACTAGCTGTGTTCCTTAAACCCAGTATCCTACCACCCAGCAAGGGAGTTCATCTCTTAGTAGCAGTACATTTTTTCCTGTAGAATATATTTGAATTTTGTCGATAAATCCCATTCAGCCAACTGCTGAAGCTTTGCTGTAAGTTGCAATACATGGATTGTACAACTTCCCTGCAGCAGTCTTCAGATAAATGACCCCATAGTGTCTTAAAAGAATTTATTTTTTGGAGGCTAAATCATAGAATTGTAGAATGGTTTGGGTTGGAAGGGACCATAAAGATTATCTCCAAACCCCCTGCCATGGGCAGGGACACCTTCCACCAGACCAGGCTGCCCAAGACTCCATCTTACCTGGCCTTGTATGCTTCCAGGGAGGGGGCATCCACAGCTTCCCTGGACAACTTGTGCCAGTGTCTCACCACCCTCATTGTGAAAAATCTCTTTCTAATGTCTAATCTAAATCTCCCCCCTTACAGTTTAAAGCCAGTTAACCTCATCCCTTCAGAACTTGCCCTTGCGAAAGTCCCTCCCCAGGTTTTCTGTAGCCCCTTCAGATACTGGAAGGCTGCTATGAGGTCTCCCCAGAGCCTTCTCATCTCAAGGCACAATAAGCCCAACGTTCTCAGCCTGCCCTCATGGCAGAGGTGCTTCAGCCCCTTGATCATCTTCGTAGCCCTCCTCTGGGCCCATTCCAACAGTTCTATATCCTTCTTATGTTGGGAATTCCAGAACTGGAAACAATACTCCAGGTGAGTTCTCACAAAGGCAGAGTAGAGGAGGAGAATCCCCTCCCTCAACCTGCTGGCAACAATTCTTTGATGCAGTCCAGGACACCATTGGCCTTCTGGGCTGCAAGTGCACATTGCTCGCGCATGTCAAGCTTCTCATCAACCAGCACTCCTGAGTCCTTCTCTGCAGGGTACGCTCTTAACCACTTCATCCTCCATCCTGTATTGGTACTGGGGGTTGCCCTGACCCAGATGTAGGACTTTGCACTTGGCCTTGTTGAACCTCATGAGGTTCACACAGGCCCACTTCTCCAGCTTGTCCAGATCCCTCTGGATGACATCACATCCTTCTGGTGTGACCACTGCCCCCCTCAGCTTGGTGTCATCTGGTGTCATCCAATTACATCATCATTGTCAAGTCAATCAAACATAGAAGGCTCCCATCAAACTCAGAAACCATCTGCTACCTCATAGCAGTTCAGATTGTTATTGTCTGAGTTGTAGTACTGTTCTCCTCAAAATCAGATTCTCTTATAGTGAGGCTCAATGTAGTTAATCATCTCAAGTTAAGCAGCAGCATGATTCAGGTGACGACGGCTTGAAATGACTACATGACCATGCATAAACCATACCACAGGTTCCCTGCAAAGCATCCTTGGTTGCTTTATGGTGATGCATACAATTATCTACAGCTTCGGCCCTGTATCACTTCACCTCCACATATCTTTGAATCAGTTGGGTGGACGTTGATGTGTGCCTTAAGCTTTACACTCTCTGAAAGTATGTCTGAGTCAGAAATTTTCTAGGCAGACAGATAGGTTTTGCTTTGTAACAGAACTTGTAACTGGTCCAGATGACAGCACGCTCCTGTTCAATTAAGTTTTGTTAAAATAATGAATGAGCACTTGGAATAGCTGAAAATATATTACAGTTTTGCCTGTTTGCTTGTGTTGATAATGGCAGTTAGAATCTTTCTGGATAGTGTATTTACACTAGTCATTGTCTTTTAGAAAAAGTTGATATTTACTGTTCCTTACTTCCAAGTTCTGTAATCCTTTCAATGAGTCTTAGGGAATTATAGGAGCAAATTTGTTCATACTTGGTCGAGTGGAGTTTCTACGCCCATTGAAAATACAGAGTGGGCTGAGAAATAATGGTACAGGAAAACATCAATTTTCATAAGACATCTGGACCAAGTAGAAAATGAAGCTTTGAAATGTGCTTTTTAACAAAATTGGGTCCTCCTTGGCTGTATAGTGCTCATCATTATGGCTGTGATCAGCAAGGACAGTGAACAGCAGAGGACACGATGCTCTGTGTTGATCATTGTTGTGTGTAGGTCAAACCCCTTGTTTTGTCTTTTTTAATCTTATGCTGTCTGAGTTCATTCATGCTTCATTACCCTTTTTGGTTTTGACCTACAGCCTTGATAAATGATAATAAAAAGAGAAGAACCCTCAAGCAAATCTCCAATAAAAAGCAAATAATCAATTAAGTGCAATCTTGTTTTTGATAAAGAAGAAAATCTGTGGGAAGTCAAATGTGCCTGCATGACCTTGGGGAACTATCAGTCCATTTTGCTTGGCTAGCTGTCAGCTGTATTTCTTTTAGTCCAGACAGACATTAGATTGCAAGCTGAAACAGTTCAGAGGTGCTTTCCATCACATGTGGACATACCCCTCCTTTTATGAAAACTTCCAGCTTCTTTGTGTTGATACACAGGGGTGAGGGGAGAGATGGCCTCTTGCCTGTCTGGTGGGCATAGGCTGTGATGGTGCCTGGGGCTGCCCTCCGTGCCTCCCTAGGCCCCTCTGGTCTGAGCCAAGGCTGCAGTGGCAGGAAGGGTTATGTGACCCAAGGTGCAATTTTCACATAGGGTTCAAATTCTTGTCTGTTTAGTGAAAAAAACGAAGCTTTGTATGTTAACTGCATGTGACTAGGCCAGAACTGTGTATCTTTAAGGTCTGCTGCTGCAGGCATTTCTCTGCTTGAAACACCTGAGGGAAAATGTGCAGACAGCTATCCTTGGCAGACTGTATGTGGATGATTAAATGGGGGTGTGTTTGCCCCCTGCTTCAGGCCCTCACTTTCCAGCATTACTATCTGTCTGTGCTTTCTATCAAGCCCCATTTGTGGTTGTCCTCTCTTCTTTTACAGGGGTTTAATAATCCTGGTGCAATACGGCATCATGCAGAGAACAGAGCTCATTTTTGAAAGGGCCAGTTAGGTGGCTGAATCCAGTTACCACAATGCTTTTGGGCTCATTTAGCCTGCTTTTAAATACCTGAGCTCTGTGAAAGCTTGTCTGGGTATTTTTGCAGTGCTACTTTCTGCTGCATAGACTTTGCACTAACAAGCACAAACTCATTTTGTCAGAGAACAAAAAGAAATATTTCTCCCTGCAGAAACATGTATGTGTGAGGCAAATGAATATAAACCAAATCTGGACATTTGAGAGGATGCTTCAAGTGTTTGTTTGGATGGTGCCATGTGGCAAGAGGGCAGTGGGTACTGCTGCCCTTGGGATGCCATGGTCAATACCAGCTCTACAGCATGAGGCTCAGGTGATACAGTGTGGTACACCCTGCTGTAGGTAACACATTTGTGTCTGGGGCAGGCAAGAGGCCACCTGATGGTTTTCACCATCTCCCTCTCTGTCTGTAAGCCTTAATGCCTGTCTCTACCAGCCCAGAGAAGCAGGCTGTAATCCTGCCTGCATATCCAGACGTAGCCCTTGGCCGAACAACTTTGCCCTTTCAAAAATATAGTGTCACTTTAGCTTTCAACAGGAATGTTGTGAGGAGGAAGACGGTCGCTGGGGTGGAAGTGCATCCCCTGTGTCATAGCTGTAGGAATACTGAGAGGTCTGTGTGTACATGTGGGAACTAGAAACTAGGTTGCACCTAGATTTCTAAGTGAGTTCTTCTGATAGTATTAGGTAGCTTATGAAAGTGCTCACCATTAGTATTGGCAGAAGAGCTTTTGGGACTGTGAGTTTAAGTGAACCAGCCTCCTTACCGGGCTGAACATTCATCTCTTACTCTTGGTGAGTTCAACCAACAAAGGAGCAAGGGCTGAGGGCAGAGACACCCATTTTGGAGACAGCACCATCTTAGAGAGGCTTGTGCTGCCCATAGAATAACACTACCGTCTTTCCTTGTTAATCTCTCTTTGCTGGAGCAGTAATGAAATCTCAGTTTCTCTGATGTTACACTGGACAGGAGATTGACTAGCTGCCTGGTGCTTCTTGTAGTTCTGTTTAAGCATTCCTAAAGGTGGAATATTATATGGATGCAACATTAGTAACTTGTACCAGTTTGCGTGTTTCCGCCTCTCTGTGACTAGAATAGAAGAGTCGAGACTGAGAAGGAGAGCTATAGAAAACCATCATTACATCACAACAGCTTCCAGGCAAGCCACACAGCCAGGAAACAGGTCTGGTTCTGCGTTTTGGAGTGTTACTCAATGAAATAATGGAATATCTAGGATACTGCCTTTTCTGTTGGAGAAAGACGAAGTTTTAACCCAGGGTATTTGTAACACTGGCTAAGGAACTATACTCTCTTCTTCCTTATGGTATTAAGTAAAAGCACAAATGGGGCTGAATTGGTCCTTCATCACTGATGAAGGACCGGGATTGTGCTCTATGTTGCTTAAAGCCCAGCACAATCCTGTTTTAAACAGTAGCACAAATTAGGATGGGATGAGGGTGGCAATGAGGACAGAGGAAAAAAGTTGCTGACATAAGGTTCTGCTGCCTGAACATTACCCAGCAGTGTATCCTCTAGAAAATACCATCTTCTCCTTGAGTCTTTTTGTAAGTTTGTTACACTGAGGTAAGGCCTTATCACATGCCTCCTCCCCTACTGCAATAAGGGGAATGTGCCTTTACTTTCAAAGCTGATCAAATCGATAGATATCTCATAAAACTTGTTCCTTGCATTTGCAATCTTCTACTTCTATTTCAGGTATGTAAAGGATCTTGTCTACTCTTTGACCTGTACAACTTAGTCTGCTGCTATTGCAATGTTTTACCAAGAGCTTCATACATCTGAATTCCACTGGGGCTGAGCCTTCTTCTCTCTTCTTTTGGGTCACAGCTAAAGTAGGATCTTCATCTTACAAAGAAATGAGTCAAGCAGAACCTGCTGCAAATTATTTATTTCTGTAGGCAGTCTGAAATGAGGGGGCTGTAGCCCTTTCAATTCCTGTGCTCAATGCTTTGTGGCAAAGTGTTGACAGCCTGAGTAATCGCTATGAGCCTTGAACGTTTTTTTTTATAAAAATTCATTGCAACCAAAATGGCTTTGTCTTATACTACTTGCTGCCCTGCTATGGTTTTCAGGGTCTTGGTAGGGTTTTATGAGAGATGAATAGTATAATATAGAGTAGATGAGATTGTAGCTTTGTGTGAATGTGGGGGTGTGTATAAACACATTCAGTCACAAAGAAGGAAGAAAAAAAGTGACAGAGAGGATGTTTTTTGCATTCTCAACTGTGTGAGCATAATACATACCATGTCTCATTTGTATCATTTGGCACTTGAGGAGAACAGCAAAGATGACAATTATTTTAGGATCTTGGCTGCAAAGAATGCACACGATTCTGTTTGGACTGCCATTCCAGCCTGTGGGTTTACAGCTGCCTGGGTATCAGAAAATTGCAGCCACTAGCTAAAATGCCACAGATAATGGGATCAACCTGCAGGATGCTCTTTCCTAAGGTGTCTAAGATTGCATCTGCACAAACAGTTGAGCATTATTCCAGCTCTGGTTTGCAAGCTGTCTGCCATGCTGGCATAGCATTGCATCTGAGCCAGCAAACCCCTCCACAGGGCTGTTTTCTAATCGGCTGTGCTGCATTTTGGTGAATTCAGCTGGCAAAAAAACCAGAGACTTTTACTTGTTGGAGTAGATGGACATGCTCTAAGGCTGTGATTGAGCAGGAGACTGCATTTTCTCTACAAGCCTTTTTCTGTCAGATTAAACACCTCAACACCTACTTTTCCTCAGTCTTCACCAGTAGAAGAAGTGGCCCTCACAATAACTGGCCTCCAGAGCTCACAGATAGAGACAGGAAACCCCGTGTTCCAGGAGGAAACAGTCTATGAATTATTGAGCCACCTGAATCCACACAAATCAATGGGACCTGATGGATTCCATCCTAGGGTGATGAAGGAATTGGCAGAAGAGGTTGCTGAGCCACTCTCCATCATTTACCAACAGTTCTGGCTCTCTGGGGAGGTCCCAGATGATTGGAAGTTTGCAAATGTCACGCCAATCCACAAAAAGGGCTGCAAGGAGGACCCAGGCAGCTATAGGCCTGTCAGCCTGACCTCAGTGCCTGGCAAGGTTATGGAACAGATCATCCTGAGTACAATCACACATCACCTTCAGGATTGACATGGGATCCGACCCAGCCAGCATGGCTTTATGAGGGGCAGGTCCTGTCTGACCAACTTGATCTCCTTTTATGATCAGGTAACCCGCCTGGTGGATGAAGGGAAGCCTGTGGGTGTAGTCTATCTGGACTTCAGCAAAGCCTTTGACACTGTCTCCCATGGAATTCTCCTGGATAAACTGATAGCCCATGGCTTGGACAGGTGCACTCTCAGCTGGGTTAAGAACTGGATGGATGGCCAGGCCCAGAGAGTGCTGGTGAATGGGGCTGCGTCCAGCTGGCGGCCAGTCACCAGTGGTGTCCCTCAGGGATCAGTGTTGGGTCCAGTTCTGTTTAACATCTTCACCGATGATTTAGATGAGGGGATTGAGTCCATCATAAGTAAATTTGCAGATGACACCAAGTTGGGAGGGAGTGTCGACCTGCCGGAAGGCAGGAGTGCTCTGCAGAGGGACCTTGATAGGCTGGAGAGATGGGCTGAGTCCAATGGGATGAAGTTCAACAAGGCCAAGTGCCGGGTCCTGCACTTTGGCCACAACAACCCCATGCAGCGCTACAGACTGGGGACAGAGTGGCTGGAGAGCAGTCAGGTGGAAAGAAACCTGGGGGTGCTGATTGACAGGAGGCTAAACATGAGCCAGCAGTGTGCCCAGGTGGCCAAGAAGGCCAATGGCATCCTGGCCTATATCAGCAGTAGTGTGGCCAGCAGGACGAGGGAAGTGATCCTTCCCCTGTACTTGGCATTGGTGAGGCCACACCTTGAGTATTGTGTTCAGTTCTGGGCCCCTCAGTTCAAGGAAGATATTGAGGTGCTGGAGTGGGTCCAGAGAAGAGCAACAAAACTGGTGAAGGGACTTGAGCACAAGTCCTATGAAGAGAGGCTGAGGGAGCTGGGGTTGTTTAGCCTGGAGAAGAGGACGCTCAGGGGTGACCTGATCACTCTTTACAACTATCTGAAAGGAGGTTGTAGACAGGTGGGGGTCAATCTCTTCTCCCAGGCAATCAGCAACAGAACAAGAGGGCACGAGCTTAGACTCTGCCAGGGAAGATTTAGGCTGGATGTCAGAAAAACGTTCTTCACAGAGCGAGTAATCAGGCATTGGAATGGCCTGCCCAGAGAGGTGGTGAATTCACCATCCCTGGAGGTTTTTAAAAAAAGACTGGATGTGGCACTTAGTGCCATGATCTAGTAATCATGATAGTGTTGGATTAAAGGTTGGACTTGATGATCTTGGATGTCTCTTCCAACCCAGATAATTCTATGATTTTATGATTCTATGAAAAGAGTTTGCTTTCTCACAAAGAGCTCTGCTTCATTCTTCTTTTAGCTTGTTTTTGGAGTAGCCTAGCAAAGAGTCCCTCCAGCTGTAGAGCCAGTTCCACTGCTTGATCTCCTCTTCATGCCCTGTGCAAGTGTGTAAATGGAATGACAGCATTCAGAACACCACACTAACATAAGGCTTTCTAAGTAAGTTAAACTAGAATAATGCTTACCTCTGTCCTTGTGACAGTAGCTCTTGTAAAGCCCATGCTTCTGGTTTCAGTTTCAATGAATCTACAGAGCTCTCTTAAATTCCTGCTTCATAACTCTTCTCCTTCCCTGGAGCCTCAGTAGCACTGCTCTAGGAGGGCTGATTGGCCATGATGTGCCACATAGGCTGCAGGCAACTGTGTGAGCTGCTAAATAACCTACATAAGGCTTTTGACAGATGACTGATGTTAAACTTCAGGGTTATGTTAAAATAGAGATCAAACAGCTTTGAAGTTGTAGGGTGATGTGGTGTGTGGCCTAGTTATGGTGTTGAGAGTCATATGTTGGATGAATTGTTTGCTGTGGATAAAGATTGAAAGCCAATATGAATGCAACTGCTCTGTGTCCTTAGGGAAAACCTTCAGAGTCAGCTTCTGAAATGTTTGCTTCAATATCTAGGTCCTAAATGAGATCCTTGAGCCTGCCTGCCCTGTGTGCATATCCAAACACAAACCAATGTGTATGTTGCTTTTTTCAGTTTCTTAGAGTGGAGCAAATGCCAAGGCTGCAGTTTACAACTTGTGACATTTCCTTTGCCTGTGAAATACAGCTGCATCTGACAAGTTCTTTCATAGGCACAACTGAATTTTGGAGATGGAGTACTGCTTTCTTTTGATTTCATATCTATAAACTTCTGTTGTATTCTCTGATGATTGGCAGGAGTACCCAGAATTCTGTGCACTATGGTGAAAGATAGAAAAACTGTGTGTGCTGGTAAAAAGGTATCTTGTCCTGTCTTTACATTTTCCGTTATTTCTGTCTGCAGCTTCCTCCTTCCCTCTCCTCTTGTAGTATGTGTACTCCTTGGGAGGGAAATTGAATGGTTTGTATTACTCTCCACCTCTCGCTAACTCTTAATTGCTTTAATTGCTACTGGAGGGCCAGACATGGAAAGTTTGAAAACAGTTGTGGAGAAAAGGGGGGCAAAGGATAAATGTATTTCTAAGGCTGAAGTGTCTCGTTGGTGGAACATGCTGGATAAAACAAATGCAACAACAATGCAGCTTGTGTATTTTACTTCTGATACTCTTGTTGTTTTCTTTTGACTGCTTATTAGAAATGGTTATTTGGGGACTTTCCACCTTAGATGGAAGATATAAAAGCGGCCATTACACCTAGGGAAGAGAAACCCTGATCCTGAGAAAGATAGACTCAGCCCTGCACTGAAAGAGAGAAGTATTTCCTGGTTCTAAAACCAAAACAATTTATTTGACTGTAGTCTTGTCTTTCCTTGAAGTAGGTGCATCGGTGGCAAGCTAAAACTTGCTTTTCAACGTTTATTTAGGCAATAGTGTCTCCTTGGAATATTGCAGCAGCTGGAGTTCACATCTCTAAGGCTATGTTTGTATATACTCCTACTTAGAAAGAAAAAGTGTGACAGATTCCACGGTACATATTTGTCTTCAGTGAGAATGAAATTCTAAAGTTGATTTGCCTTTGAAATTGATGCTAGCAGAGGTGGTGGGGCAAATATTATGCTAGAGGAAAGAAGACAAAAGTAAACCAGCCAGCAGTGTTAACACAGTGTTTAAAAAGTTAGCAGGGAGCTGAAATGAAGAAAATCACCCTGAGAGTTAACTAGGTTTACATACTAATCAGTAAGAAAATAGTAGGTCAAAATTATTCCAAAAAAATGGAAATTACTACTTCTAAAGGGGAGGAATGACTGAAACTTGTGGGCATTTGAAGAATCCATAGCTGGTAATTTATTCCACTACACTGTTGGCAGTATATATAAAGAAAAAGAAAAAAACAATCTGGATGCAATGATATCTGTGTGCAACCATTGTAAGAACAGAGCCTGCAAGTATTATTAGCAATTTGCTAACAGACATGTGGTGAGCAAGTTAAGCCTTAGCTCATCCTTATAATCTCTAGTTTGTTGTCTTTCTATGACTACTGCAATTTGGGGTTACTGTTGGAATATAAAATTCTTTCAATCTGTTAGTTTACTGTTTGGATAAGTCTTGACGCACTCCTGCAAAATCTTGTAAGTAGATTGGCCAGTGTTTTTTAAATATATAAGAAATCAAGATAAAAAAACTTGCTTTGCACTTTTTAATATCTTGTTTGTGTGGCTGAATCCAGACAAGCAGATGACCAGGAGGGAAAACTGTTTACTAGTAGCAGAGAAAGTGAAACTGACGGGTTTTGTTTAATACACAGAGCATTTTATGTTAAGAGTATCGAATGTCTGTGGTGTAGTCAACTGCTTTTCCACATGCAATACCTCTGCAAGAACAAAATGCTTAAGCTCTAAGTTCCCTGAAGGACAAAGCTTATATAGATTTATTTTATATTTTATTAAGACACAGGGATTTTTGTAGTTTTTTTTTTTAAAATCTTGGGAGTCAAAAAGCTCTGCTTTTATTAGCTTTTTTAAGCTGTCTGATTTTAACCAAGATACTCTAGATAATACTATAGCTGTTGCAGGAAAAAAAATACTGTGCTCTGGAGGTTGTTCTGACTGACAGGTATGACTAGGAATGAGACTATAGAACCCTGGGAACTGGAAGGCACAAGAAAAACTATAACAAGGCAGTTATACATACTGGAGTGTCTAATTATTCTGTCTGAGTGCAATTAAAGGATTTGATTAGTATATAGGAGGCAGCATAGCACTGGAGTCTGCCTGATGACTATTAATTTTTAATAAGCCCAGAATAATGAATTGTCTTCAGGAAAATATTATCATAAATTTATTTCCTGTGAGAATTAAGGAATTCTGTGAAGAATTCACACAGTGTGACCCTAGGGTTTTCAGTTTAAGTTGCTTTAACTCCCTTGAGTCAAAGACTCTTCTAACTCTTGCTATTTGTGGCTTTATGTTTCTTTCCTGTATCAAGACTATTCATTTTTTTCACAGGTACTCCTCAATTAGCCTTTTTTTAATGTCAGTTGCACCTGTGGAGCTTTCCTACTGTGGATGCCAAACTGTACATTCATGTCTTGAATGAAGATTATAATAATCATAAAGATTCAATAATCATAAAGATTTAAGTGCTGCTCTTTCTGGGAAAGTGCCTCCTCCTTTCCCAGGGAGTGAGAGTGCAGTTTTGTTTGCATATTGCTTCAGCCTCATCCCAAGGCTGTGTAGCTGCTGCAAGAGAGGAAGAGCGGGTTTGTATTAATTCTAATGCCCGTAGCAGTGGGAACGGGTAGTCTCTTGGGATAGTTGCAGTTTGAGTGCCATGGGAAGCACTGGCTCTTTTGAAGGCAGTAGGAGTTTCATCCCTGAATTTTTTTTTTGGTGCAAACACTGCCATGGTCTGACAGAGGAGCTCAGGGAAGGCTCTGATGCTCCCTAGATCAGATCCCAATAGTAGCAAGACAAGGCTGTATGAAGACAATTGCAGTAAGACAAAAACTAAAAATTAGGTACACGGCTGGAGTCTGAATTTTTTTCAGGAACATAAACCTTGTCCATTTGATTCTAAGAGCAACAGCCACAGGGAAAATCTTTTGGAAGGTGAAATGTCCTGAAATTGTTCAGAGTTTTCTGTAGGGGAGAGTAACGTAAATCTTCATTCAAACACCAAGAGAAAAAGAAAATAGATATCCTGGTTTCTAAGTTTGCAGAGGAATGAGCGATAAGTAGTGGAACTCCTGCACTGGGTTAGAGATGTTGTGAAACAAAATGCCTAAGGGTATGGTGGAGGTTTTTAGAAACTGGTTGGACAAGCACCTGCTGGGAGCATCATCAGTGTCCTGCCCTGGGCAAGCAGAAAGATGATATGACCTCTTGCAATCAGTCCCAGACAGAGAGATGAGATGACATCTTCTGATCTCTCCCAGTGAAAGAGATGAGATGACCTCTTGCAATCCTTCACAGACTTTTACAGTGTCATCCTAGGATGGGTTGATGCAGGATGGGAGGGAATGCTGTGTATCATGGTGGCGAGGAGTGACTCAGAGTCATCTCCTCCACTCTGCAGGGTTGAGTGCTCCATCACCCCATGCAGGATCTGGCAGTTACATCCTGCAGTTCTAGGTCCCCTTAGAGACTTTCTTAGAACTTGTGGGACCCCCTGGGGTCCCTGCTGTGGGGCAAATGTAGTGCAAAGTACATCCTTCCTTACTGGCAAGGAGTGTATGCTTTGAGACTACAAGGATGGAAATCCTGAAAATACAGGATATCCAGCAGGAGTGGGGAGCTATAGAAGGAAGAAGCAATATGTAGCTATTGAACCCCATTTGCTGCTGTTTTGAGTACTTCAGTTGAATAGGACTGGTGAAAAAGCTGCACTGGCAAACGGGCTTGCAGCAGTGATTGGGCTGGGAAGATGTATTTGCTCTCTTACTACTCTGCAGAGACTTAGCCCAGCTCCTCCATGAGGTTTTGTTATTGTCCTTATGAAGGTATGAGAAGGAACATCATGTTGAAAATATTTATATTTTCAGACAAGTAAACTGAAGTTATGTGTGTGCAGAAGATAGCTTGCTACTCCTTGTGCTTCTTTTATAATTTTGCAATTTGTTGGTTTTTGACATTCATGGGCTGTTATTCCAAAGAGTGACTTCTCCGTGGAAATGACTCACAGCCACCTTCACAGTAGAAAAAGGCTCAACTGAGGTATTCAGAGGCTGATATGTGGATAATTTTTGAAACACAAGATCAATTTGTGATATAGTTAACTGAAATAATCCCCTTGAAAGACACCGACTACCAAGTCATTTTTTTCATGGATGTCTTGATGCACCTATTTCAGTTTGTTAAGAGCTTATTGACCTACAATCATTTTTCAGCTGATACTTATGACAGAAAGAAGCCTGTGTAGTGTTATTCTGTCTGTTGGTGCTCTTTTGACATACACAGCTCCTACTAACAGTAACAGCAGGGTGCCCACTGCCTATAAGGCAGAAAGTTTTAGGTCTTGTAAGCCTCATCTTTTTCTATTCTCTTTTCTTCAGGAAACAGTCAGAAAACAAACCAACTGAAAACACCAGGTAATAATTTCTCAGGAGGCTTCCTGTCAGCTTGGCCAGCCAGGTAGCTGTGTAACATCTCCGGCTTTTAGCATTGTCTCTATCCTTTTTACTTGCTTTTCTAGGCAGAGATTTGACATAATGTGACCTCTTAGAAGAGTGACTGCCTACCAACGACTTATTTTATTCTTCAGCTAATATATTTCTACTTTCCATCATGTTCCGTCCAAGGGCTCCAGGTGCTTATGTGTCAGTGTGAAGTTGAATATTGACTAACGTAATTGTTTTTGTTAAAGGATTGCAATAATACCTGGGAAGCTCACTTTTAATCTGAACAAGCAAAATGTAAGCAACAGCCACAAGAAAATTGGATTTGTTTTCTTGTGGTGGATTTATAAAATCACCAGCCCCTGGTGAACATAGTGTTTTTTTGTGGTCTCCATGTAAGAATACAAGATCATACTCCTCTGGACTTGCTGAATTGCCATCAGGATGTTTTGAACAATTACAGCTAACAGCAAAGTTCCTCCTAACAGCAGTTCCATGCTTGCTTCTGAAGATAAGATGGTTATTTAAGGCTGAGATGCAGCAGATGAGAACAGGGATGAGTCGGGCCACTTGGGTCCTTTGGGAAAGATACTGCATTTCCAGAGAGTGATAGTTAAAACAGAGTTTGTGCACTATATACTAATTACCAGCACTAGAAGGGTGAATTATGACAAAGGCCCAGACACCTGTGCCAACTAGAGCAGTGGAAGGTGTCCAAGGAGGGTCTCCTTGGCACCAGGCTGCCACCGTGTGATCCTCACAGCCCTCAGCTTGTGATGGAGGGGCAGGGATGCCCCTCTGCGTGCACCTTGGCCCTCTGCTTTCAGCCAGGCCTCTCCTCTTTGGGACTTTTTGCTCATGCTCTTGGGCTAATTTTGTTACTTCCAGGCTTTCTTTACTTTCTTCTGTTTTCCTTGACAGCACAGAGGCACATGCAGTTGTGATTCAGGCAACTCTAAAAATGTAATTGCAGTTGGTTCCCAGAAAAAATATGTGAATATTTAGTTTGGTCTGAGGGCTTTTTTCTTAAGAGTCTTTTCTAACTAAATTCTCAGATGGCTGGTGATTTGGGCAATGGATTCCCTTGTTTAAACTACACTGTTGTGCAAAGCAGCTTGTTCTTCCTAAATGGATGAAGGAAGGGTGACTAAGATGCCCCCTCAGCTCTCATTAGGTCTTTTGGTTCTCATAGGTGGAAGGGGGCTTGCAGGTAGTTACTTTCTATCACAGTACAAGTATAATTATATCGTCCAACAAATCTTGAATGAAGCGCTAAATTAATTTTCCCCAATGTATTTTTTCTGCTGCATCAAATATTGATTTATTAATCCTTTGTAAATAAATGAAGATATTCCATATATAAAAGATGAGCTATTTTTATTTTTCCATGAAGAAAACTCCCAAATGTGGTGCTAAAGCCTGCCCTGTCTCATAAATGTTGCTACTACTACTCATGGAGTTCAAGAACAGAGATAATGAGTTGTTTAGATTTGGATAAAGTTTGCTGAATTTTCAAATATGTGAAATAGTAACCAAGCTGTAAGGCAAAATCTAGTGTAATATTCAAATTAAATTTTTTAATGCTGATGACATTTATTTTACGGCTGTGACCGTAAAGGTATGGACTTTTTCCAGGGAAGTTTCTTCTGTTCTCTTAGAACTACATTGATTACTAGTCTTCTCCAAGAGCTGTCACTTTTCTTGACCACTAAATAGTAGACATTGGCTAGTTTTATTCAATCTGTTATAAGTTCTGTGCTTGCACATGCATAAAAGATATTGCCAAATAAACATGGTCAAAAATGTACAGATTAACATGTTTGCCTGAATTATTGCAAGGCATTTTCCTGCCTCAGATCTGTGTGTACCAGTGCTTTAATGGAAATTTAAAATCAAACACTGCATCTCACAGAACCATTGGCAAAGACACCTCACATGTGAAGTGACTGTGAAATTCAATGAGGATTATCCCTGAGATTTACCCACATTTTACTCTTACTTTATTGGTTACGACTAATTATAGTTTGCACTCAGTAGTTGCAGGATTTTTTTTTAAAGACTTAAAATCTGTTTGCAAATATGTTTTACTTGTCATGTTTTTAAGAGAGATCAAACAGAAAGTAGATATTACCTCTGTTGCAGCCTTTTGAAGTTGCATAATGGAAACCCTGTTGAATAACCTGTAACACAAATTTACTATAGACTAATGGGTGTCTTTCAGCTTGTTCCTAATAGAGTCTGTGTTTATGACAACATGGTAGTTTGTGTATTTCAAATCCTTGCTGCTTCTCTGTATTTGAAATTTATATTGCATGTGAAAATTCACTAATTGCAACTGAGTAGTTTTCTTCATTGAAAGTACCTACTGCCCTAGGTAACATTGCAGTCAGGCTAATGGCACCTCATGCAGGACTTGGGACCATGTTGGGCTGCATTTGGAATCCCTGACAATTGAGGTCGGGACTGTAAATATCCCGTGCATGGATTTTTTCTCTGAGACCAGAAAGCTGATTCACAAATCTCGCATTCTTTTAGAGAAATCAGCCAGAGAGGGTTGGGATTGTTCAGCCTGGAGAAGACAAGGCTCCGAGGAGGACCTTATAGCAGTCTTCCAGTACCTGAAGTGGCTACAGGAAAGCCGGGGAAGGACTTTATACAGGGACAAGTGGTGATAGGATGAGGGGGAACAGCTTTAAACTGGAAAGAGGCTACGTTTAGGTTAGACATTAGGGAGAAATTCTTCACAGTGCGGGTGGTGAGGCATGGGCACAGGTTGCCGAGGAAAGTTGTGGGTGCCCCCTCCCTGGAAGTGTTCAAGACCAAGTTGGATGGGGTCTTGAGCAGCCTGGTCTAGTGGGAGGTGTCCCTGCCCGTGGCAGGGGGTGTTGGAACCAGATGATCTATATGGTTCCTTTCAACCCAAATATTTCTATGATTCTATGATTTTAGATCCCTTGTGTTGCTGGGCTCTCAGGACCTGATGTTGTATATACTGTTAATTACTATTTCTGTCATCTGTCATGACGGGACAATGTCTATCCTGCAGGGAATAGTTTTTGGTTTGGAAATAGGTGTTTGGGTGTTTGCAAATAAAGGAGTCAGTCCTTTTTTTTTTTTAAATCTGAAAAAAGGAGCCATGCTCTCATACCCACCCTCAGCAATGCTATGCATGTGCTCTCAGAGCGGGGGATCTCACAGTGGGGTAAATAAATCTCTGTGGTGCCAGCACTTCTTTGCTCCTTTGCTCCTGGTGCTTGTGGTGGCCCATTTGGTAGTGCTCCTACCCTGCAATTCTCGACGGATGGTCTGTGTGGTGTTGCACTGAGGCTATGGCTTTCCTTAACATAGCTCAGTTTAATAGTTGTAGGGTCTTTTTCCTGAGTGAATGTCAGTTTTACTGTGGGAAGTCTCCACTCTCTATTGCATTACAGAGGAGTGGAGTGGGTTAGCTGTGCAGCAGAAGTGGTGCACAAAGGCCACCATTGGCCTTTTATTGACTGCATCAGCACTATAAATCTACAGAAGCAGAAGAACCTGCCGCAAATTTCTGTAAGCAAGGTCCCATATATTTTTGCAAATGTATATAGGAATGATGTCACTGTTGTGGTGGAGCAGTTCTACCCTCTGCTTGCCAAAAGAAGGCGTATTAGTGTTCCCTAATTAGTGTGGTGAAGTTGTAAAAGTGATTCAGGAATTCACCTACAGGAAAGAAAGCATACCACCTGTTCAATTGTGGCTCTGCTTCAAATGATTTTCTAGGCCAAGGTAAGCGTCAAGTGACAAACCATATAATACATCTGGGAAAGATACTTGTCCTTTACTAAACCAGGGTCTTTTTGCAATTGATACATTGCACACATTAAACCAAGTCAGTTTTGATCTGCATGTATGCTGAATACTTTCTGTCACGTGTCTTTCCCTTCAAGCATCTTTTATTGCCAGCCTCTAACTGGTGTCAAACCAAGGTGTAATGGAGCTTGAGAGAAAGAGCATAAGCCAGAAAGTAGGTCCTTTAAGAACTGCACCTTTCTCAGCACTTGCTGACCATGCAAAAAGCAAGCTTCCCTTCAAAAGTCTTAAGATAGGCATTGCCTGTCACTGCTTATTTCTGAAAAGCCTGACGTATATACACTTACCTGCATATATACATATATGCGTATATTTTTTTATTTATACCCTCATGCACACACATATATCTGAATGTGTATTTATATCACATGGCATTTATTTAATGACAACCTCCAATGGAATATTTTTGTCCCTTTTGTCAGTTTCTCTCTCCCATACAACTCCCCCGTTCCTGATTGCCTCACCACCTCTCTGTACTACATTCTGTCTGACACGTATTGCCCCTTGGGAATTTCTGGACTGAAACTCAGTTCTGGTTTGTAGGCTCAGTCCTTAACCTTTGAAAGCTTCACTGATGACTTGTGTCAGATCTGTGACCTGTTCTTGTCTCCTGAGCTGCTTGCTCCTGAAAGAAAGGTATTTTGTGTACTCTGCTTTAGCAGCCTTGGTGAAGGCAGATTATCTGAAGAGAGAGATTTGGGATGTCAATATGGTGAATGTGAATCTTGGTTATCTTTTGGTTAAAATGACCCTAAGTGGTGGATATGTCTCTCTCTCCACCGCTTCCCCCTCCCCCTTTTTTTTAAAGCTTTTCTTGTTCCAGTAGTCAGGAAGTCACAAGAGCTGAAGATCTGTATAAGTTATTCATACAAGGAAGCATGGACAGAAGATTTTGGTCTCCCCTTCCTCCATGTTAGACTGTGGAGTGGCACATCTTGTGTGGTCTTGGGTTGCCTTTGCTCCAGACAAAGCCTGAGCAAAAGCAATCAAATTTTTCTTAGTTTGGCTTTCACTTGACATTGGTTCACTTGACATTCCTTGCAATTCTTTGAGGACTCTTGAGACCTTCAAGTTTGTAATGCAGTTGGCATGATCTTGGAGCCCCGTCTTCTGAAGTGAGAGTACTTACATCCAAGTCCAGTATAAGACTTGCCTTAGTAATCTTATTTTAAGATTACAAGTGGTTCCACTACAGTCAGTGAGACTATTGGCATACAATAAATAACAGGCGTGTGGCAGGATTAAAACCTTTGATGGTTTGGAGACTGGTGTTTCCAACAGCCTGAAAAATGTTTTAAGTTTGGATTTAATTTAGGAGGATTTTTTTTTTACTGTTTTCATAACATCTCCTTGCAGCAGGAAAAAAAAGTAGTTTCATCAGTTACGGCCTATTAGTAGTGTAGTTAATGCTTGTAGTAATATTTGCAAACTAATACTGGATAGTTTTTATTCTAGAAGATGTTTGCATAATTAATAGCTCGTGAAAAGGAAAAGAACGCTAAAGGAACCCTCCAGAGCTTGCCTTTTCTGATCTTGTAGTGGTTGAAAGTCCTCTGGCTGTTAATTATCTTTATTTGAATCCAATGCAGAGATGAATGTATGAACAGAAGCCCACCTATCCGGGCTTGAGGCACAACCGTTCAGCATGGTCTCTGTCAAAGAAGCAACTGCTGTAACACACAGTGGCAAGGCAAACAATTACCTTTTTTTGTTTATATGCCAGAAATATGAGTTTGAAGGGCTAAATGAATGATAATGATTCTACTTGAACACTCACATATTGGCACAAGCACACTGAGGCAAGTTGGGGTGGAAAAGGAAAGAATTGCTTTTGAGGACAAAAGTGCTACAGACGAAATCCATTATTTGTGCATTATTATTTAAGGTTTTGTGAAGATAGGAACATGAATTGAGAGAGAAAATGAATGTGAAGGGAAATGACAAATAAATAATTTTAGGGTGCTTTCCTTTTTTGGTACAATCTACAGGTTGCAGAAATGTGTTCCATTGCTCTCTATTTTGTTTTTTTTTGTTTTGTTTTGTTTAGAGGGACCTGTTCTTTGAGATCTTTCAGGTATTTGTGAAGACTCTTCCTCTAGTTTTGGGGTGGTTTAAATATCTTAGTAATATGTAACACTGAGCCACCTGAAGCCTATTGTCAAACTCTACCATACAGACTTTTCAAAGTGAAGATCATACTAAAGTTTTCAATTCGGCCTTCTGTTTAAATTCAATTTCTGTTTAAAATAGCAGAGGCTTGAATTAAACAGTCTTCCCCGTTTTCATTCATAGTTTCATAACGTAAGTATATTAAGACATTACAAACCATACATGGTTAATTGCTGTTTAGATAGTCAGGTCACCAAAATACTTAAATATAATTAAGAATTTGATACACATATAGCTCCTTTTATAAAAATGAACAATGCATGAATCATTCTTGTTTTCCAGCTGGTGAGTAAGAACTATGAATGGACAACAGTTGTTGCAGCGTATTCAGTGTAACACCAATAGGTGAGACTCTATTTTGAGTCTCTACTGGAATGAAGTAATTTAAAATTATCTCGAAAACCATTTTTTTCCTTGCCAGCAAAGCTGCCATTTTATGTGGAAATATTTTTTCTTTGGAAAATTTCAGTGTGACAAGAACTTTCATCCTGCTTCTTGGAAAAAAAATAATCTCAGGAAAGCCTTGTAAGTTAGGAGCATTAATTACTTTTTACAGACTGATTACCAACTTCTATACTAAGCACTTTTTACAAAAAATTATGCAGTGCTTCATTTTTCTAAGCCACCAGAGACTGTGAAAGTCTCTGGAAAACTCTGTAATGATTTAGATGAAAAGTCTGTTTTGTTTCATGCAGCAGGAAGTATGCTTATCACTGTGACTGTTAAACTGCGAATTTTCTAGGGAACACTCCATGTACAAGTTGATGGTCTCCATCCACAAAAGCAGGATTTTAGACAAGACTCCTAAACATGTCTGTGATTCTAATGTGCTTTTCAGTTTTGAATAAACAAAATGTCTGTGAGTTAAATAGGCTCCATCCTGCTTTTATCCACATCCGATGTATGGTGTTAACCCTGTGATAGGTAGTTACTTTGCATGTAATGAACAACAGGTTAGTCCTAGAGTGACTGGTTCAGGAGCAGGAGTAAATTTTGTAGGAGCAGACCTTAATTACAAAGATTATATCTATTAAAATGAATGTGTATCATCTTCCACTTTTTTTAGTTTTTTAGTTTTCTGGGAAAATTACCACAATGTTATAAAAAAGAAATACCTCCGTGTGCACGTAGGTGTTGATTAACAGGTTTAATGACCTTCATTGTTTTTATAGCCTTCTAAAGTGTTATCTGTCTTCCTGGCTTTTGTGCTTTTTCTAGTAATTAAAAAAAATTCCAAAAGGAAGACAAAACTAGGACTTTTGAGACACCAAAGTGACACAGCTGATTAGTCTTAAGGAAGCTTCAAAGTAGATAAGCAGACTCTGTCAGATATGTAGTAAGGACAAAGATAAATAATTTAAAAGGATCATTCATTCATGGGTAAAAAGCATTTGATTAGAAGATTTATTAAAGTTTTAAAAAGGCATGCTCAGAAATGTTTGGATTAATAAATAACATGGCTGAAACTTGTCTAGATGCCTTCAGTTGGTAGTTTGCTCTTGAAAAATGCAGGAGTTCACTGAACTATGAAGTTCTGAGAAGTTTGTTTTTTTTATTTTCTACCATACCTTTCCTTGCTGCATTTAGTTTTTTTTTTTTAATAAAGTAACCAATATTTTTGTTTACAGATTAATGAACTGCAGGGAATGAGAGATGATGATTTTTTCCCACATGCGTGTACGTGCTTTTCAGCAGTTGATCTGTGCTTGTCCATATCAATAATATACTGAATTTGTAGGGATTTTTCCTCCTCAAACTGCATCTTCATTTTTTCCCCCTCAAACTGCATCTCCATTTTTACCCTCACTGTGGTTAAGCTGCAAACACATTTTTCAGATACTGTTGTTGATATTTTGTATCCCCTCCCAGATGTAATGGAAGTGAGTATGGAAAAGACCAATCAGTTTCTCTGGAAATCTGGCTCTTCTGAGTGTATCAAGAGGGAAGACAGGCAATGTCTTAACTCCTGAGTCACCTTTCAAGATGCACATCAGCAGGATTTTGCTTAAGGACTTTCCTTTGAAGTTAAGGAACAGTGAGCAGGTACAATTTCACTCCACATAATACAAGATTTTTGCTGTCCTTTAAAAATCAGCTCTTGAATAGAAACGAGAAAATGTCATTTTTAAAAGGCATTTAAATTTGCTAAGTGTGATTCTTTCCATTCTGCCATCAGCCCCTTATAATCTAGGCAGATGGATTTTTCTTACTACAGGCTGATATTCTTACTATTTCTGCCCCACACAAAGGTCCAAAAGAAGAAGAGCAAGATACATGAACGAAAACCCAGAATGACTAAACTATCTGATACTGAAAGGAAAACATGGGTGCCACAAGCGATCTTTTCTTGTTGTCTACCATGATAAATCGTGTATTTTTTTTTTCTCCCTTGACAATAAACACAATTAGAGTCATTAGATCTTCCATTGCAGACGGAATTGTGTTCTGCACAAAGACACCTGCCATAGATAATTTTAAGATGTGTTTTCTAAGGGAGTAATGGCCTACGCTTGAGACAGCACTCCACCTCTTCACAACTCACTGCACATCCTTCAGTGATGTTAGATCTGTGCTGTCTTTATTTCAAAGAGATAGTATCTCTGAGAAGGAGGTGAGCTGTATTCAGTCACTGCCAGTGTGTTTTTTGATGAGGGTTTCTTGGCACATAACATCAGACTAGGAAAATTACGCTTCTGGTAACAGCTAGAGCATCACCATCAAATGGGTAACACTTCCCTGATTTCCACATGTACATGTCTTTATCTGAGCTAGTCACTCTGCATTCTTTTTATCACCTGCAGGACAAAATATGTTCAAAGGGTATGATGACTCCCTAAAGCTGATGTCTGCAAGAGAGTATCCTTTTGTTTGCTGTAGCAGTGGCCAAACATAAGTAGTGCTTAGGTGTGTAAATTATGGGGAGATGAATCCCATTTTGTGTGTCACTACTGCCCTGTATAATTACGCTGGGAATACTGAACAAACTGCAGTTCACTGAAATACGTTTTTGATATCAGAAGGTTGCTATCACTCCAATATGAGAAAACCTTTCCACAGCTAAGGTTGCAGCAAAAATATAGTTGTATACATGATGTTCTTCCCTGCGTGAGTCAGATTACTGGATATTATGTGTAACCTGAGTGAGATCTGACTCTAGGCATAAGCGAAGCAGACATTTACATGCAGCAGTGCTGTCTGCATCATTGAACCATGGTCACGCACCCTGATTTCTGAGAAGTGCAGGGGAGCAGATATGTTTCTACAGATAAGGCAATGGAGGCTGTTTGACCTCTTCTCTCCAGGGTTTCCCCATGCTCTCCTTCCCACTCTGTAACTCCTCTCCACTACCCAGCTCCAGAAGTCAAGTTCTTGCCTCATCACTAGCATAGCAAAACTGAGTTTTTGTTGTCAGCAAGCACCTGAGTAAGTTCTCTGAGAAACATAAAAGCTTTTAAACAATTTCCTTTCTGGTGCTACTCAATATTTTTCTGTTTTCCAGTATATATGTACTAACTTGCAAAGCCCGGCTTATAGGACATTTCCCTGGAAAATCTAGGGCAGCCTTTTTGTTACTACTCCTTTGAGAGATGCTGTTGCTCTGATTCACATTAGTTGAATGACAGCATACTTAACTGTTTTCAGATAACTACCCAGACATATTTCAAATACTCATAAATGCTCTTTGGTAGCTTTTTAGCAGATAAGAGTTGTAGGATGTTAGAAAGCAGGCCAAAAAAACCTTCCTCCTTTGCAGACATATCAGAGCTTCTGTAAGCAGGCAGGCCTTCTCCTGTTCATAAAAGTGAGGCCATTCAGCTCTGGAAAACACTATTTCTCTATCCAAGACCTACTTTTATTTGGTTGTTTTTTTGAGTTGTGGGGTTTTTTATCTGTAGTGTTGTCCTCATGTTTTTTTTTCTGACAGCTAAACAAGAAGTATATTATCAGTTTTCAATTATTTCTTATACTTAGTCCCCTACATTTTATTTTCTTGCCAATGTATATGCATTTCTGAGGGATATTTGTTGGAGGGCTTGTCGTCTTGCAAACAAACCAGATGTAGGTCAGGAATTGTTGCTATAAAGATGCTGACATGCATGATCATGGTCTGGACTTTTTGTAGCAATCAGGGATGAATAAATCTCGATCAGCTGGTGGTTTGCAATGTGTGCACACATACCTCTCTCCCCACCCCCTGCCTTTGTTTCCTTCCTCTATGATGGTTTGCCTTCTCTTTTCTATTATTTCTTCATCTTATAATTTCATTCATACATGGTCTGAAATGTTTTATACCTCACTAGAGGGAGAAAATTAATTGTGTTGGGAGGAGAAAGGGGGAGAAAAGTATGAAGAAGAAAGAGGTATTGAAATCTTACCTGTACAAGAAAGTCCAGCTTTCTTAGCTGTTATAGTGGAGACATAAGGAGAAACAAATTGGTGTTCCATTTTGCAATCTGCTCAATATGCCACAGGTAGCTTTTATCAGTAGGGAGCTATTATCACCAGTTAAAAACCATGCTCTCTTTAAATACTGTCTCTCTCAAAAAAGTGTAACAATAGAAAGATGATTTTTAGCGCCTACATACATTTGTATATTTTTCTCCTTCCAGGCTAGATTTTTATGTTTACAGAAGAGGCTCTGTGCCATGTCACACTCTAGGTTTTTGTCCACACTTTTGAGGGGTGGTGAGACCTGACAACATACCCAGCCTGGACAGGGCTACTGCTGCTTTGTGCCAAAGCTGCTCATTTGAAAAATGTATGCACTGGCCTGTGGTGCTGCCATTCTATAATTCTACAGGACTTTGTTTTCATAACATTCCACCAGTCTCTAATTTATCAATGGAGTCATGCTGAGATCAGTGTGCAGGCATATTTCTGATCCAATCTGTTCTGGAGCTGTATTTACTGAAAGTGAAAGGCCAAGATTTATGCAACTGAAATGTGCATTAATCTATGCCCTATTCCCTGTTTTTGTCACAGTAACACCAGCTGTGATGCACGTCTGCACAGGTACTTCTGTGCTATTTCCCGTGAAATCTCCTCTTAACTCTCACCTGTCACAGCAATGCCTATCTTCATTTTGGGGACCCCAAAATATTTAACTGCATGCTTTCATCAAGGCTGTGTATTCATTCCCTGGGACACTAAAATGCACTGGAATGTAGCTCTTTCTCCTATCGCTCTACATTTTATCACCCTAGGGCAGTATTCATCTGCCTGTGTCCAACAGAACCTCCTAACACCAGGTACTGACTCAATTACAAATGAAACCGTTTTCCCTACACCAAAAAGTTTTCAGTTTAAATTAAACATCTTATTTTCATCTCTGCACATATTATTTGAGATGCATTGCCTCAGCCTGAATTTTTAAAGGAATTCCTGTGTAAACCTCCTCCCGCAGCTTTCTTCTTGCTTTGCATATTTGTATACTAAGTATATGTGTATTTTTTAGCAGGTGGGTTCTTCAAGGCAGCTAATGTTAGCTTTCAGATGTTAAAAGTGATGGCCCTACCCCATTTGGGTAATTGTACAATTATTATGGTTTTGAATGAAAATGATATTAAATATATAGAAAATAAGGTAAACCTGGTATTGCTGAATTTTTGACAGGGCTGTCCAGAAATAAATTGCTGTCAGTTCCATTTAACTTCTTGCAGGATGGGAACTTAGGGAAAAAAAGGAGAATGTTCATTGTTTCTTGTCCTAAAAATCAAGACATGGAAAAAGGAAATATTCACTTTTCGTCTTTGCAAAAGTCTTTTATTTAATCTCTTCTATTTGTAGACAAGTCCTTCTTGAATTATTTTCTTTTGGATTGCCACATGATGGACATGGGATTCTAGCCAACACAGTAGAAAGAATCTTCTTTTTTTTTCCAAGAAAAAAAACAACTTCTAAAGAGTAGGAAAGATGAGGGCTAATATTTTCTGTGAAGAGATAGCTGCGGTGTAGAGAACAGTTGATGGATGGATGGATGGATGGATGGATGGATGGATGGATGGATGGATGGATGGGGCAGTTTCTGGCCATGAACTTCAGAACTTCAAAGGAAAAGCATGAGAATGAAGAGCTAAAACTGGCATTTAGTTGGGAGAAGGTGGACTAGGTGATGGATCTGTCATGAATAATTGGACTAGATGAAGAGGATTAAGGGCTAAGAGAAAGCTGATATGGTTTTATTTGTTGGCTTTTTTTAGAGAGCAGTTATAGTTGGTTTGATCTTATCTATGTGAACTGGACCACTAGAGACCATTTATACTGTCTGTAAGGTTTTTTTTTCAATTGTTACTCCCTGCCCCTAGTTTTAACATTTATCAATGGAGTTACATTATGTGGCCAAAGTGAATTCCTATACTAATTGAAATAAGTTGGACAATTTAGTTATTAAAATAACATAGTACCTCTCCCACTCGAACTGGTTTTGCTGCTAATACAAATTATAATAAGTATTTTGCAAAGAGTTATTTTTGATTGGTCTCTATTCTAGGAATGTCAGCATTGTGGATTAATGAAGACTTATGAAAAAATACATTTATTAGAAACATACTTCCATGAGATAAGATTTTTAGAGATGTTTCTATCAGTTCTTTTTATGTTATGGATTTTTTGGTATGATTACTTATTACTAAACTTTTAAAAGAGAAACATTAATTGGCAAATGTGATATGAATCTTATCTATTGACATTAAAATAATACATTCCTGAGATTAGAAATTTGTACTTGTCTAGTTTTCAGGATGTGTATCTTGGATTGCACTCAAGTTTCTTATTTGGCTTTTTATAAATATGGAAATAAGATACTTTTGATTGTGAGATAATATAAGTCGATTGGTAAAGATCCTCTTTTGAAGGAAATTCCAGGTAAAGAATTGCATAATACAGTAAGGTAGAATACAAAATTGTTCTGGTTTTGTGTCTTGGTTTTTATGCATTTCTGTAGAAGACCAGGAATAAATGAAAGCAGCCTGAAGGCTAGTATTTGCTGAGATGGAAGAGAAGGATAATTTTGGAAAAGTAGTCACTTGGCCTTAGCCTGATGTGGGATGTCTGCTTAAGAAAGTTCCTCCTTTTTATGCAAACAGTGATTCTACCTGTGACAGATATGCGAGTGATTTTGGGCCTACTGATTTAGAAAATCCAGGACTTGGTTTTCACAGGGCAGATTTGGTTGATGGTTTTCGCAGTCTTCAGTCAGAAAGTAGGTGGCTGATCTACTGTTTTGTTACTTCTCTTCTCAGCATATATGATTCATTTATAACGTTAATACTGTAGAGGGAATGACACTGAAACAAAACTTTCTCATTGAAAATACAGGAATTTGGTTTTACAAAGCAAAATGTTGACCTTGCTTTAACTAAAGGACACCCATGGTATTTTCCAGCTTGAATCAACCTATGACTCTATGTATTTAATTTTCTTCGCAAGCTGTAGTGGAAATAGCAAATACTGTATCTGGCTATTCAGCTAAGCCTGGCAGTTCTTGGTTGTAGTACCATTTGCTGCTTCTGGAGAAACTCTAACCTTGGCTGACCCATCTTCATTATTTTTTCTGTTGTTTTCCTCGAGGGTACTGCCAACATATGAGCTGTGCTTTTCTTCCTTGTCTCTGGTTGGTAGTCCTGGAAGGCAGATAGAAATAAAATCAAAAATAGCACTCTGCCTTTTATCAGCGCTGTCTTTGCCAAACTGTCGTCTCATTGCATGTACCCCTGCTACTTCCCATCATCTGCTGATAAGAGCTGCAGGGAGGACCATGTAAAAGACTTTCTCAATACAGTGACTAATGAAAAACTGTTTTGCTTAAGTGGCACAGTGTTTTTGTTTAGTTCTTTGGATCCCATTTTTGTATTCTGTTAATAATGTATCACTAGTTTTAAAGATCATCACACCCACACATCTATTATTTTTATGCTATTTGAGACATATAATTTATTTTTCCTGTATTACTGTGTGTTATTTCTGATTTTTATCCATTTGTTTCCATGAACAGTTCCTTTTTTTAAGTTACACTCTTTCCTAACAGGTGTCAGAGGTGGCCACACTGTGTATAACAAAGTAAAACATGACAGCATTCCCTCCTCCTATGAATAAGCAGCAATGATGACAGCAGATCTCTATTCCACTCCCAAATCTTAGAATCACAGACCATTTAGGTTGGAATAGACCCATAATATCATTAAGTCCAACAGATGCTGAGCTTTCTTCTGAGTTTCTGGTTTGGTTTTCAGCCGTGCCAAGATCCATGGTCACGGTGCAGCTAGGCAGATGGAGCGGCCTTTTGGGGCTCACAGCTCAGGTCATTTCAGGACAGGCCTTTCAAGTCATTTGCAGCAAATATTGACTCTTTTTGAACTAGTGTAAAGAAAATATTTTTTTCAATAAAGTATTTATAAGCCAAACTATGTTTCATCTTCACATGAAATGGTAAAATATTAATCCTGCCTCCGTGTTTCAGCGATGAACACAACTGTCAAAATCTTTAGGGCAGAATCGAGGAGAGGACTAACATGGAGCCCACCCGTGTGACAGGGAATCCCTCTGCCCCATATTGGCCTGGGACCAGCAAGGGCTTTCCAGACGCTCACGAGTGCGTCTTGCAGCCATTTATGCTGTCTTTTGTGGTCATGTCTTTCTAAGGATGACAATTATTGTGCTGAACATTTTGTCCTAATGTATCTTTAGTAAAATTGCAGCTGATCTAATGTCTTCTTTCTGGTTGGCCTGTTTCTGACTCACAATTACAACTTCTCATTCTGTCTACACTGCAATGCTAAAATACATGGAAAGCTGATATTTCTGGCAGCATCCTGGGTACTTTACCTGTGCTGTGCCAGCTTTCCCTTGCATCTTCCATCCTGCCCTGCTGTTATGCCTCTGAGGTGCTGCATCTGAGTCTGTGTTTTATATACCTCCCATAGAGGAGGAAAAATAATTTATTAGCTTTATTTTTGGCAAAGACCTAATAGGGTTGTTACTCATCCTAAATCCTGAAACTCCGTCAGATGGTAATGTTGGTTTTGGGCAGCAGGATAAGAGTTTTATTCCTTTTAGAGGGATTTCTCAGATTTGGAGAATGGAAATTATGAAGTGAGAAGAGGAATTGCAATCCATATGACATTAACATGTATCAGCCCATATGACCATCCAGTCTGCTCAACCAGATATCAACATTAGCACCATCACATCTACCCAAATAAACCTCTGATAGCTTCTCTGCATGTCTGTCAATCTTTACTGTGCTGCCACTGTTTTCAGGTTTTGGTAATGCCTGGCTGCAAAGTAGATTTTGGACTGTGAAAAGGGAGGACTTGCTCTCAGATACACGCTGTAACAAATTTCTGGCTGCTGTTGTTGTTCTGGTAAGATTTGACTAGAGAATTTCAGGCAAGATATTTTGAAAATGCCTAAGTAAGAAGCTTGTGAAGAGAGAAATTACAGAAGAGAGGAATGAGTCAGAAGAAAGTAAGTTGAAGAAGTAGTAGAGAGGATTTACTAGAGGTTATGGAGAGGCTTAAAACTGATTTCATGAAGTATCATGACAAAAACTTTCCAGATATTAAAGAGTTTGACTTCAATGGACTGACATGAACTTGAGAGAGCACCAAAGACAACAAGACCGTGCCATATTCTAGAACTCTTTGAAAGAAATGTCCAAATGCAATCCCTAATCCCTTGAAGTGGTGTCTGCCTGCCCTGTCCAGTGAGGGCAGGCATCTGGGGGGCTGGTTGCCTGTGTTGGGATGTCAGAGAGCTGTTGCTGTCCATTTCCTGCCTTCAGGATGTTGCTTTGAAGGGTCCTACTGGCTCTATATTGGCCTCTCTGTTTTGGCAGCATTTTTGGTTGTATTGCAGCAGTGATGCCCTGTGCCATAAATCCAGCTCAATGTTGCAACTAGGACCAGGCTTTAAGGAAAATCTACTTCCTGCTGAGGAGGAGGTTTCAGCAGCAACATTTCTTTGACCACATTTTCAGATCCTAAATGATTTAACATACAACATACTTTGTGTCATTTAAAACCAAGTCTCAGCTGTATGTGTGGAATCTGAGCGAGAAGGAGTTCCTGAAGTCCTCTGCTGTCTTCTCTGTTTCATGTTGGCAAGCCAGACACCATCTGTGTCTTCTTTTTAGTTTTCTCCTCCTCATCAGTAGGTCTTCCTTCTCTTGAGAAAAGCGCATGTGAAGCAAGAAAAAAACATAACAAAGAATTACTGTCTGTGTGTAAGGCTCAGAAGAGAAGAAGATAATCACATGAAATATTATTATGCTTGTCCTTTTGTGCTAATAATTATGGCAATAAACTGTCAGAAATAGTTCTGGTGCAAGTTGTTGTACTTGGGTCTATAGCTGCTCTACTGAAGCGTTAAAAATCCCTTAGTGAATTTAATGGGAGAGAATTTTATATAGTGGAAGAGGCTGTCCAAACCTTCAGACTTATGACTGTGATGGATACAGGTCAGGAGGTTCATGCGTAGCTGATGTAATGAATCAGTTGCAAGGAATTGCCCAATGCTCCTCACCTTGACACATGTGATCCTTCTGTCATGAGCAGTACCTGTGTGATACTTCCAACAGAAACTCAAGGAGTACCAAACCTGAAAATGTCCAGAAATAAAAAAAAAATGTTAACTAGATAGCTGGCCCAAACTACCCTTAACTCCACCCCTTGCAATCTCATTGACTGAGGGTCAGTATGAGCTCCAGATATTAGTCCACAGTGCATGGCCATTTCTACTGATTTAGAGTAGTATTAATCCCCATTTTCCTTTATTACTTGCTTGTTTTGTTTAAAGAATTCTATTGGCTTTTTCGTCAAGGTCATTCAAGTATTTGTTATCATCTAGTTTTATTTATGCCTTGATTACAAAAGGCTATTGTATTAGTGATTTAATATCAATGATGAACACAATCAGAGTTTTCCTAATCCAAAATTTGTGTAGAAAATCCTGTTCTACAAAATTGCATGGGCGCACATTTTAAGAGCTTGTATGAGTACATTGGTATGGCAGTGCCAGCCTCAGCATCTTGACCTTCATGTGCTTCAATAAAGTACAAAGACTCCCGCCTGTCTATTTGGCAGCTCTGTGCCTTGGTCAGAATGGTGGGTGTGAAGGGCCATGCTGCTAGTTCTGTAAACTACAGCACTGTGGTAGGTGAATGCAGCCCCTCTTCAAAAGCACTGCCAGCCAACCAGTTCAGACAACAGGATGTGGAGCTGCTTTCTGCGTAACTTAAGATGTGATCCTTAACCTTTCCTGTTTTGGTCCTCTTTTCCAATCCCAAATACTCATCTTTGCAGCACCTCCGGAGTTAGTTGCTTTCCTTGTCCTTTCTTCTTAAACTTTCTTGCACCTTTCCCTAATTGCATTTTTTTCCCAGGAGTCTTTCTGACTGCAAAGACTGTGAGTGCATTAGACAACTGCTTGACCAAGTAGTTCCTTGCTTAAATTAATCTGTATATAACTATTTCTCATTGGATGGTGGCTAATGATAGACATATATAGGACCTGAATTTTCAAAGATATTCCTTTTGTTTCTGATATTGCTTCTTTGAAACTGCTGAATGAAACCTACTGAAAAAAACTTCCTTATTAGTGTGAATAAGCATCTTGTGATTAATTCAGGAGAGGTTTGAAGACAATGTTAATTTTCCCAATTAATTTTTAAATTAACAAGACCAAGTGCTGAGTCCTGCCCTTGGGACACAACAACCCCATGCAGCATTACAGGTTTGGGGAAAATGGCTGGAGAGCTGTCTTGAGAAGAAGGACCTGGGGGTGTTGGTTGACAACCGGCTGAATATGAGCCAGCAGTGTGCCCAGGTGGCCAAGAGGGCCAATGTTGTCTTGGCCTGTATCAGAAACAGCATGGCCAGCAGGACCAGAGAAGTGATTGTCTACCTGTACACAGCACTATTGAGGCCACACCTCGAGCACTGTGTTCAGTTCTGGGCCCCTCACTACAAGAAGGACATTGAGGTGTTGGAGCGTGTCCAGATAAGAGCAACGAGGCTGATGAAGGAGCTGGAGAACAAGTCTTATGAGGAGCGTTTGAAGGAACTGGGGTTGTTTAGCCTAGAGAAGAGGAGGCTGAGGGGAGACCTCATCACTGTCTACAACTACCTGAAAGGAGCTGAAGTGGCGTGGGTGTTGGTTTCTTCTCACAAGTGATGGATGACAGGACAAGAGGAAATGGCTTCATGTTGCAGCAGGGGAAAATCAGATTAGACATCAGGAAAAATTTCTTCACTGAAAGGGTTATCAGGCATTGGAAGGGTCTGCCCAGGGAAGTGGTGGTGTCACCATCCCTGGAGGTGTTTAACAGACAGGTAGATGAAGCACTTAGGGATATGGTTTAATAGTGCACAGATATGGTAGGGTTCAATGATCTCAAAGGTCTTTTCCAAACAAGCAGTTCTATTATTCTATGATTCTATGATTCTATGATTCTATGATTCTATGATTTTATGATTCTATGAAATGTGTTTGACTTTCTTTGCTTACTGTGCTAAAATTTTCCTTTGAACACGAGAATGCTTGCAAGCTTATGTTTCCTGATCATGACCTCTTGGTGGTAACTCTGCCTACAGATCATAGTTTGAAGTTTCGATAGTTCTTTCCTTAAGGTGATACAAACAGATTTATTGTGATGATAGTATTGAGTTGTGTCCAGAGACTTCAGGATCAGAAGCTGCAAAATGAGCATCATGGAGAACTCCTGGTGGTAAGTCTCACCTCTGGGCACTGATAGCAGCATGTTCATCCTGTTTCTTTGGCCCCCATGAAACATTTGATGCTTTTTCCTGTGCTCAAACATTGCAGACGAAACATCTTTTTTTGAACCTTTTTTTTTCCTTTGGACAGTGTCACAGCTATGAGAAGAATTCAGGGAGGTGCCCAATCCCTTCACAGATAACAAGATTTCCTTGCTATCAACTGCCTACTAATGTGCAAAATGTTGTCATTTTGATGTAAATGGTAAATGGCACAGAAACTTCCTAAACAAGTACTGGCCTCAGTGATGTCACCACCCATGGGACTAGGATATGGATAAGCAGAGAAATGCCACTTTCCCCTTTGAGTCCCTTAATGTTTCTGCACAGAAAACGTGAATTATCCCATTTTCCTTTAGTGATTTATGACTGGTGATAACTTTGATCCTATAATTTACCATTACTATTAATTCCACCAACTTGTAATATATCAGTGATAACTGTGACTATCAAATAACACATGCTAATAGCTACAGGGTAATTTATGTGTACTATACCGATCTTTTTCATGAAAAATTGAACAACTTATAGCAACTTACTTGGCGCATGTGAATTTGAATGTTTCAAAAGGTAAAAAAGAAGCCAGCCAAGCCTAAATGAGAAGCTTAGACTGGATGTTATGAGCTTATCTTTAGAGGTCAATGCCACTTCTTCAAACCTTCTTGGTGCAGGTTGGTGCTGTGGTGCTCCCTTATTATGGCTGGAAGCACTGGCTAAGCTGTGCATCATCTGGGGCTATAAGTCCTCAAAAGGCCAGATGAATTGAACTTGGCAATAGCTGAGAGCTTTTGCTAGAAATGAGCCCATTTCAAAGTGAAGGTGGTAGAGCTGGAGGACTGAGAGAGAAACTTGTTTGTTTAAACACTGTAGACCTTCTAACTACACTAAATAAACAGCCTGACTTACCTGCTTTCTGCACTCTTCAAAAAAGATTGAATAGGGTCATAGCATCAGCTGCCATATCATATTGTGTAAGCTGTCTCCAGGACTCTGGGGGATTTTCTAGAAGAAAACAGTCATCAATAGGTAATGTTACATTTTGGGCTTTGAGGAAACTTCTAAGGGGGAAATTGCTGCCAAGTCCCTCAGCTATTTTCTTTGAGATGTTTCCATTCCCTTTTACTTTTAAGCTAATTAGAAGCATTGCTGGGAGTTTGTTGAAAACTCACTGAATGTAGTGATGTAGTCGGAGAGACTGATAGGCTGTTTCCCAGAATGAGATTGCTCTTGCAGTCTTAGAAATATTTATCCCCCTATTTTTGTAAAAATCACTGTGCACCTGAAAGGGAAGCAGAAAAAGAGAAGCAGGAGTATAGCCCACTCTGCTACAAGAGAATGAGTATAGCCCAGACTTGTATTAGTAAGATGGCCCTGAAACTAAATTAGGTCGGGCTTTTAGTATCAGTCCTGCCAGAAGGGAAACTGGAGCTATAAGCAGCTAGTTGTTTCATGCTTGGTGCCTCAGAAGGTTATCAGGACTTTAATTAAGCCAGGCACTCCTGCTCTCCTCCCCTAGTTTGCAGTACAGCACCTTTCTCAGAGCTGCCTGTGCTGTGTCCTGCGTTGTGCACACTTGAGATCTGACCTGGGTGGCATGGGTCTGTCTTAGGGTCTCAGCACTGGGACCAAAACATCCAGTGGCAGATACTTCACATTGCCTTGCAATGGCGTACTATCAAGTGTTTGGTTTGTTTTAACACTGGGTAGGCTGACTTACATGAGAGTGGGGTGGTGTCAGCACCGCTGCAGTTCTGCTTAGTGGGTAAGAGTGTCACCTGGGAGGGTACATGGACACTGTGAAGGCAGTGGGCATGGGCTGAGGTTGCCTCCCCTTCTTGGTGTTAATTCCATCAATCCTAACCCTTGCCAGATTGCTAGGCAGGAGAAGGAGTGAGGGAGGTTCAACTTTTAACATCTATAAAATTCTCTGTCTGAAAGTTGCCATCTGAGTGTCCTGCTGAAGTACTGACCTGCTCTCAAGAAGCTGCATGGACTCAACAGACAAAAACCCCAGAGAATCTTAGACAAATTTGGAGTCTACTGATTTTTCTGTTGACTTTATAATACTTAATGTAGCAACCCATAGAGTATGTAGGCCTCATGTCTCATCTGTGTTTTAACTTGCGGCCCAAAGAATTTTGATTTGATAACTGAAACCACATGCAAAAGCAGCTTTTTTACATCCAGTACTCTAAAAATGAGATATGTGTGCACAACACAGACTTCAAATTTTGCTGAAGATATACATTGCTTGTGCCTTGATTATTCTTATGCCTAGACTTTGAGTCTGAGATACTTTTTTCAGCCAAAGCTCTAATCTAAGCCGTTGAAAGTTTGATTTAATATTGGAAACATTGATCAAACCTGAACGCAACTAACACTGCAGTGCTGTGTTATATTAGCAGATGCTGAAAGAATTTTTTGATAGTTTTATTTTCAAATCGTGACAATATGTGGTTCTTTATAAGAGAACAGAATTTTTAGTTGAATAGAAAACAGTTATTTAGTGCAAAATCTACTATGCTGTCCTTACAAGCTTGAAATTAATGGCATTGCTCTAGAATTACTCCCTTTGTGTGACTGTTCCCTGACTGCAAGAGTACACAATTTATGCTTGTTGAATTTCTAGGCAATGTTTCCTAAAATTTACTTATAAATATTGATAATAAAAACTTTTCTGTGTTTAATACAGAGACTAAAAAAAAGACAGTTCTTAGGATTCCATGTAAAACCTGTATGTGTACATCTATAACTTGACTGCACTGTATGCAGTTATCAATGCATTTTCAATCTTCCAAATTAGTTTGCTCACAAGACTAAACACTTATTTCCTCTTAAATAAACAAAATTTCAAATGTTTTCGAAACAAAACCCTGCTCTCTTGCAGCTTATAAATCACTTCTAGATTAATTTTTGAAGCTGAAAACTTTCTATTTCAGCCATAACTTGAGAAATCCAGGCACCTTTAGCAATTTATAGTATTTACAAACAATCGCGGTGTGTTGTGGAGTATGAAGGTGAAGTGTATATAGTTGTTCAACAAGTAGATAAATTGACACAATGCTGGGAATGCAGTGTTTAGGGGAAGTTGCTTTCTTGGGTGACTGAACTGATTAGTATTACAGAGTTTAGCTAGCATGTCCTGTGAAAGCTCTGATAAACCTGCGGTTGCTGGATTTTTTTTCAGCCTAACGGTCTATTTTTTGATTATAGTCCCTTATAAATCATATTACCTTCTGCAATTCAGTTGTATTTGCTGACACTGCATTTTGGCTCCTCTGTTAGTAATCGTTTTAAGTTTCTGGTTTATTTTTTTATGAATATTGAGTTACGAGAAAATATTTTCACTGAGTTAAAACAACTTTTAAAAATCCAATAAAAAGTATGTGCCTTTCCAGTCCCAATAAAATTAACTTAGAAATTCCCATAATTTAGACGGCAATCTGTCCTTATAACCTTTCACTGAATTTGTGAGATGCGATACAAACAATGTAAGAAGTAGGCAAAAATATAGGGAAGGAGACTGCAAATTCGAGGTGCAAGTGGAGCAACAGAAGTGCGAGATTGGAGAAGAAGCCCTAAAGGACAGAGAATTGTTTTAAGTGAAGAACAAATTCTAGTTGTTTTTAGTGGAGACGATAAACACGTGAATAAACCCACGATCTTAGTGAAAAATGTTAATAAGAATATTAAGATTCAGGATGTGGGTAGGATGTGCAGCCTGTGACGGAGAAGCACAGGGGCACACTGGCAAATTTCCCATCTCACCAGTATGTGAGACTGTAAGGGGTGAGTGTGGAGAATATGAGATGTGAGGGATGCATGGGGAGACTGTGTTGGCTCTTGGTGGGTCAGGAAGACATGATAACAGCAATGCAGAGCCCAACTAGGGCTGCAGCTTAGTCTCAGCAAGGTTTGTGGCTGCAGGGGTGCAGTCCTGTGAGTTTCAGGAGCCTGCGGGACAGGCAGAATTAGCTCAAGTTTGCTGCTATGTCCCTTGCAGGTCTTATAACCGTAATGGGCTTGTAGGCCACTGATACAATATGAGAGCGGTGTTTTCAACTGTCACTTAAAAAAATAAAATTGTCCTTTAAATAGAGATGGTGAAATACTGCAGCGAAAAGTGAGAGGACAGAAGATACAGCAGAATGCCATACAGAGAGTGGAAATGAGAAAATGAATAGGAAAATTTTTGGAAAATTTGTGGTCAAAATTCTAGGGCAAAAATTTCCATATTGGGTGCATCTGTATTACTTAGTCTTCTTACTGAATTGACAGAAACACAATTCCAGGGTCTGTGTCACTCTCAAAATATGTACTGGTTTCCTTTAAAACTGCATTAAAATGAATTGAGATCGTGACAATATCTTGTGTTGTATTTACTGAAAGCAAGTATGTGTTTTTAATGTGGAGAGTGAGTCTGATACCCTTGTCTCTCCCAAAATGATAATGGGGAGAGTCTCACCATGTCAGGCAGCTCTGGAGCACGCAGCCCCACTGGGCAGAGTCCGAAGATGAGGGGAGAAGGCAAAAATGGGATTGATCACACTCAGTGAGTTCTTGGAGAAACGACCAGTTTTGAGCTGGTCTGGAACAAATCTGAGAATCCAGAGCTATAGGAGGAAGGATGCTCTTTGATCTTTCACAAGCTCCTTTTTGTTCATTTTCAGGCTGTCCAGTTTCCCTGCCCTTGGGCTTGCAACAGATTTTGTTTGTATCTTTCTCCACTGGCTACATAGTGAAACAAAAAGATGAGTTCTTCTCTGTAAGATGCGAAAAACGAATGTCTGTTATATGTAATGAAGAGTGTTTCCTGTATGCCTTTGTATTTCCCTCTTCTCTGCTGCCCTTTGTGCAGAATAACAAACTAAACTGCCGATCTGTTTTCAGTTCTTCTTGGAAAGCAGGGAAGTGACCAGAGTTAAGGACAGATGTCAGTTGTACAGAGGGAAAAAAATCAAAATCTTAGAAGGAGAGGTGAGGGCCAGTGGCCAGTGCAGCTAAGAGGGTGTTAGATGCAGAAGGCAACAAAGGTCTCAGCTCCTCATACATTCCTGCTGTTTCTGAGGCTTTCTGTGCATTGGCCTCAGAGGCGAATATTTAGCCAGATCTGTGGGCTGGGAGGCAGGGGAAAAAGGGGAAAAAAAAAAAGAGCAATACAGGTGAAGCCCCCAGAGGGCTGAACTCTACAAGTTTTCTTCTTTCCTAGATTTCCTATTATAATTGGAAATATAGAAAGCCACTGCAGGGAGGAATGAGCCTGTGGCAGTGATGGAAATGTGGCATTAAAGAAGGAAGTTGATGTGCACTTAAAACGAATAGTGAGTAATAAGAGGAAATTGTTTTTCAAGGACCTAAAAGCTGAGGTGTTTGATAAGAATCACTGCGGTAGTCCTAAACCCAAACTATTTATATAGGGCAATGGAAATACGTATGAAATACAACATCCCATATACCTGCCATGGTTTGTTGCTATGTAGAAGAGAACTGCATTATAGCTGTTGAAAAAAATCACAGATTTTGCATTTTTTTGACTGTGTGTATTTTTAATTCATAGTCTTTAATGCAGGGTTTTTTTCCAAGCTGTGCTTTCTAGTGGCTGGATCTTAGTGTTGCTGCTCAAAACCCATGAAAATTTAATACATAGTGATGTGTATTTATCTTTACTCAAGGATATTTGCTTGTTTCCTTCATTACTTTATTTGCACCCTTATCCATCTGGCTTCTTTTAGTCTAAAACTTGGACTGTGATTCATATCCAGGTGAGTGAAAATGTTATGTGAAGGATTTTTACATTTAAAAACATTTATTCCCTACAGTTGCTGCCACGGCATGTAGGCTCAACACAAGACATATCTCAGTTATCGGTTAACATCCTCTGATCTCTCTCTGTGAAATGGGAACAATAATGATATTGTCTCAAGGACGCTATGAAAATTACCTGGTCTTTGTAATTATGAAGGTTGAATCCCTGCACAAACTCTCAAGGGAGTTCTCTGGAGTCTGAGAAGGCCCTACATGTTTGTAGGTCCCAACATATTGGAAATGTTTTCTGCACAAAGTATTTTTTTGTTTATATCAGTGTCTACTTACTTTTTTTTAGAGGTAGCAAATGCTTTCTAAGAACGTAGACATTTAACAATAGCTTTTTTCGTCTTCCTCACATTATCATTTTTATCGTTTACAGTTCCCTACACAGTCATCTTGAAACAATGTGGCTGTCACTGTGCACTTATGATGCATTTGTCCTCTGGAAGCAGAAAATCAGAGAGCCAGCACAATAACCTTGGAATCCAGTATTGAGAATGATTTCTTGTTTCCTTTCCACAATGATTTTTCAATGGAGATGGAAAACATCTGGATCTTGATGACTGCTATTATAATGACGGAAACAAAAAGAAGGCAAAAAAAGGAAAAAAGAATAGGAAAACTTCACTGAGGCCCAAAAGGACAGCAGAAGATTCTTTCTTCAACAGTTTAATGGAATATTTTGAGGATGGGAAAAATATTTTTCCCATTACCGGCAACCCTATTACCTTTGGAATAAGCTAACTATGGCAGCAGGTATCTTTACCTTTCAGTTGCAAATTCCATGAAGGAACTTAATTTAGCTTCAGCAGGTTATTATTCTAGTATTAAAATAATTCTCCATCTCCACACTCTCAACCTATAGCTAAAAGCTCTTTTTTACTAGTCTCTGTTAAAAAATGGAAGCATGTCCAGATGTTGGAAAACTGCTGCTGCCACATAAACATTCTCCTCTCCCCAGCTTTGAGTTGGCATCAGAAGAAGTATGGGCAGATTGAGGATGACAGTTTTGATGGCATTGCCAACACCAGTGGTGGAGAGCCACCAGCTGGTCCCAAAGGCTGCCCCATGTCGGTAGCATGCAGGGGTAGGCCTGACTTCACTTGAGAAGGAAAGCCTTTTCCTTGAGAAGACTGTGTTTACCTGAGCTTTGTTGGCTTTAATGCTTATTACCACCAGCAATGTTTCAGGGTGGCTATTTAGTGTTCATAAAGGGTGTTCATGTTTACATAAGAAAAAAAATTGTAATTGTTTAATTTGTTGTGGGTATGCTAACATCACAAATGCTATTTCCCATTTCACCTACTTCACTTAAAGGAGAATAAGTGGGATAGACACATGGAGAAAGGAAGTAAACGGGATGTTTTGATGTGGGAGGGTGGAATAAGAGAGAGGGACCAGTACAAATACCGGGAATTAGCTGCAATGCAGAGAGCAATGGACAGAAACAGTGTTAGTGGATGAGCTGCAGATTACCATGGAAGTGATAAAAAGTGTTATTGGCTTGGTCATGCTGCAGAGATGGGAATCCTGAGACCCACTGGTGTGCACCATATCTAATGGGGAATGGTCACCAGAGACCCTATACCTGGCCTCCAAGATGGTAAACGTGGATTTATCTCTCATCTGCTCAGACAGTGGTGCCTTTCAGATTTTCTGTTGCTCTGTTATCCTAGATGACAAGCTCACAGAGGCCTCGAAATACAGAAGGTGCTCCCACACAGCCTGTGAGAAGCCCTCTTCCTCTGCTGCAGCACTGCCTTATCCTTTGAAGCTGGAGGGAAGCAAGTAATTGCAATAACCTGCTCCTTGACATTCTTTGATCTCCTGCACCAGGTGAAACACATCCTTGTTGAGAAGGCCTGTGTCCAGCTCTCTGCTCCACAAATATTTTTAAAATGATCTTGTGCAGTCTTTGGCTCAGTGGTGAATGGTTCTGCACTGTAGCTGAAGCTAGAAACCCAGGGATTTAATATTGGGGTGCCTCCTGCCCTGCTTCCCTCTCATTGAGGGATGCTTTGAAATTGTATGTGTAAACTGCTATGGCATGCTTTAGGCTGGCTTGCAGGTTTATGTTGAGCACTCAGTGACCTTGTCACTGAAAATTGGGCTGGATAAGGCATAAGTTAACTCCTTGAGCCCTGTTAGAGTTAGTTTTAGTATCTCTGAAGTACTTATAATTCACACGCCAGCAGAAGGGCTAGGGTCAAGATCTTATCTCACACATAGAAGCCTTGAGTGTAGTGCCTGAGCCGTCTGAACATCTGGGGCCAAAATCTGACCTAGTGCAAATGACACGACTGTAGCATGTCTCATTGTTATATGTTATGCATATAGACTTGACTTTCCATGGAAATAAATGGCAATTCATAAAGAAATCTTTGTTAAAACAGCTTTCCCCATGTTGCTGATGAGGCTAGGAGGTTGAGCAGTTGCCACTGGCGCTGGGACAAGACTTATGTCTCTGCATCTTTATCCTGCCCTCAAGAGACCCTGAAACTGGTTGCTCAAGGCATAGCCACCAGCTCTGGGGCTAGCAGGTGCTTTGCCTTAGCTATTCAACATGCCAATTACTTGCTGTCTTATGTGCAGAGCTTACGTGGTACAGAGGACTTTGTCCCAGCCTTCTACGTCAAAAGGGAATTAAATTTCAGTGCAAACACAGGTTGCATAGTTGAGCCCTTAAGACTGCAACAAACTGCAGTTTAATCTGCTGCTGCTGCAGACAAACTATCCTTGTTAAACAGTTTAAGTTTAGCTGGTAGAGCCCTTGAGAGATTATTTTTGGGACACATCCTGTTTATAGATCTCCGGTAATTGTGTTATGTGTTATTTCTGCTGTTTAAGAGGTCATACTTAAACCTTATTCTGTGTTTCTAATTTGACTCTCTGCTATATGAAGGAGAGACTCAAGGAAACTAGAAAATTACTCTGACCATTTTTACTAATTCTCTTTATGAGTGCTTTGAGCAGTAGATCAGATCTGCATGACCAAGCTGAAACCTGGCTGACCTTTTCTTCTCTCTGAGTTTATAAACATGAGGAGGAAGTTTGTTTACTCCAGATACGCAGCTTTCTGGGTGCACTTGCAAATGTATGAGCTCCCTCACCACTGCTGCTCAGAAGCACCATACTGTTGAGTGGAAGATGCAATGCTCGAACTGTACCGGTCAGGAGCACAACTCTCTCTGTGCTCTTCATCACCTGCTGTGGCACCCTTATCTGAAAGGGCTTCTTGCTAGAGCAGTCCAGTGGTTCTCTTTCTTTTTTTTGTTTATTTTCCCCACCTTTCTGCCCTAGAAGGGAACCAAGGCAGCCAAAAGGTGAAGGGTTGCCCTGGAAAGCAGATGGGGATGTCATACGTACAGGTGTCAATTGCTTTCAGGCACTGCTGGGACATCTAGTCTTTCTGCTCAGGATTTTGCTATTTAACTATCCCTGTGATGGAGTGAGTGTTGTTCTTCAGCCCTGCTGGTCTGAGAGACAGCACTGCATACCAGGGAGGAGCAAATGAGAGTTTGGAGATTAGTTAATGATGAGGATTAAGTTACAAACTGGCAACGTGTCACAGGATAGATACACAAGTGGTCATGCTGCTTCTGCTCCAGCTCCAGCTTATGTGGTACAGCTTTTCCCAGGGTGCTCTTTGGATAATCCACCGTGCAGTGTTACATACTTGTTTACATACAGTGTTACTTCCCTGTTTGGGAAATTTAATGTGATGTACTGTCCCTGCTTAAGCTGCCCAGTTAAACCTAAGTTTGAATTTCCTGTTAGACTATCACAGAACTACTGAAAAAACATCATTCTAATTTGCTGCAGAAGACAAAATGCCTTGGAGAACTCTAGTACTGCAGTGAAACTAGCTCAGCCTCCTCTGTAAGGCCTTTATTCCACTTTTGTGATTCACAGCACAGTGGCAGCAAAAATATACGGGGAGAAAGGAAAGGGAGGGACAAACTATATCAGGGAAATATGCTCTCACATTGCTTTTTAAAACCATGGGAAATATTTCTGTGGATATATTCTCTTGCCAGCTCTTCTCAGAGTTGTCTTACAGTCTGTGGAAACAAAGCAGTCTCATTTTCAGACAAAATGACCAAGTATATCCAGGAATGTGCTGTGTTGTTAGGGCATTGCAGGATAAGGATCTCTGAGGGACTGAGCATCACATAAAGTAGCTTTCTGAGTAGGGCACCATTGAGAGGGTGGAACCCAGTGTGAGAAAATCTTGGGGAAGTTATCTTGGTACAAGTGGTACAAGTGAGATGAATAAAAAGTCTGTACATCTGGAAATTCTGCTACTGGAAAATATTTCTTTAAATTCTCTTTTTATTATAACTGAGAAAATTTTCCTTTCATGTGTGGTAAAGACCAAAGACATTTTGTATTTGCAGTCTAAAGCTTTTTCTTTCTTTATGTAGCTTCTTGTAAAAGCTGGTCCTAAGAGTGCTCCACAGAAAATTAAGAATTGACATTAAGTGAACGAATTTGCATAAATCAGAAAAATTATGATCCATGGCTCCTTACTGACTGTATATTTTTATGGAGAAACTCTACTTCATCTTTTCCCCTTCCAGTTCTTTTGTTTCTGTGCTTTTCAACTGTCTCTGTAAGATTGTAACTCTCTAAACAGAGCACTTTTCATGGACAGACCTTGATGATTGCAGAGTATTACGATGACCAGTGAAGAACATAAGTGTGAATAGCTGCTATTTTATCTGGAGAGAGAAATCTTCCTTTCTTCTCAAAGGTCTGTCCAGCAAATGACAGGGTTTGGGTGGGCTTAACATTTAATTCCCATCATGGAGAAGAATGAGCAGCAGTGCCTCTAGGGACAGATTTTTTTCCAATAGCTAGGTAATTGAACCATGAAGTCTCCATGTCTATAGATGATATTAAACTCTTGCAGGTAATCGAATGTGCTGATGAAATAGGACTCCAAATGAACCTTGTAAAACTGAATGAGCAAGTGAAAAGGTAGTAGATAAGTTCCAAATTATACAAACACAAGACCATGCACCTAGAGGAAAAAAATCTTAACCATACCTACATGATACTGAACTTGGAAAGAGATCTTGCAGTTGCTGTTGAGGTCTCTCTGCAATTATTTTTCAATACACAGTACACACCAGCAACAGCAGCAAATACCAACAACATATAAGTTGACATTAGAAGTGTGATGAGAATAAAATAAAAATCCATCATTTCACTTGATGTATGCTGCACATTGTAAGTGGTGTGTGCAGTTCTGGTCTCCACATGCCAGAAGGACTTAGAACAAGGCAGCAATCAAGATCAATATCTTCTGAAAAGATACTAAAATGCTGGATATTAGAAAAGACCCTTCATCTTGGAGAGCAAGAAACTTGAGAGCTACATCTGAAGCGTATAAAATCAGGAAGGAGGTGAACAAGCCTAATGCAGAGTTAAATCTGCCGGCACTGGGAGTAGGGGCACTTGCTGAAATTGGCAGATTAGTTTAAATTGGATAAAGGCACTCCTCTACATGGGTAATGAACTTCTGAATTTGACATTGCAGGAAACTATAGAAGCTGATGGCATAGGCCTATTCAAATACGTATTAGACAATTTCATGTCTAGTACTAGGTCAGGAAAAGACACTTGAAGTTCTAAGAGACAGAACAACCTAACACAGCAGCTGAGGGTGCTGGAGGAGGATATGGGAGAACAGAGCAGAAGAGCAGCAGGGTTTGCATGAGTGACTCGCATTTCCCATCGCACTGCTGGAAGCAGGGAATTGGGCTGGATGCACCTGTGGTCTGCCCTCTGTATTTGGCTGTTTGGCCGGCTTGCACTCAGTACAGACAAAAAACTGTGGCCAGCTTTTGTAAAATGGCAATAGGGACAAAAAAAAAGAAATTGAACCTCATGCAGCTGGCAAACGTAAACTGGTTCCAAACTAGCTTTCCTCTTTGACTGGTGGTCACTTGGCATCAGAGCACTGACAGAGCTTAACTCAGATGGCAGAAGAAGTAGGAGATGCCCAACCAATGCCATTGCCGGACTTGTTATGGGTAACTAAATTAGGAGGCAGATAGGTGACCTAGGCCGCTTGAAACTTATCCTTGTGGGCAAGGAAGATGAACTGAGTTTAAGTAGGACATAGGTTTACTAAACTAAGGTAAATGAAATCTAAAACATTGCCTTCTCTCTTCATGGGAAAAAATTGGTCACAAGGGTGAGGTTACTGCATGTTTTATTTATATATTAGGGTTTTTTTAGAAATATTCAGAATCTCCCTTTCTTTTAACAAAGACATTTTATTCTTTAAACATTAAATATTTACTTCTTTTGCTGAGAGTTACAATTGATAGTTTCATTTTTTAATGGAAATATTTATGTTTTTTAGAAAATTATTTTGTTGCTTTCATGAGCGCCTGTGTTTCATGTTGGAAGTTATAAGGAAAGGTTTTGGTAGAAGTTCTGTTGTGGGCTGTTGAAGTCATGCTGTTGTCTGCAGTGCTTGTTTCCCTCTGGCATGCTAAAGTAGAGAACATCCGACACCAGTCATGGCACATGTGATGACACACATACCAGATGTGTCACCTGGAAGTCTCACTGGGAGCTCTGCAGTGTAGAGCACCCAGAACAGCTTCTCAGTTCGCACGTTCCCACCTTCCCACCTTTCATTGGGCTTAATAGACTATGTGCTGAAAAGTCTCCATGTGTAAAAATAAGAGAAAACAAGACCCTGCAAAAACACCTCAGAAAACTAGATGACAGCTCTGCTCTATTGGTAATCCACTATGATTGTCTAAGTGTCCAAGAGCTCATAAGCGAATCACTGGATTTGACTTGAATGTGCCATTTTGGGGAACTACTGAGCTGGAAAAACAAGGAGCCATTGCCTTTTTTGGGCACAGCATCACCTGAAAAACTTTTCCTATCAAAATCTGGATTTCATGGATACACTCCATTTAACTCACAGGAGTGATTTATCAACAGAAGGTGTTAGGGTTTGGGTTTTTTTTTTTTTTTTGTCGGGGTTTTTTTTTCATTAACCTTATTGGAATCATTACTATATTATGTCTATTTGCTGTACCAGTCAAGAGCAGACTAAACCTAAGTTAGTTGCTGTGGCAAACATTTGTGAGTGATTGACTTCAGCTTCCAGTTGAGACAGTATAGTCTTTTGGCATGGACAAGAGGGGCCTAGGACAGCTCTCCACAGGACAACTCTGCACGGCCCGGTCTCTACAGAGACAACTCTACTTGGGAACCCCTAAATCCTAGCTCTAAACTTAACTGTAGACCTCTCTGCATGGAGTTGCCCTGGCAGAGAGCTGCCCACCACAGAGAGCTAGCCACAGAGAGTTGGCCCTTTCTGGACAATAGTGCTAACTTCACCTCTAATGACAAGATCTACCTCCAATTTAAAACATGCAGACTGAGGGGACATTCCTGCAAAACTGTCTGTTAAAAGAAATTGTCACTTCCTTCTTTGCGTAACTTTTTTCCACTTAAATATGTTGACATTGGAATATGTTCCTACTCAGTTTCTGCATTTTAACCTCCCTCCAGGAGCTTCTGTAACACCTCTTCTGTTGTAATGCCTCTGTTGCTGTAGCAGTCTCTGTAACATCACGTCATTGTCTGCCTGTCACTTCAACAAGCCCTCGACCCTGCAACTTTGACAGGACTGTGCTTAGCAGAGTAGAAAATCTGGCAGATTCTTCCAGCATTATCTCCTTTCTTTCTGTTTTTAAATGTATTTAATCAGATTTGCTTTTTGTGTCCTCATGATGCTGCCAAACAAGAGCTGACTGGGTGGTACAACCAGTTTCTATTTAGGCAGCCACTCATACAGCCTTACTTCCCACTAATATTTTGCTTCTTTTCTTCTCTGTAAGCCCACCAGCACCTTGAAATTCTGTTGCTGCTGTACCAGTGGCAAATAAAATGGCAGCAAAAGAAAGAAAAGCTGCGTTGGGGTCAGTGGACCTGAGTATGACTTAGTTTAATTACTGATTTAATGTGGCCAATATGACAGTGATTTCATGGCTTTCACCCTCGCATGTTCTGTAGTGATTTTATTTGTTTTGAACTTGTTCCTTGGTGTAGATCCTGACTGCAACCACTATGTAAGTGGGCACAAGTTCCTCCTTCACAGACTCATAGCCTTCAATAGTGATTGCAATAACTCAAAACACGTACAGCTCTTTCTGTTTTTTTTATCTTTTTTTGTTTTAGCCCCAGCTAATGATGTTTTAGCCTAATTATAAACATAAAACCAGCTTGGCTTCCTCTTTTTCAATCAAAAGTGCCCTGATTTACCCATATTAATCATTATTAAGAAAAATTAACATAATTTGACTTTATTAAAATACGGACTGCTGGTGCTGCCATCACTAAGGCTGTACACATAACTGGAGGAGGTACGGCTTCATCAACACAGGCACAATTTGCCATTTCCCAGGTTTGTGACCATGGTGTCACTGACCAATATTCCCCATAGTGTGGGGAGGATACTGCTGGCATGGTGATACCAAGACTCATAGAGCAAATACCCTGTACTTCAGGTGGCACAGACCTCTGGAGGGGTTGCAGTCACTCTCTTTCCTGCCTGAGGCTTTTCCAGACTCATGTGGTCAAGTGTTGATGAGCTAAGGCAAAGCTTTCTCCCCTGAATGGAGATCATGGGCAGATGAGGGTCATTTCCAGCTCCTTTCCTCGTTTGCTCTAACGAGGAAACGCTCTTCATAATCTTTGACACCACACACCTTTTGGTTTTAGCAGCTCTGATAGTGGGATATAGAAGACAGTATTGAAATTGTCTTGGACAAAAACCAATAAGCATTTCCACAAACAGGGAGCTGTTGTGTTTTCAATGTGCTGTTACTGATATGAAAACCTTGGGTGCTATATCTCTTCTAGCTAGCACTCTTCTTTAAACAATATTTGTGGCTGGATCATCTTTCTGGCTCTCATTAAGGTCATTCCAGGGTAGTCAAAATAAATAATTCTGGTTCCTAAGAGCATAATACCAATTACTACAATTGAAACTGTCCTTAAGGCATTGAATGCCACATGAGGAGCTCTTTGGGCCACTGTTTAAAATGAAAGTTGCTTTGTGTGCATCATGTCCATGGATATGTATTTTCAGCATGTACTGAATCTTAGAACTTCAGTAAAAAAAATCTCCGAAGAAGAGTGGTTGTTTTTATTTGTAGGCAGATAAAAAACACATACACAGAAATACGGTAACCTTGGAGGTGATGTGGATACAAAGTAGAGCAGTACTGCCAATATTCTCCCTTAGACCTTATGAAAATACATCAAGGAGAGCTGAAGATCTTTAAATGTGATGTGGAAAGTGCTCCAGGGGCTGCTGCACATGTAGTCTTTAGACAGAAGCCATGCAGACCAGATGATCAGAAACTGTAAAACAACAAGAATGTTGTCCAACACCTGAATCCATTACTTAGTGTGCACTAAGACAAGTACATCACTGAGAGAGACATTGTTCATTCAAGTTTGTGCAAATCCTCTGTCATTAGGATTCTTTTTTTCCTCGAGTCAAGCACACCTTGAGGGGTTTGTCACCGTCACTTACACACAAAGTCACATAAACCCATACATTATTCATCATGCATGTAATTATAATAAATGCCAAGTCATTCCTTGCACCTTCTTTGCATGCTTCAAGAGATCTTCAGGTGTCTAGTAGCTGGCACCCCAAAAATCACCTACCGGGTTCACCCATTGGTCAACTGCTCCCAATCTCTTCCCATTCTCCTCCCAATCTCCTCCCAGTCTCCTCCCAATTAATGGCAGTACCTCTAAACCACTGGCTTGGAACAATTATATGTCGAGCTCCTTATTCAGAAGTTCTGCTAATACATTTTACTATTGTGTAACAATACAGCTGAACAAACTTTAATCCTCTACCACTACAATTACAAAAGGTAATCATGAACAGGGACATATCTTCAGTAAGTCTCCTGCCTATCTTATAATCCTAATATATTTTTTAAGGTACTGAAAATATCAGAGGCTTTTAGCAACAATAGGATGACCATAATTTTCGCAGTCATATTTGTGGAGTTTCTTGAAGAATCAAATTTTTTTTAAGTATCTGACATTTCATCTAACTATTTTCAAAACAGAGATAGTAAGAAGTAAAGTAGCAAGACATTTTACATACATTGTCTTGCTGGTGTTTGCAGCAACCTGCTTTACTTTTTTTTTTTTACACCTCATTCTTAGAATATCTGGTATTAGTCACTATCAATTTCACTTTCCTTTTATTAAAAGGTAATTTTTTCAGCATTTAAGTCTTGTCCAGTGCAAGTTGCTGGTAAAATATTTGTTGTCTGTATAACATAACTATTATTTTAATGGTTGATTACTCATGGTAATTAAACCTTAGAAGAACTTTTCTCCAAAATCCTATTTGTTTAAACAAGGCTGAGATCAAAGCCTCCTTCTGTAACTCAGAGCAATTTTCTCCTGAGTTGTTGGAGGAATAAGTTAGGTGAGTGACATTTAAAAAAAGGTATTTTCTATTTTGCTTGAAAGACTACTTTGTGCCTTTAGGAATTCACAAAAAAATTCCTTATTTAAAAGAATTTGAATTTGAATTTTTTTTTATTCTGAGAGTTACTTTCATTACTTTCCTTATTCTTTTCTTCTCCTATACTAAACAAAAATGATCAAGAAGTAACAAGGAAAATATTTAAAGACTATATCAATCTGGCAATTGTAGAGTGAAGGAAGAAAAAGCATGTACGGAAAGTCAGAAGTATGGGGTGATGAAAAGGGAAATAGCTTTCTTGTTTCTTTTTTCTTTTCCTATTTTTCCCATTGGGGGTGAAAATTAATGTGGAACAAATTTAACCACCAGAAGAACAGGAGTAAATTTTTCTTCTTCCATGTTTTCAAATGATGCTGTAGATAAATTGAGATGTTATACATAACTGTTAGACTACATGATGTGCAACGGTTGCCGTTAAATGGAAAATGTCTTACTGTCTTTGACTCACATTGATATGATTTTGTTGACGTCAGCAGTGATCTATTCTATATTTTCTGCGGATCTGGAGTAAAGAAGTCTGTGATTTTACAAGAGTTTGGGGAGTGACAGTAGTTGAATGTTTGTTTGTATTAATCTGTGTGTTTCTGAATATCTGGCGGCCAGACACGATCTGAAACAGGCTCTGATGTTGTGTTACCGAGTGTGCACAATGCAGACTGTGCCAGCTTTTGTCTGGCGTGGGATTACAGCTTATAGCTGATGTGGCAAGAGTTTTTGGGGCAAAGTTATCCTTCCAGATGTTTTGGAACAATTTTGCATTGTCAGGAGTGACCATGCAGTTGCAACTGTTTTGAGATGTGATTACAGATGATGGTCTATATAGTGACCAGAGATGCAAATATGAGGCTTCTACGTGTCTATGGACATAGCTGTAGCTGTTGATATAGAAGTACTGAGCAGGGTAAAAGGCCTCTGTAGAGCCACCAGTGGCAGGAAAGCTCCTTGGATGTTATGTTTGTGCTCTGGATGGCAGAGGCTTGCACTGCCTGTGCCACTGGGTCTTTCTGGGTGAAAAAAATGCTGCTCAGGTGTGCCTTGTCTGCTGCAGACCTTTGTGAGTTGGTTACAGGCTGCCCTGGGAGACCAGCCCTTGCCAGAGTGGAAATGGCTTGCAGAGGTTGAGTGCACCCTCTGTGCAGGGGAGGGGAGTATTAAAGCACAAAACCCTGTATTGTTTGGGCATTGGTGGAGTAGTGGCTTGTATGACGTTTGGTCTCCTGAGATAGTACAGGTAGGGTGTGTTTTAAAATGAACCTACTCTTGCCTCATGAAGTAATTGCATCTTTGTAAGGTGCGTTCAGATCTCTATCTGGATTATTGGATCATGTCTGTGTAAAAATTTGTCTGCTGGTGTGCATTGTACTAGATAGTTATTTTGCATGGGAACTGTTTTTCACAGAAGTGCATCGGTTCCAGGGAGCTTTAATGAAGATTTTGCAGAAATAGTGCAAGTGATTGTGGTCTCAGAGGTAGTAATTCTTACTCCATAGGCATAATAAACACACTTGTAACATAGATTAATTTTATCTCTTATGTATCTTTTCTGTTTGTGCCATGCACCTCTTAATACATTCTGGATGTAATGTATCTGTGATTCTAGTAGCAGATGATATGCCTGGGTAGCTGTAGTGAAATCCTTTCTTTGTGTGATCTGCTGATCTTTGTTATAGCTTTATGTACTTTTGTGGCTGGTAACACAGTGACCACTCAATGACTATAAATATCTTAAAGATACTCTCTTCCCTTGAAGAGAACTTATTTTTGGTCAATGCTGGTGCCAACCATAAATTTTAATTGTATTCCAACTTGCTAGCAGGTTTCAGATTGTGGCTTTAATACAGAAACTATATTCAATTCCAGGTGGAAAAGATGTTTCCGATAAACTAATGTGCCAAGTCCAGTGTTTGATTTGCACAAGTCTACGTGCAAACAAAACCCCTTTCTGCTTGACTGTGCAAAGAGAGAATAATAAAAGGAATACCCATCTTTTTCTTGGTTGGGTTGCTCAGTTTACAAGTGGTTGAAGAGTTGGTATCTGTGAAGAATATAGGAAACTCACACATGATTTTTCCTTTCCTCTTGTGTTTAGTGGTTTTGGTATGTTTGTTCTGTTTGGAAAGATCTAGGATGGTATATTCAGGTCATAAAGAGACAGAAAACTGCTTTACAATTTATTGAGAATGTCTGAAGAATGTGTGTTAGAAAATGATTTCTCTTTCTTTTGTTCTAAATAGGCCGTTTGGGATAAATCAGACCAAGCATCATGAAGATCCTGCCTTGGTTGGTCTTTACATGACCAGTGTAAAACGTTCTTTATAGTTATGAAAAAGTTATGTATCTCTTAATAATTGTTGAGAAAACCTCACCAAATATACTTATTTCTAGTGTGTGCCATGTCTTAGATTTTTACTAAGCTTTACACTATTCTGTGTTTTCACTAATTATCTAGACGCAAATATTCTCACTCTGTAATTAGCAATGATTTTATGGTATGAAGATTGGCAGAGTTTTAATCAATGATGAGGACATAGGAGCTGGAGGAAAGCATCAAAATGTCGCAGTATAGGAAGCCTATTTACAAACAGTTTGCTAACACAAATACAAACACAAACTTCTCTGTTCAGAACCAGGAAATGAAAGCTGCCTCTTGATGAGAAATCCAAAGCAGTGAGTCTGGAATAGTGGTAGGAGCTGGTATGTCCTTTGCACACAATCATACCACAGTCCTGGGATACGGGAGGCCGATGCTGCAGAAGAGTAATGAAGACAAGGAATAAGGGTATGGATGCTACAATACGGTATACACATCCAGAGTCTACTCAAAACGCAGAACAAATTTGAAAATGGTGACAACAGCTACAAAAGTCAGTTTAGGGCTGAAGGGAAAGTCTGTCAGTGAGCAGCATAAAATAACTCAGGTCTACTTTGGAGAAGAATGATAAGAAGTGATTTGTTTACATTTTGCAAGTATTTTCAAGTAATTTTTATTTACCTATATACTACACGTTTTTTCATGAAAGCAAATAGTAATAGACTAAATAAAGAAGGTGAAAATGGAAAATTCCATTCCATTAAAATGATACTGTTCATTTTACAGGAGGTAGGGTTCAGCTAGAAAAGTCATGCTTTAGCCAGATGCATGTTATTGGGTTCAGTGCAGGGTAACTGAATGAAATTTTATGGTTAGTGCTTTATAAGTGAACAGCCTAGATCTTTGATGGTGGTTTACTGGTATTCTCTTTTATAAATCTAGAAACCGGAAGGAAAACCATGGATAGTATTAGCTTTCCCTAATGTAAAGCTGTAACACATTGTGGACAGCAGGCTCTGTGAATATGTGTGCTACCTTGGCTTTCTTTCAAATACTGAGAGTAAATACTTTACTATACAAAGGTCATGTAGGTACCATTATGAAATCCCTATTCTTCCAATCCACTTAAAAAGTTAATCTGCCATTGTTTGTTAACCAAATTGCAATAAAGGCAAGTGAAAGAAGTTCTGAAATGGAAGACACTTAAGCCTGTTGCTCACTGTCTTACGTTGAAGAGTAAGCAGGAATGACACTGCCTTGGGGAATTTTCCCCTCCCTCTTCACAGTGGAAATCTTTATTGTGCATTCATTCACTGCTGCCATGCTTTGGAAGTTTCTCCATATGCTGAGGTGATGTCCTGGTTCCTCTCTTCATTGTGCTGGCTGCTTGAGCACAGGTCAAAGGCCCTAGGCTCATCAGGGAAGAAAAAACCTAATCCATTGCCTCAGAGCTGATGGGAGGGCAAGTCAGTGACCAGCAATGCACTCCCTTTGCTGTGTGTCCGTATTATCCCAGGAACTGTCTTCTCCCAGGTGCTTTGCCAGGTGTCCTGATAAGCTGTCTAGTAAAGTGAGAATAAATTGTGAAGAGGCCACAAGGATGTACGTCGAGCTGATGTTATCTGCCTGGCCAGGAAACGTGAATGATGAGGGTGAAGTGAAGCCATAAGAGAACCAGCACAAGCAGGGTCTGGGAAGCATGGGATGCTTATGTCCACTGGTTACTAGGAGAAGTCAGTACAGACCATGTCAGTGCTTGAGGCCAAGATAATTAAACCTGCTGAGAGATAAAATGCAATGGCAGGGTATATTGCCTCGAATTTGGTACTATGAGAACATGGTTATAGTATCCTTTTTAGGCTTGGAGTATGGACAGAGCTGGCCTGCATACGCCACAGTTTGTGTTGTAGACATCCCCAATCCAAATGGAAGCACAGGTGCATGGGCTTGGCCATCTTCATGATGGGAAATCATCAGTAAGGTATGGCTCAGAACACATCAGTTTTCTTATCCCATGCCAGCGTGTCCATGGGAACAGGCTTTGAATCCATATTTTATGAATAAAGGGGTTTATGCCCAAATGGTTGGGAGCTTTGGGCAACACTGTATAGTAAAATAAACTGTACCAAATCTTAGAAGAATTCTATTATCAGGGATTGTAGTCTAACTTGATGAATTGCTCATCTCTCTGTTGCTCTGTGTGACTTGCATTCAGCAATGATGGGAATCCACATTAAAGATTATACTTCTGGGTAAAATCTGAATCCCTATCCTGCAGAAAACATTTGGTAAGTGGATTCTTCCATGCTTTTAGAAAGTTTGTAAAAGCTACAGGCTTTTGGCAAAAGCTGCAGAAGTGAATGCAGACATCACGTTTTCTGTCAGGATTGAGAGCTGAAATGTCATGACAGAGAACTTGGTTTACTTGTGTTTTTCCTTCATTTCAAAGATGGTTAATTTTGTGGCAGAAAATTCTAGAATAACGTACTGAAACCTGTTTTGCCTGTCAGCTGAGCTGCTATGTTAGTCTCTGGTTGTTATATATCAGAGAATACAATAGCAGCCACTCCCGAGTACTATTAGCTCTGTTTGTGTATTGCCTACCAGAAGAGTATAATATTTATTTGTATATTAAGAACATATTATGAGGAACAAGGATTCCTATGATCTGATGATGCATCTCCTTATTTGATATCTTTAGTTTGAATGATTTCGGTGTACTCACACTGGTACAAATAAAGTCAAGTCTTTAGTGTAGAATCTGTTTGAAATTATGCAGGTTGTTTTTATATTTGTTCTCCTTGGTTGAGCTTTGTCTTTGGATGTGGGCTCTGGCAACAATGAGGCTTTGTCTGCACATGCCTTTTTGTAAGTAGGATGTCTTTTTAATACTGAAGGTCTTGAAATAGCTGAGCGACATGACATCCTCACACATGCTTTTCTAAAACTGATACATCTGTGGTGGGATCACACATTGCTTGAATATAATTTATTAAAAAAGCAGTGATTTTTTTTCTCTGGAAGTAATTCCTTCCCTCAAAAATGCAGCTCTGAAAAATAGATAAGTTTCATGGGAAAGAGTCAGTGTTGTAAAAACCCCATCTCACCTGATTTTCTTTTACTTATTAAAAACATTAAACAGGGAATTCCTGGCTCTGTTTCTTCTGAGTAGACCATGATGAGAGTTGCCAGATTGGTCAGATATAGGTAGTTCTCTATAACTGGTAACTAGAAATATAACAGTCAACCCATGATGCCAAATAGTGCAAGCTACTACACTTTCTTCCCATGCTAAAGAAATTTTCACTAGTTTTATGGCATGAAAACTTTCTTCATCATATGTCCCAAGGAAAATGACAATGTATTTCTCCTCATTTGTGGGGAGATACGTTATTCCCAGAGAGCTGTCTGTAACAGATAGGTCTGTTGTCCTAGAGACTTGTGATCTTTGTAACCACTCCCCCAACTTTGATGTTAGCCTGTAGCTGGAAAATGTTCTCCAAGGCTGGCTTTCTCTGTTCTCATTCTAAATCATTTCACGTAAATCTCTGCTTGAAAAATAAAGATTTTTTTCATAAACAGAGATTTTATTTTATCCTGCTATTCCTGCTGCATGTGAAGAATAGCTCAGTTCATGACCGAATGTGGATGATTTCAGATTACAAGGATATTTTTTTATGACATATTAACATATTCGTATTCAGTGATTTATTTTCTCACAGGCATTGTGTAACTGACTCAAACTGACTCAATTACTGCTAGAAATGAAAAGTGGAAACAAGCAACAAGGGACAAATCAGGTGTTTTGAATACCAGCAGCAGCTACATTTGACTGAGGCTACATGGTGCTCTGTGTTGCACACAGCAAAAGTGCTTCTCTCTCTGATAATATCATCTGGCAGTGTGCCCTCAGAACATGGTGCTCAGATGTACTTAAAATTCATGGTTTTCAAACTTGTCAGAACAGACTGTTAAACTGGTGTTGTAAAAAAAGGTGTGGGGAAGAAGTAATGAAAAAGTCTCAGTTTAATGGCTACGCTTATACAGCAGAGTCCACATAAATAATGAATGGAAGTTCCCCCTTCCTCTGGGCTTGTAGGTAAAGAAACAGTTGCAGGCAGCATGAGGAGAGGAGTATTTGCTTTGGTTCTGATGTTTCTGGAAGACACTTTGGACATAGGACAGTAATGCAGTGTGACTATAGGTTTGCAAAAAGCTTTTGATGGGCATTATACCACATACACCATCACATCCCCTATGAAGAATCAGTTGTACGTAGAAATACACTGGTTTTATTCCAACATCTGTGAATACTTTGGAGCCTTTTGTCATACTTCAGAGTGAGAAGTTGCCAGAAGTCAAGTGAAATATCAGTGTCTTTCTTCCCTATTAGTTGCATAATGTTAGCATCACATATGAAGAATACTTCCCTCCAGTTTACTATGGTGTTTGCTGGACAAATTCCTAAGCAGTTAAAAATCCTTCATTAAGAAGTAATTTATCTGGTAAGAATTGTGTGGTCAGCATGCTGTCATGAACTACTTGCTTGCATTGACTGCTAGGAAGGCAAATAACTAGGGATGCTATCTATCAAAGCAAAGACATCAACCTGAAACTGAAATTTTATTTACTTGAAAGGATGAGTGGGCTAAAAGACTCTCAAGGAAAATATGTAGTGTAACATTCAGAGACATTTTACTGCTAAGAATCAGAATAGGCTTTGGGAAAAAATACAGAGAATATAGAAACAGAAAAGAACATGATTTATTTTTATCTAAGGGTCTGATGTGCAGAGATTTAAATGAGTTTTCCATTTCTTTGGAATGTTATGGAATGTTTGAAGACAAACTGGAGAATGATGTGCACAAAACTGTGGGTCTGTCTGTGACTGAGCACCAGCTGGGCCCAAGTAATTGGGTTTTTAAGAGGCCTATTTGAAGGTGAACAGAAAAGGCTTTTGAGAAGTCAGTAACATCTCAACTAACACAAACCTGGGGGTGGAGTATGACAGCTTTGTTTGTCTTTGGTGCAGCCGAAGTAAACCTGCCTTACAGACTATTCCTGAGCACTTCATGTGTAACAATAAATAGGAATATTAACAAGATTAGAAGCTGGGTTCTAGCATCCACTCATCCATAGAATTCGTTTTGTACTTCAGCAGAAAAAACAAAGAAACTAAATTTCCTTTTGTAGCCTCTGCTTACTGAAGTGCAAGAACTGGCTGGGTTACTTTGCCTTTGAAGGCAAGAAGCTGGACTGTGTCGTTGGTGTGAACCGTTCTTACTACTTTGTTTTCTGAGAAATGTTAATTTTTTTCAGTATTTGCTGCAAAGAGTATTTGCTGGAAAATTAACAAAACACATTTCAAAGACCAAATAATTAGCCTAAATCATGGAATCATAGAATCGTAGAAGGGAACCTCCCACTAGACCAGGCTGCTCAAGGTCCGATCCAACGTGGCCTTCCAGGGAGGGGGCATCCACACTTTCCCTGGGCAAACTGTGTCAGTGTCTCACCACCCTTATTGTGAAGGAGTTCTCCTTAATGTCTGATCTAAATCTCCTCCCTTCCAGTTTAAAGCTGTTCGCCCTCATCCTATCACTACTTGCAGTTGTAAAATGTCCCTCCCCAACTTTCCTGTAGCCCCTTTCAGGTACTAAAAGGCTGCTATAAGGTTCCACCCAGAGCCTTCTCATCTCAAGGCAGAACAAGCCCAACTCTCTCAGTCTGCCCTCGTAGCAGAGGTGCTTCAGTCCTCTGATCACCTTTGTAGCCCTCCTCTGGACCCATATCCTTCTTGTGTTAGGGATTCCAGAACTGGACGCATTACTCCAGGTGGGGTCTCACAAGAGCAGAGTAGAGGGGGAGGATCCCCTCCCTCAACCTGCTGGCCACCCTTCTTTTGGTGCAGCCCAAGACACCGTTGGCCTTCTGGGCTGTGAGCACACATTGCCAGGTCACATCAAGCTTCTCATCAATCAGCACCCCCAAGTCCTTCTCCACAGGGCTGCTCTCAATCACATCATCCCCCAACTTGTATTGATATTGAGGGTTGCCTTGACCCAGGTGTAGGACCTTGCACTTGGCCTTGTTGAACTTCATCAGGTTCACACAGACCCACTTCTCCAGCTTGTCCAAATCCCTCTGGATGACATCTCATCCTTCTGGTGTGACCACTGCTCCCCCTCAGCTTGGTGTCATCTGCAAACTTGCTGAAGGTGCACTCAATCCTGCTGTCTGTATCATCAATGAAAATATTAATCAGCACTGGTCCCAGTACAGACCCCTGAGGGTCACCACTTGTCATGGGTCTCCATTTGGACATTGAGCGTTTGACCACTACTCTCTGAATGTGACCATCCAACCAATTCCTTATCCACCAAACAGTTCACCCATCAAATACATACCACTCCAATTGAGAGAGAAGGATGTTGTGGGGGACTGTGTCAAAGGCTTTACAGAAGTCCAGATAGATGACATCCATTGCTTTTCCCATGTCCACTGATGCAGTCACTCCACCATAGAAAGCCATGAGATTGGTCAGGCAGGACTTGCCCTTGGAGAAGCCATACTGGCCGTCTTGAATCACTTCCCTGTCCTCCAAGTGCTTTAGCACAGCTCTTAGGAAGTTCTGTTCCATGATCTTCCCAGGCACAGAGGTGAGGCCGACAGGTTGGTAGTTCCCAGGGTCCTCCTTCTGACCTTTTTAAAGATGGGGAAAATGTTGCCCTTCTTCCAGTCACGAGGGACTTCCCCTGACTGCCATGACTTTTCAAGTATTATAGAGTGGCCTGGAATCACATCAGCCAATTCCCTTGGGGCTCTGGGATGCATCTCATCAGGTCCTATAGCTTTGTATATGTTCAGGTTCCTCAGGTGGTCACAAACCTGATCTTCCCCCACAGTGGGAGGGATTCTGGCCCCCTGGTCCTCTTCTCATTGTTTCTTGTCCGTGGAGGGGTGAGGAGAGCAGTTGTCAGTGAAGACTGAGGCAAAAATTTGTTAAGTACCTCAGCCTTCTCCTCATCTGTTGATACGAGGTCACCATTTTCATTCATCAATGGGGGTATGCTTTCCTTAACCTTCCTTTTACGGTTGACACACCTATAGAAGCCCTTCTTCTTATTCTCTGCTTCCCTTGCCAAGTTCAGCTCCAACTGCACCTTGGTCTTCCTGACCACATCCTAACACAAATTGGTAGCATTCCTATACTCTTCCCAGGTTACCTGTCCCTGCTTGCACTCTCTGTGCAGTTCCCTCTTGTTTTTCAGTTTGACCAGCAGGTCTCTACTCAACCAAGGTAGTCCCTTCCCTTCCCTTCCCTTCCCTTCCCTTCCCTTCCCTTCCCTTCCCTTCCCTTCCCTTCCCTTCCCTTCCCTTCCCTTCCCTTCCCTTCCCTTCCCTTCCCTTCCCTTCCCTTCCCTTCCCTTCCCTTCCCTTCCCTTCCCTTCCCTTCCCTTCCCTTCCCTTCCCTTCCCTTCCCTTCCCTTCCCTTCCCTTCCCTTCCCTTCCCTTCCCTTCCCTTCCCTTCCCTTCCCTTCCCTTCCCTTCCCTTCCCTTCCCTTCCCTTCCCTTCCCTTCCCTTCCCTTCCCTTCCCTTCCCTTCCCTTCCCCTCCCCTCCCTATCAGGGGACTGAGTGCTCTTGCGCTTTGTGGAAAGCATTCATAAATATTTGCCAGCTCTGTACTGCTCCCTTAAAATTTAGGTTTCTTGCTATGATCCTTGCCTGTTTCATGTCCCTCAGGACCTTGAACCCCACCAATGAGTGATCACTGCAGCCCAGGCTGTCTCTGATCTTGACATCATTGATGAGCTCACTTGCACTGGTGACCATCAGGTCCAGTATTGTATCTCCTCAGGTAGAGGTGTCTATTATATTATCTGGGTTAAGAAGTTATCATCTATGCACCCTAGGAGCCTCATGGATTAGCTCCTGAAATGCTGATTCTTTCTTCTCTGTTTAGTGATGTGAGGTGATAACATCACTTTGATATCATATCAATATGATATAATTTCAATGTTAATGTCATAGCAGTATCATTCTGGTTCTTGTGTACAGCTGTCTTTAATCTAGGTATGCTTCTTGGATCTGTTTTGCTTTGATTGTCTAAAGCGTATTTCTCTGTGAGTGAATTATAAAGAACAATAAAGTCTTAAAGAAAATTTGATTTATAAATTCTTACTTTGCTCTAAAAATATACAGGAAATGACAGATGCAGTTCATGTCAGCTCTGAGTTTGTGGAAGGATCCTTAAGGACATGAACCAGCTGATTTATGAGATGAAGAAGTTGATGGAGCAGGGCAGCACTTAGCACAAACCCTAGCATCACTTTAACTCTTTCAATAAGGGCCAAAGACTGCAGAGACTCCCGATCCTTCTCTTCTTCCTTCTCCCACCTTCCCCAATGGTGCTCACTGCAGTGTGTTTTTTCTGTTGTAAAGGTGGGTGCTGCCTACTTCATTCCTTAGATATTTCCCAGCATGTGCTAGCATCCCAGAAGCATACAAGACAGCGATACAAGGGGCAGAGAGGCTGCAAGCCCTAAGGGAGGGATACAGTGGCTACTTCCAGCTTCAACATTTCCCCCTGGCATGTGCAGGATTCACCCCTAGTTGCAGTTGCTTGTCTATACCTCCAAAGGTGCACCTGAATGCCCTTTCAGGGTGGCCCTCAGTGGTGTTCACACCCTGCACACAGAAAGCAGAACTGGCCCCTGTGTTTTCATCACAAGTGCTACTCCATTGAGTTTTTCAAAACTCTTTGCCAGTGGTTGATGCAGACAGCAGAGCTATTTCAGCAACCACTGGAGGCAGGGAAGATGTGAATGGGCTTATGAGCCTCTTGCTCCTGGGAAGGTTGTGAGCTCTGGCTGCTGTCTCTAACATGGCGAGTTATTGCAAAGGTTTGAAACTGGTATCATAACAAATACTTGGGCTTGGGAAAAAGCTTTGAGGTCAAACCTGAAAGGAAGGATAATACCATTTTCCCAAGACTGTCTCTTTCCCACAGGTACCTGTAGATAACTGGATGATGCTGAAGCTGATAAGGTAATTAAGCTTCTAAGGGCAGGCAGCATTTGAGAATAAATTTTGCACCTGCTCTGTGAAGTGGCTTTGGCTGAAGGTTGTGTCCTGGTGGGGTGAGCTGTACAAACTGTGCTGCAGAGCCCAAAGCAAAATATCTTTTCATCCCAGAATGTCAGACTGATTCACAGGATCACAAGTAGCTTGTGGCCCAAGAGTCACTTTATTAAGCAAAACTGTCAAAACATAAGCATATTACTTAGTAAAACCCATTACCTGGATTCAGGTTATATAATGAAGATATATCAGTCCTTGTGGGCAGGCTTCTCAGCAGCCCCAGAAGCAGGATGCTGGAAAGTCCAGCGAGTTTCCTGGCATATATGTCTGACAGGATTTCTTTGGAATTCCTACCCTTATTCAAAACATCTGGACTTTCATAAATAAGTATTCTCCATGTGACAATGTTCTCTCAGAGGTTCTGAGTTATTAATTCATTGTTATTTAACTAAAATGATTGCTTCTAATAAGGGAGCAGAGTCAGACCTCCTTCAGGAGCAAGCAAATAACTCTGTTTTAATTCCCTAAATATTCTTCACTGCTAATTGGTGCTTCACACATGAAATACTTTGTCTGAATGACAAGAAATAAACCGACAAGAAATAAACCCCTGAAGTTTCATATTCTGGGCAAACATTAATGTAATTTAGTGGAAGATGATGGTAGCTCTGGATGTTTTTAGGAGTTGAAATGTAAAATTGTACAAGGCTAGATTTCATCATGTTGCCTTTTACTTTTAAGTATTCTAGCAGTCAGATGGGAGCTGAATGTGTAGAACTGGGACAAAACTGCCTAGTAAGACTAAGTAAGGAATAGTGTAGCTCTGTTTCAAGGTTTGTTTAGATGTTATTTTTAGGCTGATGATGACAGTTTAGGGTCAATATAAAAACATGACTAAATCACAAGAAACCGATATTCTTGTGACTGTGGTGGATTTCTTGCAATGACTTTTGTAAGAGGCATCTTAGTTTGTGCATTAGTTATGATTTTAAATCTGGGTTGTGGTTGAAATTAAACATTTATTCTTATTTTGTTGAACTGGAAAACAGCAAAAAATATTGTTACCTTAGGGCTTTTTTTACATTTTTTAATTATTCAGTATTATGTTCCAAAACATTTGTAAACAGTGTTATTTTTAAAATAAAAATTCAAACAATTTCTCAGTATTTCTTTTCCCTTCTCTCCAGGCTTTTTCAGCTGAAACTAATCAATAAATCATATGCCTTTCTGCAAATAGTTACAGCTGTACCCAAATCTACATTTCTGCCCCAAAACTTATTCAAATGAACAATCTTATCCTGTGCTGTATGAGACAATTCTGCTTCTGTAAATCTTTAAAAGAATCAGCACACCAGTATAAAAGCAGAAGAGGATGTAGGACATTTTTCTGTGTACTTTCATAGAAGAAACTATTTTCCTACTAGTGAAAGATCATTTTTCAGAGCTGTATGGGTCTGACATAGAGTTTTATACTGTTGACTGGTATTGGTTCAAAGTATAATTAAATAGAAATAAGTGGGTACATAAAGCATATTGATGGAATTAGGATTTCCAGACCAGGTTTTGAAGAACACAAATGTCCAGAGACACTACCTGACAGAGCTGTGTGGGACACAGATGAATCACATCAGGAGCAGGGTAGAAAAATCAGAGAAGGGCAGCCTATTGCATCAACTTGTTCTATGTGCCATGGAGCCTTCCAGGATCACAGGGCAAAAAAAGAAGATGCCTTTGGAAACAGGAAAGATGAGAGGCAAAACCTGACCTTTGGTTGTTCCTACAGGAGAAGAGTGAAAACCTGGCTCCTGATGGCTTTAGTGATCAAAAGGAGTGTTACATCTGTGCAGGTTCCAAAAAAATGTTAAGTGCTGCCTTCATGAGAGTGTCTTAACATAAAGGTTATTTAATTTTGGAAATTATAGGAGCAAAAATAATTAGGAAGGCAGAGGTGGAGGCATTTCTTAAAGTTTCAATATGGTTCAAACAGTTTCAAGATGGTGGGACTTTCTGACATGGCAAATTTGGATTAAACACATTGTGTGGAAATCTTGCTGTATTCAGAAATCTCTGTCCAAAGAAGTTTGGCTTTGGTGAGTGGTTCCAGGGAGAAAGAGTATGTTACTATAGGAAGACACTGTACTCTGCACAGGGACACATGAGTGCTGAACTGGTACTTCCCTGAGCCTGCTGGCACAGCCCAGCCAGCCTACCTCGTTGCAGGGCTGCTGATTCCAGCTGCTGCCCTCCTCAAACTGGCTGAGGATGCATTGTGTGCCGCTGCCCAGGTTGCTGGGGAGGATGCTCAATTTGCTGTCCTCACTGAACTTGCTAGGATACTTTGCATCCCACTGCCCAGGTAATTGATGATGATGTTCAGAAACACTGGCCCCAGCAAGCTCCCCGTAGAAATGTCACCTCTAACAGGTTGCCAGCTGAACTATGAATTGCTGACCCCAATCTTTAATCCTGAACACCCCTTCAGTTTCTCAGCCCTCCCTGTGGTTCCCTCAGTCTGTCCTTATTTTTAGTTTGGATGCAAGAATACTATGTGTCAAAAGCCTTGCAAAAGTCAAGGTATACTTTACTACTGCTGATCTTGACATTTGTTCTTGTATATATTTTTTACTTTTAAAGAACACCTAAATATTTAAAAATGCAAGCAAAACTATTTGAGAAAAAAAAACCCAAACAGAAAAAAAACCATAGAGACCATATCAAACCTTGATGGCTTTCCTGCAAGTACTTTCATTTGTAATTCTCAGAGGCTTCCTTTAAAAATTTGAGACAATAATATCGTTCCATATTGACTACCTCTATACCTGCAGTACCTAGTGTTAATAAACAGTGGATAAAATTGTTATTATTGGTATCAGAGTACATCCTGGAGACAACCAGAGGAGGCTGGCCCCCAGAAGAAAATGGGGAATTACTGTGACTTGCTGTTGTTTGCTGTTGGTTATGTTCAGCTTCAGAATGAAAGATGAAATGTAAAATGGCATTTATAACAAACAATAAGGTAGGCATAATCAAATGAAAACAAAACAAGAAAAATGTCAGTATTTATTATAGCGTTGTGAGTGGAATTTTGCTTAACAAATGACCTGATGTTGTATGAATATTACTTTGTATTACTCAGACAACTAGAGGGGCAAATATTCAGCAAGATTTGAGCTAGAAAGACAGAATTATAAAAAATACCCTCAGTCTCTTTGTACTTCTCAGCCAACTTTTGTTACAGTGGCCTCGGATCATTTCTAGCCACAGCTGGAGCCTTTGAAGGTAAGAAATATTCCTCATACCACCATTCCTGGAACAACTCAGGCTTCAGCTCAGCAAAGCACAGCCTGAGGGTGGTGTTTCTGATTTGTGAGACGTGAGGGTTAGCTGGGAAGAGTCTCAGCCCTCAGGCTGCCCTAGTCCTGTTATCAGCAACACAAGTGTTGGCTGCATGGAGGGGAAAATCCTATGTCTCTGTTTAGAATGTGGTGAGAGGAAACTGAGAGCAAAGAACACCCCTCACCACTGCCACCACTTCTCCGGCCCCTTGCCCTCCATCCTGGCGCAAGGAGCCAGCCCCCAGCTCCAGGGAAACACTGCTGCACTATTGTTGTTTATCTCACCAACATATTTTTAAGTCTCAGCCCCAGTCAATGCTCCATTCTTTCTGGGTTTTAATCTGCTTTGTTTGTGCTCTTACAGGCAGGGGACGGAGGCCATCTCAAAGCAAAAAAGAAATGCTGATTGTTTCCTCTTCCACTAGGCAGTTATGTTTTGGTTTTGATTCCTTTTCCTTTTTTAAGTCACACTTTCTTTTACATTGTTTTTGGTTTGCATGGTGTGTTGGTCGGTGTATCTTCTCCTTCCATCCCTCCTTCTCTCTCTCTCCTTCCTCTAGACTGTGCTGTCAATACAAAGACACTTAAATTGACTTTTCAGAAAAATACATCTTCCCAGCTTTAGGTAAATCAGTGGATGTTCCAACGATTTTTCTGAACATTGCCAATATGGCAAAGATATTCTCGGTAGTGCATTCAGCATGCCACTTCCACATGTGATTGCATGGATTTTTCTACTTCATCATACAACCAAATAACAAAGTCTTAAGTACCTCAGATGAAACAATGGGCATTTCTGGAAGGTAAAAATAAGATCATAACTGGCTCTAACAGGTCCGTGTTTGCTTGTAGAGTCGAATGTCTGAGCAGTGATTAGGGCTGTTCTTAGTGCTAGCTCTTACTGAAACTCAGAGTCAGTCAGGTAGAGCTGCAAAAGTGCCAGAAGTAAGTTCCAGCAGATAATGACGAAATTAGTGGCCAACAGCACTGCTGTTTTGTTTACTTCATTTCAAAAGAAACAGGACTGTGTGGCAGTTTTCATTTAACTATTTCCTGGCAGCATGGCAGGATAAACTTATTGAGAGACAAATATATTTTTCTAATCCCCAGCTAAGAAAACTTGACATCTATCCCTCCTCTTGACACAATTGCTTCATCTGGCTCTCCTACATGTCTTGCAGTCAGACCTGTTACTGCACACAGTGTTGTAACTATATTATGGAGGTGGTGGTTGTCTGTTTCTACTTTTGTTTCCTTTTTATTTTCCCTTCCCCTCCCCACTTTTTCACATCCCCCCCTCCTTTCTTTAGTATACATCTTGACTACCTGAAAAGAATAGTGTAGGTGTACATACATTGATATACTTTAACACCTTCTATTTTATTCCTGTCCTTCCTTTCTGACCCTGAGGGAGACACCTGCGGGAAGACACCTGTCTGCACTTGAGAGAGGATGCATTTTCTGGCACTGACTTAGAAGCACTGGGCAATCTGTAAAAAAATTATTCCTCATTGTCTTTCATGATTAAAACTAATTTTCACAGACATGACAACAGAAATTGGGTTCTACAAGTTTTACCCAAAGTTGTAAATATCACTTTATAGATAAAATGAAGATTCGCTTTTCTTTAGGCTTAAAGTACCAACCCCCCAAAAAATCTAGCAACAGAAAGTAGAGAAAACCTTTTTCTTTGCAACAGCCTGTTCTCACAGCTTTTAATGCATAAACCTGCAACTGATAGGAGGTTTTCTTTAAAGTGCACTTTATTGTTGCATCTGTAACATGTAAGGCAATTTCTTAGTCTACTAGAGATGTTGCAATTTTTTTCTTTTCTTCAAATACATTTGTAGAATAGATGTTCTTACTGTGTCAACCTGTTCCTGACTGACTATTTAATTGACTTAGGGTATTGTTGCTCTGTGCTTGATGGCTTGATAAGAAATATACTGTCTGACTGCATTAGAAATAGATTTGTAAAGTAAAGATGGGCATTTATGAGCAGCATGCACAAAGGCAGTCTACAGTGAGATTTTTCACAGGGAAAGGGCCAGACAGCTGATGGACTTTATCTCTGTGTACTTAGCAGCATGCTTAGGATTAACTCATTCACTTTAGCTGCTATTGTATTGGTCCCGAATTGGAAAGATTGGCATGGTCCACTCTGAATATGAGAAATTTTTGCAAATACGTTCAGGAATTCCACCCCTTTGGCTTAGTTTTGAGTCAAGGTTCACAGACGGGGACAGCCCAGCTACTGGCTGATAAATAGATTTGGGCAAGTCAGCAGTCAGGTGAGGAGCAGGATGACTTGAAGATGACTGTGTGAATTTACCTGCAACCTAGAGTCAATGGGACTGCAGCACCACGTGCTTGGGGTTGGGCAAGCCAGAAGTGCTTTACACTTTTCACTAAAATATGCTGTTCTTTTTATCTGCACTACATCCATTGCGAGGAGCAGTTCTGCATAATTAAAGTGCTTTCTGCTGTCTTCTGTGCAGGTTATGAAGCACTGGCAGGAAGGAAGGTAGCACTTAAGAGCTTGTATTATTGAGATATCATGATATATGTACTGGTAGCTGGGTGCTTCAATTTCAGCCAGGATACTCCAAGAATGTGATATTTGTGAGATGCCTGTGTGTATTTAAACACTCTAATCTTAATCAACTCTTCCCTCTTTTCCACCCATTAATGCTGTTTGAGGCAGCTGTAGTGTAGAGAGAGGCTATGTCATGAGCTCCAAGAACTTTGTGAATATTCTTTATATATACCCAGAGACTCTCTTCTGCATACTCAGGGTTTTGAAAGTCCTTCATCCCCAAAGTGTTTGGGGTGTAATGGGAAATGCATCACTGTTAAACTCGGGCATGTGGATGAGGCTCTATGTTACGTGGCCCAGAGAGTGATGTTGCGTGTGTGGGTCAGTCTGTTGTGTCTAACTGTGGGCTATATCATTGCCTGATTGTTCTCTCTGCATGCAATGGGTATTCCCCCGACAACAGACATCCCAAGCTGTCATATGTTCTGAAAACCCTTCTATTTGTATGAAAACATAGAAAAAACTGTGTCTTATAGTGAATGACAAAGAATTTAGACATAAACTGCAGGAAAACCCAAACTTGCAATTGCATGAGCTGTTGATGACCCTTCTGAAGCAGATGCCTGAGGTTCAGAGACCCTTTTCTCAAGGTGGGGAAAGCTACTTGTAGCTACTTGTGGTTGTAGCTACTTGTGGTGCCAGGAAATGGGAACAAAAATATGACAAGTGAGCATGTACGTGAGATTTCTTTGTTCTTGAATTTTTCTGAAAAAGTAAATATACAGTGTGAGACTGTATGCATTTTCATTTAAAAAGAGAAACTCAAAACTTGCTTGACTGTGTGTGAGAGAGGGAATCAGCATAGCTTTTGTGTTGCTTGGTAGTGAGACGTTTTATGATTTTTGATGTATATTAGGTTTACCTAGAGACTTGTATTCATGTAGCTCACCTGAAAGTACTTGTGGACTGTGATGATGTCAGTAGCCCAAGGCCATTGTTGCCTCCCTGTTTAAGAGAGGACCTCCCCCTTCTCTGTTGTTCCCTGAAGATCTTCACATCTTTTTCATGATAACCTGATCCTTTCCTCTGCTGTCAAGGAACTAAAGCTTAGGAGAGTAGTGCATTGCCCATCATTGTGGACAGCTGTGTCTGGTAATGTGTTTGACAGTTCCTTCACTGTCCTAGGTTTTGCCCATTGTTTTTTGCCCACTGTATTTGACAGACTCTGCACTATGTTTCTCACTCCTAAAAGCAAGTGCAGATTTCACAACTGCAATGCACAGGTTGTGTTTCTGCAGCTTGGTCTCTCCCTACACAAATAGCTCTTTTCCCTAGTAAGGTTGCATAGGACCTGCTGTAGCAGTGGTGTCAGCATGTCCTGTCTATGTGCCTGTGGGCTGAGACACAGCAGGAGGCAAGATGTGAGCCTCTAGAGGTCACTGACACACCAGGGCTGGCGGCAAAATGTACAGGGAATACACGGCAAGCTGTGCAAAAATAACAAATGGTAAAGAGTAGAGCAGATTTTCAGCTTGAGCTCTGCTGCAAAGAGGTGAATGAAATGAGAGGGGATAGCTTTTCCAGAGAAGACACCTGAGGCCCTCGGAGGCTCTATACTGATAGTTTAAGACAAGCATAGTGCTGTCGGAGGGAGTTTAAATTCTTCCCACAGCATAAGTCTGCCATGGAAAGTGCTGCAGCTGTAGGGTCTGGGCACAAGGCTGATGGTCCTGAGGAGCGGACAGCGACACGGGGAGACTCCTAACCACGGTGACCTGGGTGTACCATCAACAAAGGCTGTCAGGCTTTCCATGCAGCCATTTCCACAACCTCACCTGCTACATGGTGATGCAGAGTGTAGTTGCTACACGTAAGAAATGCCTGGATTCCAAAAATTGTGAGCACATCAGAAGTGAGAATGATTAATCCATTTTTAGAGCACCGTCTTGCACCTCCCCAAAAGGGCTGGGAGAAACCAATAACCTGCTGATGCCAGCCCAAATTCGCCCTCTGTATCTGAAACCACCTTGTATTGGTATTAAAAGTGAACAGTGAGTAAGAGTGTAGTCAGGCAGGGAGTTCTGTCCAGTGCGGGAGAAGGGAGCTCTGGTAAAGGAGTATTTGGACAGGGTAGGAGCTGGGGTCTCTAATGCTTGCTGTGAGGTGATCAGGCACCTAGGTCAGGCATCTGAAAAATGCTGCAATAACTGCAGATCTCCTTGGAAAAGTGAAATTGTCAGAGTTACAGGGATGTCAGCCAAGGCATGCCTAGTAGTAATGCATAAGGGTTATTCCCTTTGTAGTTTATCACTGTAAGGCTTAAGCAAATTTTATCTTCTAATATGTTTCCCCTTGAAGTCAGACAAGAAGATAAAGCTCTGTAGTTCACAAGTGCAAATGTGTAAATGTTATTGAAAAGCCAGGATGTGATGGGGTATAACACTGGTGGGTGGCTGTCCATCTCTACTGACCCGGGTGTAGCCGCCTACATTTCTCAGCATTATTCCTCCTGTACTTTGAGCTGGGGGGAGAGGAACTCTCACCCTGTGGCTCTCACTGCCATGTGGCCCCCTGCCTGCCCCTCCTTCCTTACCCACCCTCAGCACGAGGCTGGCTGCCTTTGGTCAGAAAATCTGCTGGTGTTTGCACAAATGTCTCCTAATGTAAATATCAGAGCACTATAGAAACCTTCTCTGTTGGTGCCAGGTCTTCTGAACTGTGTTTTCAAAGTGCTGACTGTGTTGGTTCTTATCATGTCAGTCTCAGCAATTAACTTTCTTTTGATCACTTGGGTGTGTGCTGTTTTTTTCCTTTTTAAATACACTTTTAATAGTAGATGAAGGTAGTGACCAAATACACAAATATGAGTTTTTTAATTTAAAGGAAATGGTTGTTAATTTCTTTGTAAACAGACCAGACATTATTGTGCTTCTCCATACAAAAGAATAGAATAACTTTATGGAGGAGAATAGTAATGAGGAATATTACTTTAAAACATAGGGTTTATGTGTGTTTGTGAATATGTGAAAATCGGCATACAGATTTTGAGTACAACATGTTGAAGTCTGACGTAGTTTTCTATGCTGTTTCACATAAACAGTTGTATGAATGATTGATTGTTGTGGTTTGAGCTAAAGTAGAGTCTATTTTCTGACTTTGAGAATCTCAACTAAGTAATTTCATTTTCTGAATGTTAACTGCATGTTTTTTAGACAAAGTTACTTTCTAGAATTGAGCATTGTTACGCAGAAAAGCCATTACTTATACTTATTCCTATAGTAACCAAGGGCATTCTTGAATGGTTGGAGAGCTGTAAGTCGCAGAGGCGAAAAAGGTCGCACCTGCAGGGAGGGGTGGACAGGAAAGGTGACCCCAAACTTCCATCCCCTACACGTCATACACATCATACTCAGTACAAAACTGAGAGATCATGAAGGTTTTGCTCTCCTTTGATGGCCTAGGTCCAGTGAGGACCTCATCTGTCTATTTGCCCCTGATTCTGGATCTATGCATTCCTGAATCCAGTTCCTGAGCTCAGCTCCCTCCTGGCGTCAGACCTGGTGTCTGCTCTGCAGCATTTGTGCTGATGTATAGTAATTGAAAGGTGTGATAGGGGGTGTGATTTAATATATTTGTTGTTGTTGTTATTATTATTACTGTTATTAAAAACTGTAGTTTTAGTTTCGAACCTGCAAGTCTTTTACTCTCATTTTCCTGTCTCCTTTCCCTGGGAGTGTTGTGGGGGGATGGGATGAGGGGTGTGGAGAGAAGGGAATTGGAAACCCAACTGCTTGGTTTTAGCTGTTGAAATTGGCTGGGCTGGGGCTAAACCGTGATGCTGATACATTGTTTTTGCCCATATTAGGGTGTACTTCGGTGATGGTGCACCCAAGTGTGTAGCTAATTAGGTATTAGGTTGATTAGGTCCCGCACCTTGTTTCTAAGGACTTGCAGTCTTGACAGACCCTGTCAATCTCTGATACTCAGTCCCAATGAACACAGAATAGTTTTCCACTCTAGCAGACAGATGCTCAGTGGGACTCACTCCCTGTGCTTTTGTGTTCTGGACTTTTCTTTGTCCCTCCTGACAGCACTACATGTGGCAGAATGTGGGGGTATCACCTCAGAACCGTTCTGCTCCATGCAGTATTAGACCCATCCTGAGTGAAATATAAAAGAAATTGATATGTAATCAAAATTTGAGCTTTGTTTTAGTGTGAAGTTTAGAGCTTGCTTTTAATGATTTGCATTTTACAAACTCTCAGCAGACTCAAGCATTTCCCATTGCTCACAGCAGTTGGGAGTGTCTGTGGTCTGTTTTGTTGAGTAACATTACATTTCTGGGGTTAGCCTTTGTGAGCCACAAGATCTGGGGTTTTTTGCTACGACTGTGAATATTCAGAAGGTATCTCTCTTATTTCGGGAACTTAGATCACAACTTTCTTGCCTCATAAGTGCAGGCTGCATTTTTAACATAACATTACAGAAGAGTTGCTGTAAACTTTTTGATGAAGGTGTGACCACAATACTCTGGTTTTATCCTTTTACTGGTAGTGGAAGAACAGCACTGCATTTACTGGCACCTGCTCTAGTTGGAACCCCTGGATACAGTTGTTTGGCTATGCTTTTGATATGTATATTAGTATTTTTGTTATTTGATAAAGATTAGATATATCTCAGACTCAGGAAATTAAAAACTAGGGGTTATTTATATATAGCACTTCTGTTGCTCCAGCTTGGAGATCTTTTTTGTTAGGTATAAATAAGCTTGATCCATAATTGCTGAGGTTCAACCCAGACATAGATCTCCACTGTAGTGCTGCTTACTGCAAAAGAAAGTTTGTATTATGCAAAACTGGGGGTTTACTTTCTGGAGAATCACCCTCACAAGAATGTAATTTGTAGCTACTATACAATTTCTTATTCCATCCTGAAAAAAATTACCTCTCTTGCTTTGGGTACCTAAACAATTTGGTAGCATATTTATTGTTGTCAACTCACAAGTTTTTTCTTTCACTATGGTAAATGCAATGCAATTTTAGACCCGAACAACTTACGTATGAATCAATTGAAGGCCTAGCCAGCCCAGTGTTCTGTTGCAAGTAGTGGTCTGCAATAAATGCTTAAAGAGGAAGATGGGGAACATGGGATGTAGAAAGTGATTGTCCTTACCTCCACTAATTGATGGTTTAAGAATTTCCTGTGCTAAAGTTTGCATCCGGACCATTGTGTCTAATGGTCATCAATGGGTTTATCCTCCTTTTTTTTCCCAATTAGTTTTATGCTGTGGCCTCCACAACTTCCTGTGGTAATGAATTCCACACTTCAATTAAGAAGTTATGTGAAAAAAGCATTTCCTTTTGTTTATGCCTGATCGTTTCTTCTTGTGCCTCCCTTACATTTGTATTGTGAAAAGACATGAAAAATCATTCTCTAAAACATTTTTCATGGCATATATAATTTTGTAGTTTTCTACCATATTCTCATCATGGTTTGTTTTTATAGTATTTGATTTTAATTTACCCTTCTTGAACTTTGCCAAGTAATCGACTCAAAGAATCTTAAGACTAGCTTGATTTAATCAATCAGAATGGTAAACTAGAAAGGTCAAATGAGTGATGAAATAATTTAGTCTTTCTTTATATAGAAGCTCTGTCTAAACCTGAACTGATTTGTCTGTACCTTTTTAGGTTCTATATATACCATGAGATGGGTTGGTATTGACTACCTGCAGTCCAGAAAACACATCTGCATTGCTGTTCTCTACAGAAGTATAATTATATTATGCACTTTGACATTTCTTACTTTTATTTGTTTTGTTTAACAATCATTGAGGTCTGACTTTTTTTGTGTACTACCTTTCCTACATGCTTTTGGCTAACATAGACTATCATTGTGCACATAATTTTCCTTGTGGAAAAGGAACTGAGGTTGTTGGTTCACAGCTTGCTGAACATGAGGCAGCAATGTACCCAGTTATCCAAGAAGGCCAGCGGCATCCTGGCTTATGTCAGAAATGGTGTGACCACAGGGCTAGAGAAGTGATCGTCCCCCTGTACTTACTGGCACTGAGGCCACTCCTCGAATCCTGTGTTCAGTTTTAGTTCCCCTCACTACACAAAAGACATTGAGGTGCTGGAGTGCATCCAGAGAAGGGCAATGAAGCTGGTGAAGAGTCTAGAGAACCAGTCTTTTGAGACTGTTTAATCTGGAGGAGGCTAAGAGGAGACCCTGTGGCTCTCTACATCTACCTGAAAGGAGGCTGGAGTGAGGTGGGTGTTGGTCTCTCCTCCTAAGTAACTAGGATGAGAGGATATGGCCTCAGGTTGCATCAGGCTAGGTTTAGGTCAGGTATTGGGAAAAATTTCTTTGCTGAAAGAGAGATGAAGCATTGGGACAGGCTGCCCAGGAAAGCGGTGGAGTCAACATCCCTGGAAGTGCTGAAAAAATTGGGTAGACGTGGCACTCTGGCACATGATTTAGTAGGTATAATGATGTTGGGCTGAGGATTGGACCTGATGATCTTAGAGATCTTTCTCAATCTTAACGATTCTATGATTCTTATATTTTTTTCACCCACGTGTATTATTTTGCCACACTAGAATTTCACCTGCTACTTTCTTCAGGTCACTTTGCTGTTGTCTGCTTTGAAGCTCTTCAGCACATCTCCACAGGCAGTTTTAGGTTGTATAAACTTATTTCAAATCAGTTTGATTGCTTTGAATTGTTCAGATCTGAAAAACAGTAAACCAGACTCTATTGGTCTAGAGTGTATGTTGGCAGTCGTGACAAGTATAATTTAAGCCATCATTCTCTACCTTTTTGATGCAAACTATACCTTCAGATATAAATTTACATGACTACTATAAAGTCTGTACTTAAACAGAGCGATTATCTGAACCTTATCTGCTCTTTTTAACCAGATCTTAATACGAACTACTGCTTGAGTGAGGCAGAGGAACAATCTGAACACAACATTCGTATTTTCTGGCAATCTGAGTGCAGAGGGCATTCCTCTCTTGGAATGGCAAAACTCTTGCAATCCTGAACCTTTTCAGTGGAGAGGTTGAGCATCCAGCTCTGCCCAGCTCTTGCTATGAGAAGCCGAAGGTTTGATGGGAAGAAAGATGTTCCTAATCATCCTTCTCTTGAATTCTGTAAACCTTCTTAAAGCTTTTCACTTCCTACCACCCAATTTTGTTTCTGAGTACTTGTATTAAAGACCATCATACCTGGGTTCAGTCCTTCATCCCATGCTGCTCTTTTGGGTTATTTTTCATAACACAACCTGTTTCTTTCTGTAGGTAGTGCATACAATCAGATGACTTTCCATGCCAGTGTCTATTCAGAACAGAGGACCCAGGTGTGCTGTTGCAGAAAGTTCACCAGTGAAAAATGCAAATGTAGAAATGAGGTCTTTTAATACTCACCTGGGCCCCCAAACACCTTCAGTTTATATTGCTGTACAAAAGAAAATTGTCTCCTAAAACCAAAATTGTCTTATTATCTGTGCATTATCTGTCTCAGCACAGAGGGTATGCGATTTTGCTGTTCCTAAAACTGGTTTTGTAGCCATGCTTCATGTGGGAAGGGTTGTTTTCCATAGCTGGGTTAGACTGTGTATCATGAGAAGTTGATGTATGTGCATCTGACCAGCCAAATAGAAGAGGCTGATGACTTTGGCTTTTTTATTTGCTTGTTTACATATAGCTTTTACAACCCATCATTATGTTTGGGGTTGACTTTTAGGAGTATGGTTTTAATTTAGTTCCCTTTATGCTGTGTCGATGAGAGAGTATAACAGGCATGTCCTTTTCTATAAAACAGTTCCATATCCTGTAATGGGAAGAAGAAGTAATTCTGTCAATATTAATGCACCTGCCTTTCCTCTCCAGAGGTATGCATGCCTAATACACCATTAAATTCAGTAAGAGAGAAGCACTGGCTTGTCTATTTTTGAGACCAGTACATACAAGAAGAGATTCTGAACTCTCTGTCATACCGAGACAGCAAATGGTGTTAGAAAATACTAAATTTCAGCATTAAAAGCAATATTGAAAGTACGTCAGCCTGACTGAAGGTCTATTTCAAGATCTTTTTCCCTTCTAGCAAGTAATATATACTTTTTTTAGTCAGGATTTTCAGGAATCATTATATTTAAAGTAATAACCACCAGTTTAACTTTTGTATTAACAGTGCTTTCAGATTAAAAAAAAAAAAGAATCTTTATCTTTTTTACCATGAAAAATTATAAATGAGTTCACTTTCACATAAAAATGGAGATCAAAATCCTTTAGATCATTTTTCTGTTTCCACGTAAGTGTTAAATACTGAGCACACAAAGGTTTACAAGTTAATGAAACAAAATTAGACACACAATGTTCTGAAAAATTCAGGGCACAAGCTTCTTTTTGAGAGAATGAATAGAATTATTTATGGATACCGTGGCATCATTAATGTAATTAACATATATTGGCTGTATTGGTGGACATCACTGAAAAAGGACATTTTTGCAAAAGAGGTTTTAATGAAGACAGAGTTGTAGACGTTGCATGACATTCAGCTAGGCAGGTTTTCCAGTTGGCCTGTCTGCTACAAGCATAATTCACTTCCAGTTACTACTCACTAGAGAAACGTGTTTTTCACTCCTACTATGATGCTATGTGTATCAGCACATCTGGAAACATCAGTAGCTAAGAGTAACATGAAAAAATAGAGCCAGATAGCTTAATGCGTAGCTGTTCACAAAATATTCCTGTTGCCAGTTTCCTTACTTTTGCTGTAAGTTGGGGCTTTTTGTTAAATATGTGGAAATTTTGCTTGCTTTTTCAGTAGAATGTAAGTACTTTATCTCGACTGAAACCTCTGTGGTTGCAGGAGGTGAGCAGCAGAATGCTGAAATGCCTTTCAACTAATCTTCCCAGGTTTGTATTTATGGGTTAACACAGTAAACAGAGTTTTGGAACTACACTCCCAGCAGAGCTGGGAAATCTCTGGCTAGAAAAATATTTATGGGAATGGCCTATAGATAGCCCACTGCTGCTGCTATTGTCTGAGGTCTCCTTTTTACCAGCAAGGGGTCTGCTGAAAAAAAGGTGATGTATGAAAGAGAAAGATGAAAGAAGAAAAATCCTTTGTAACAGTTGCAATAGGGACCCTGCCAACTCCAGAAACAGACTTGCTTATTTTGTGTAATCAGAAGAGGCTGTAAAAAGATGATAATAAGTGAAAGGATTTTAGTGGGAGTCATGGAGCAACCATGTTTGCTAGTTTATATCTGAAAAGTTGGATTTGTGTGACACAGATGACCTCTTGTCTCCCTTAAATCTTCTCTCATATCTGAAAATTTCTGCTAACACTTTGTATGTACTCCTTGGTCTCTGTGAATGTGACAGTAAAACAGCGTTATTGATCAGAACTCTGTAGCATCTGAACTTCAAACAGTCATTTTTAGTCAACATAAGAAAGTAGAAAATGCTGCTTGAGCTTATTCCGGCAGCTCATTCAATCCAGTCCAGGCTCTCTGTGACAGAGGTCAGTGCTAGAGGCTCTGAAAACGTAAAAGAAACTGGCCCCATTAAAGAATTTGGGATGACTTTTCTTCCTCTGCCAGCAGTTACACTTAAATGTAGAATCATACCTTTTCCATGAGATATATGTGAAAGTATTAATATTTTAAAAAACTGTTGGTTTGGGTTTTTAGGGTTTAGGTTGCCATGTAAAGCCTTCAGAAGTTAGGATATGGCTCCACTCGTCTGTGAAGTTGTACTTCCACTCCTCACTTTTCAGTACATAGAAGAGGTAGAGGGTCTGTAACAGACCAGCCACTGGAGTTTCAGCTAGGTGATGCACAAGCAATTAAAACTCCAGTTCAAGGCCGTGAAGATGGGTCTCATTTTAAGGCAATCTCATGTCACATATATGAGATTAGTAAAGTGACTTCAGGCTCTTGGAAGTCATCAACATCAGATCATTCAGGCTTTTGCTATTGTTACTGTTGCTTGCATGACACCTCATTTTTTTTTCTACTTGCTTTTAAACATTATTTTAAAGAAACCTTTTAAGCTTTACTGATTTCTAAGTCAACTTGAATTTCAGGTGCCAATAATAAAAACTTATCAGTAGACAAATCTTGACAAACCCTGTTGGCTGCCTCTGCTGGGCTGTGGGCTCTTCGCCAGCACTTCCTCAGTTAAGGACAGCTATTGGAACAGATCTTTTGTGCTAAACTGTCTGGACTGTGTTTGATAGCCTTGCTGTTGTTGCTGATGCGTGGCCATCCCAATTATATTTATGGTGAAGGTGTATTCTTGTTTTGTGTGCATCAAACTCTTTCCCTTGCATCTTCCCAGAAATAAAGCAATTGCCATTATATGATTCTCCCAGGGAAATCTAGTTGAGAAGCAAGAGACCAGCACTCACATTCACTGACAGGCCTGACAAGAAAATGTAAAGGAGGCCTAATGTACAGAGAGAATAAAACTGCATGTGTTACCACTTCTGAGGAAATGTGTGTGTTGAGAAAAGAGGCTTCAGGAGCTACGTGAACAAGAGAGAGGTCTTTTTGTGGGGAAAGCAAAAGGATTAAGTTGACTAAGTTATATCTTGTCCCTCAGAGTATGAAATGGAAGTTTCTTTCTTTATTTTTTCTTACTTCCTTATCTACCTCTTCCAGAAAGCTACTGGTCATAGGTCTTCAAGGCTGTTACTGTGCTCTTTACCAAGGCTGCTCTGTAGAGAGAGGGCTGCCAAACAAATGATAATCTTTGTTTTCCATGGAGAATCTGAACTTCCATTTAATCACAGTAGGCTCTGGAGGAAGGTGGGAGAGAGAGATAGTACCTGCGTATGTGTGTTAGTAGTAAGGCACAACATTACTTCAAGGCAGTCCAGCAGGAATTCCCATTTTAGCTAGGAAAGGCCTGGTTTTGGTCCTTACGTTATGCATCATTAAGATAGGTTTACTGGAACAATAGGAAAGTGAATTTAAAAATCAAATATTCCTTGTATCTATGTGTTCTGCGCAAAGATGTTTTGTTTGAGTGTGCCTCTACCTCTTCCTCCTGCAGGACTGACACTGTGTTTTTCAATCCTTTCTCTGTTGTGTATGTTAATAAGCAGCAAAGTTTACAGTTAAGCTGTGAACAAGCTGTGTTGATATTGCAAGTCAGTCAGTGCTCATCCTAGAATGCAAGTCTTGCAGCCCCTCTTAAGAATTAGCATTTCTGCATTGGGGTGGGAGGTAAAGGTCATAAAGTGAAAGGGACATGCCTATACACTTTACCTGCTTTTACTCAGTTATGTATGGTTCTGTTCATCCTGCAAGTGTGTCACCATGAAAGCTGAAAATTACTTTAGTTATTAGTTAGATGACTTGCATTGGTATCTTTTATTTTGTGATCTTCAGTTACTTTGTCAGGTTGACAGGTTCTTTGAGGCCTCAACAATTCTTAGGAAATTTTTTAAGTTCTCTTCTTTACTCATGTTTAATAGCCATGAAATATTTAGGAGCCTAAAAATTTAAATGTTTTCTTCCTCTTCTACTGGAAACACTGCTTATTTGGCTGTTGACAACTGCCTTGATCCGTTTTTAAAATCTTTATGCTATATGCTCTATCAGTTCTTAAACCATTGGCATTGACTTAGTTAATTCTTATTAGGGTTTTTTTTGGTAGACTCATTATTCTGTTTTGGTGACCTACTTGAATGATAGCTGCTGTTTGAGAGAAATGCGGACAGTAACTTATGCAGAAGCTCGTGGCAGACAGTACTGACCAAGCATGGCCTAAAATGACCTGGAGCTGACCTGGAGTTGTCACTGCAATTCTTTAACATGTCCTCCCAAGAGAGGTGGGCATACAAAGAATTTCGGAGGTCTGACAAAACCTCTCCATGGAGATAATGTCTGAGATGGTCTGCTTCATTTGTGCACTTGCCATTTGGGCCTTTCAACTTAATTTAGTGTCTTGCAATTCAGTACTTTTGAATTTCCAGTTTAGTATGCGTTTTGCTGACTGGCAGAAATTATAGTGGTTCTTGGTGTATTTGAGTAAACAGCTGAGAGGGGTGGTGGTGGGAAATGAATCAGTATTTTCATGCAGCAAATGTTTCTTTTGAAGTCAACACTGTAGGTGAAAGTGATAGTTTGAAACACCAGTTTGAAAACAAACTACCTAAGCCTATCACTAAATCAGCATCTCTTCTATGAAGATTTTTTTCCCCTTTGAAACTGTTTTACAGATAGTGAAGTCTCATCTCATGTGATAGAGGATCATGCTTATGCTAAAAAATTCGCAAGGCCTCCTCCCTGATTGCAGGTGAATAGATAAATGAGCTGAAGCACCTTTAGAAAATAGATTTTACATGAAATGTGGGACACCACCTTTCTTCCTTGCAGGAACTGGAATCCTGTTTTGTTTTCCAGGGTGAAATATTTGTTGGTATTTTCCATTAACATTATTATACTGAGTTTATTTGTTTAATAATTAAGGATGTTTATGCAAGAGAACTGTAGAGCTCTAACAAAAAAATCGTGATCTTTTCAACCTCAAGTTACTGGGCCAAAGAATGCTCTTTCTTTTACACTCCTTAAGAGTGTGGATGTCTGTAATCTGGACAATGCAGAAATTCAATGTCACCAGAAAATATCTTACGACCAAAGCCCTCTGAAAACACTCATGGAGTAGGTTAATAGGAAATACTCTCTGGAACAAAAGCCAGATTACAGTTTTACCTGAAAAGATGTCTCCAAACACCTAAAGAGTTCCCTAAGTTATCTAGTAACTCAGTGTGGCAACCATTGTATGTCTTATGCAACACAGCTCCTGGTCTATATAATTCTGAATTAAATAGTCTTTCAATGTACCCACCTTTCACCTTGAACACGAATAATTTTATACTTAACAACATTCAAAAAGATGTTTTCTTGTTTCACTGAGAGATACTGAACCCAGAAGAGATGTGACTTTGCATACATCTGCTCTGAGAAGCGTGCCAATAAGAACTGGCTCCATGTTTGCTCTGTAGGTGTTTCATGTAGAGAATGATTTCATTTTTCCAAATCTCTTTGCTTCTCCAAAAGAGAACAGGCAAACCCAAATTCTCATCCTGCCTCTTGGGTTCAAATCTGTGCATCTGGTTGAAATCATTATGCCATACCTGAGATCTAAAGTAAAAAGATTTCCTCATATAAAATCTAAAATTGTCAGTCTGTCTTTAATACAGTATAATTACCTGCTTAAAGGAAAGGACTTAATTTTCGGTCATTTCATGGCTTCTTATTGGAAAGTGCAGGGAAAACTCACCAAACCCAAATACTGTCAAAACACTGATGGCAGTAAGACTGTCATATATTCTTAAGGAAATAATTGCAAGGTTATCTGTTAGAGTGCAACATAAAACATCCTGAAAACCCTAGAGAACTCTGAATTATCTGCTGACAGACCGAATCCGCACACTGAGTTTAATCATAGGAATATCCCCTAGGATGTCCTCCAGACATGAAGGCGTTACTCTTCAGGGTAAGCAAAATTGGCTTTGCTGTCAGTTCATGGTACGTGTTTGTGGAAATGGATATGTATGTTAGTAGATGACATTCTTCATTACTGAGGCTCTTCCATTTTTTCTTTCACTTCTTCTCTCTCTTCTCTCCGTTTATGTGAAGCCCCCTTTCCTATGTCCTCTTTACTCCGTGAGGCCTGAGACTCTAGAGAAACCAAGGCAGGCATGTGACGGGTGGAAAACAGACAGATAAATATGGTTCTATATTATTTTCTGTTCTAAGATTTTTAAAGTGAAAGAAAGCTTCAGGTAGCAGGCGAAGGTTAATGTTTGCTTTTTACTCTGTATATTTGTCCACCAATAGTTTATTATTTTGCAGACATTATTCAACTTCTCATATTGAAGTATTTTTGAAATGTAGCCTTTTTTTTTCATGGCAACCATTTAAGACTGTCTTCAGGACTACCTTCTTACATTTGTTAGTATAGAGGAATTGATCCACTTACAGTTCTCACAGTTTCCCCACTTTACAAGGTTTAAGGTTTGCAAGGATCACAATATTATCTGATTCTTTTTTTTTGAAAATAATTACTTATGTGCACCTATATTCTCAATATCAAACCTATTACTATATGGAAATGAAACATCCTTTTCTTCAGAAAATGGAAATCTGCTGTCCCCAGTAAAAAAGGGAAGGTATTAGCAGTACTTGATGGCTCTACTAGTGCAATGAAGTGTGACTGGGTAGCATATGTCTAGATAATCCAAACCAACAATATATCCCTGTCTTAAAAGATGTAGAACGATTCTTCCCCACTACGCTTCCTCCCAAACTGACTTGAAGGACAAATTAGGACTCTTACTCAAATTTTGAAGTTAATGTAAGTTGGGATAAAGTAGTTCTATGTTACCTCAGGGTTCTTGGTAGTGTCTCTAGGTCCAGGTAGTTTAATAGAGCCTAACAAGAGCTAACTAAACAGAAAAAGCAGATCTCAATCAATTTCCAACTGATGTGCCTACAGAAGAGTCTTTACAACATTTTCCACCATTTGTGTCAGTCAGGTACTTTTGCAATCAGCAGTGGCTCTTGCTATAGCCTGTACTTAAAGGCTAAATCCAAATCTTCTCTTGCATTTTAGGGTAAGGTTTGGTATGAGATATTAAGTAGCGGCCCTTTGAGAGCTATGCTGGTGATAAACAACTGGGCTCACATATGAGCTATCCTTCCAAGAGGAATTACTTACATCTCTATTTTATACCCTGTGCTCTTTTCTGGAGTACAGAAGGATGAAGATCAGCAATCATTAACCTTCAAGAGCAATATGTAAGCTCTTGATGTCTGGGATCTGTAACGTACCACCTAGTTGTCTTGAGTGAAAATCGAGGGTACTGTGACTTATGTAAGTGAAAGGTGCAGAAAATCTCCCTTCCCTGAGTGTGTGTGTGCCTGCATTTCAAGGGGAAAGGGAAGGGAAGGGAAGGGAAGGGAAGGGAAGGGAAGGGAAGGGAAGGGAAGGGAAGGGAAGGGAAGGGAAGGGAAGGGAAGGGAAGGGAAGGGAAGGGAAGGGAAGGGAAGGGAAGGGAAGGGAAGGGAAGGGAAGGGAAGGGAAGGGAAGGGAAGGGAAGGGAAGGGAAGGGAAGGGAAGGGAAGGGAAGGGAAGGGAAGGGAAGGGAAGGGAAGGGAAGGGAAGGGAAGGGAAGGAGGGCAGGGAGACAGCACTGAAGTTCTGGAGCCATACTGGTTCCTGACTTACTGTTTAAGCTACCTATTGCCAGTATTGAGCTTTGCAGTGAAGATTCCAGCAAATTATTGGCTGATGCATAGTTTATCTTCATTTCTCCATTCTACTGATCATTTTAGATTGGCGCTTCAAGTCTGTGCCCTCATGACTATCAATAAAGTAGTTCACATCCCATGCTTTTGTGAAAAGTCATTACCACAGCTTCTTGAATTGAACGCTATTGTGTTGTTGTGAGTTTAATATTTCAAAGCTGTGTGACTGCACAGGGGCCACTTAGGTTTTGTTTTGACAGTGAAATGACTAACTCTCCCAAACCATGCTTGGGAGAGAGCAAAACCTGATACCAGTTGAGTGAGATTTGGTCTTTTTTTTGTGTCATGTTTCTTGTTCTCTCTCATGTTGGATAAGCAATGGTAGTCAACTAGGTTGTGTTAGGTAGCATTATTATTTCAAGATAGACCGTGTATTCCCTGATGAGTCAAGAAGGTCCAACATAGTTCTGAGAGCAGTGCATGACTACATTCTTTCATTGGTGCATAACTAATTTGTTTCCAGTTTGAGTGTTGAAGTAGAGGACTCTCAAAGAAAGATTTGGTAAATGATATGTACCCTGAATACATATTCTATGTTTTGAAGCAGATTTTCTCCCAGATACAGTAGGTGGAAAAGGAAAGGGATGTACTAGTGAAGAAAGACAACATTAAGCTACCATCCTAAACCTCTGAATGTGATAAAAATTGTTTTGGCCCATAGCAGTACTGAGATTAGGAACCATCTGAGGCTGCAAACAGATTTTAATTAGGTTGATTTGCAGGATTTGAACTTGAGTTCCTAAAAATAGTAAACATGAAATCGATCACTAACTGTTAGATTTTTCCTCCTTACTGAAAACCTGGACAACAATTTGAGTATCTGCATTGTGTGTAAGACTGTACTACGGTCTACACATATTTGACAGGCATAAATGGAAGCCAGAGTTATGAAATTATGAATTTATATTTAGTGGATGTATTTGTCACATGTTTTCCTCTAAGTCATGTAATTCCACTATTAAGACAACTATATTCAATAGTCATAAACATATTTATTTTGTAGGCAACAGAGCAAGCTTTTGTAGGTAACAGAGCAAGCCTTGTGTATTTGCAGTGACTAAGTAGTGTGCTAGTTTTCTTTCTCAGAAACAAGCATCTTTTTATTATTATCTCTGCCTTTGTTTACATTTTGATCAGCATAATTGTTATGGTTCTAACTGAAAGAAAACTGGGAGCTAGAACTACCCGATTGTCTTCCTGTGTCCAGTCTTCCTTCTTGGCTCTGGTTGCTGGGTGGTGTTATTGAAGAGATGCAGAAACATTAACAAAAATATCCATATACCAAGAGTATCACTGGAAAGAACAGATTTTGTAATGGTTTAGATCTTGCAGGGTCTAATTTAAAAGATAAGTAGATCAGATCTGTTTTTGATAGTGACTATGTTTACGATTCAAAGCATCTAGGTAAAGATAGGTGATCAAAGAAGTGGAATAGCTTGTTGAGTTTTCTTTGAGTTGGTGGGAGAGTGAGTTTCTCTACTAACCGCTGTAGAAACTGGAGGGAGTATTTCCCTCCAATAATTTAAATGGGACTGAGGTTTCACAAGTTTCTCCTGCCTCTGTGATGATTAGTACTTGTTCATATTAAGGCCATCTACCCCATCGTGAGGGGAAATGGCTCTAATGTTAGAGTAAATGGTATTTACTCTGATTTTTAAGGCCTTTTTTTTTATAAACTAGAGCACCATAAGTTTTTTTTTTTTAAGTAAGCAGGCATTAGGCCCTGGGAATTGAAGCATATCAAAACAAAACCAGTAACAGTGATCCCGGTGGGCTGGCCTGTGCCCAGGAGCAAATGTGTGGGAAAATGAAATAATCTTCAGAGTGATTGAAGATGATCTGCTGGAGAATAATGAGTAGTTAACTCATGATTGAATTTTTTATAAATCATATTTTGCTGGTAATCCATGACATAGGAAAATCCACCAGTTCTCCTGGAATGGTTGTGACATCGTGTCCAAACTTGGCACTTTCGCAGTGTGGCATTTGTTTAGATTTTGAAAGGTATTTTCAGGTTTCCAAATTCCAAATTGCAGTCCTGTCATTGGAGACTGGCAATATAAAATGGCATCAGGCAAAGCAAAAAGCGTGATCTACTTTGATCGTTGCACAGGTTTTGTGGCTGCAATTTTAAAACTCATTCTAATTTCTGTGAGATCATGGACATCATTTACTTCTTGTGTCTTGAGCAACAAACAATGATAAAAGAAAGCCTACAGGTCTGGAAATGTTCAAACATTGCAAAAAAATTACAAGAAGAACATCATTTATCTAAGAATGAGAGATGCTTAAGATAAATTACTTTTCGGTATCAAAATCATCTTCATGGACTAGTAGGCTTCATGATACCTAATTCAGCAAATAACAAAAAGAAAATAATATTTGGAGACAAATGTTTGTTGGACCCTTGTTGAACAATGTTTTTTTCCTTATGAGTTAAACACTATAATGCTTTATTTATTTTGAATTATTATATTCTCATGTAGGTTTATAGGCATATTACAAAGGATTTTCAATGCATTTTTCCTAAGGTGAATGAGTCTGTTTTAAGAAATTTTTAATGGTCACAGAAGTACATGCATTGTTTTATATATAAGTCAATACAAAATACAGTCAAGAATTACTTTTAAAGTTTAAAAAATTTCTTCAGAAATATTACAAATATTACAAATGACCACCATTGTGCATTTTGTGGCCTTCAGTCTTCAGGTTACTTACTACTGTTATTATGGCTACTGCTGAAAAATAGGAAAGGTGTAGATACAAAAATTATCATCTATATTTCTCAAATTTATGAATAAGAAAATAATGGAGTTTTTAATTGCAGCTACTTAGGAATGGGTTGCTATTTTACTACACTGAGCAAGATACTTTTCATGTTCTGGTATGCTGTCTGTTTTAATTATCTCACCTCTCTCTGAAATGCCAGCCAAAACAAATTCCCTTATTTTATTTATTTTTTAGGGATTTATTGCTGCTGTTAGGTTTAAGAATTCAGCATTCCTTTTAGATAGAAGCTGAAAGCACTAAATAACGCCAGAGTATGCTCTATTATCTTTTGAGCCCTTAGTTCTTAAGGTGGTGGCATTGAAATTATTATAGCAGCCAGACTTGGGACTGACAAAAGGAAGGGCTGATTTTGGTAGAAATTACACCCCAACATCCTAATTAAGACCTTCCTTTCTGATATCCAGTGGTATGTAAAGCAGCTTCCTCTCTCTCCTTTCCTTGACACAACTTGTCAAAGAGGAATGCAAAGGCTGGGTGTGATCTTCCCAACATCAGAGTGAAAGGAAGTAACATACCAAACATATGATGGCATAAGTGCTGCTGAATCTAATTCCACCTCCACCCCTCTGGGTCACCACTCAGCAGTATTTCAAAAGGCGAAAGTCAATAGTAATAACAAAAAGCCCATTTGAGGTCTGTCAGTATTAGAAGTGGAGACAGAAGCAGAGCTAATTAAAAATTGAATTTATTGATGTGCTGCACAGTTTATTTTACCGGGTAGGCTATGCTCAGACACTTTGCAAGTTCAGAAGACAAAGAGACTTCTGCACCAAGAATGCACTGGGAAATGCTGAATGCAAATCACCTTTAGAGAGCTTGGTAAACCTGTTCAATGTGAATAACAGTGCTTATTCTCCAGGCAGGTTCTATTCTGAACTCAGTAGTGTAAGCACGCCATTCCTGATAATACTTTCTCTGAGAGAGATGGTGGAAGTCAAGTGGTTTACATATTTTGTTAATCCTTCAACTGCAACTCTCTTACACTTTTCATATCTGATACTGCGTTCATTTCTGTGTGGAAAACTTACTGCTATCCAGTGCTTATAAGTTTTGATGCCACCTTCCTGAAAAGGAGTGATTAGTCAACCACCGGCACTCCTGATGCACTCATGGAAGTAAGGATGGGGCAGAGAGATAACATTAGCTGCCTTTCTAGGCAGAGCCACTTCTACATAGTTTTGTTGCTTTCTGATTGCATTTCATGCTAAGCTTAAACTTCAGGCTTAAATGCATTGTGTGGGCATCATCTAAATGAACATGTATGTACACGTGGAAGAAGTTGTGCAGGGCCATCCGGCTGGTGGACCCACTCCACCACTCCATGTAGTGATGGCAACCACTGGTTGATATAGTCTTTAATTTCATGGTAATTTGTTTCTCTGTTTCCAAATACATATTTTAGGATTCTGTATACCAAAGTTCAGAACAAAAGTTTCATTTTTCACAGTGTTACCCAATAAAATCAAGATAATAGCCATGCATTTTCTGAATACTCACTAGTATTTTGAAGAAAATTAGTCATAGAATCATAGAATGGTTTGGCTTGGAAGGGACCTTAAAGATCATAAAGTTCCACCCCGCCTGCCATGAGCAGGGACACCTCCCACCAGACCAGGCTGCTCAAGCGCCCATCCTTGAACACTTCCATGGGGAGCATCCACAATTTCCCTGGGCAACATATGCCAGTGTCTCACCACCCTCAGCGTGAAGAATTTCTTCCTAATGTCTAATAGAAATATTCCTCTATCCGGTTTAAAGCCTTTCCCCCCTCATCCTATCACTACTTGCCCTTGTAAAAAGTCACTCCCCAGCTTTCTTGTAGGCCCCTTCTTTCTCTTGTAGAGAGTCCTCCAGTCTTGCACAACTGGACTATAATAATGATGCACTGTGCATGAATGATGAAAGGAAATGATTTGGCAAGGAATTAAAAAAAAGTAAAGATGAAAAGTACATTAAAAGTTCCCTTTCTAATCTTGAGAATATATATAAACCTAGCAATATTAAGATGATTGCTTTGGGTTAACATAATTTGAATATCATTTAATCTCCATTTGAAATATCTGCGTATTTTTGTACAACAAGCTTCAATAGCAAAGTCAGTGATAACGAGAGTTTGATCCTTTACTTATGGGCACTTTTGCTCATAGCTCAGTGATGCTGCTGTGAGATATTGTGATAATTTGTCTGAGAAGGAATTACTGTATAACATTTAATCATTACTTCTTTGATGTGTGGTATGGTTAACATACTTAACACACCTGATTCAAATAACTTAGCCTTGATACAGAACTATCTCATCCTTTAAGTCATATTGATTTTTGCCACAGCAAAAAAAGTTTGCACTCCATAGTGCAACTATGTAGAACATGCAGTTTTATACCTGTCCTCAGATACACTGAAATTCTCTGGATACTAGGACAAATACCAATATCTAAACCCAAGAAATATGAGTTAGGATAAGCATTTCACAAGCTTGCTGGAAGGAATATAAAGAATGAGACATCATAACCATGAAGGTACAATACACGACACAAGACCAGCTGTAAGAAATGCACTATATTATTCCTTTGGACTGAAATTTCATATCTAAATAATATGGGTTTAGCATGTGTTTTACAACACCATTCAACAGCGAAGATGGTAACAACAATCATAAAATGGAAGGGAGTTAGACAAGGTCACAGGAGCCCAGGAAATATAGTGACACTGGAAAATCTCAACTATTGCTATGGAAGAGAAGAATGAATTAGAGTTACTTCTGATCAGTACACACAATACGTTTCAAAATGGAAGTAAGGCAGCATTAACGTTCTCTATTTTTTTTAATTAGAAAGCAAACAAAGTCAGTTTTTTTAGCCATAAATAATCAGGGTGAAAAGAACCATTCAGGAGAAACTGTCACTATAGGAAAAACAGATTAGTTGTATCAACTGTTATTGACTGTGAAGAATTCTTACCACAGAGTCCACCACTACAGGAAGAGAGAATCTTGAGTTTTAACTGTCAATTTAGAAATAAATTTTAAGAAGGGGAATTTTTAGAAAGAAGTAATAAAATTAATAGTAAAAAACTTGCTAGGATCAAATTATATTCATATAGGAATTGTAAAAGGACTCTGACATAAATATTTATGCCACTTAAACACAGTTCAGTAGGTGTAGAAGTTGAATAGCATGGCACTAGCCTTTACAAAATGATGTGGAGAAATAGTAGAAGCCACAGACCAAAAAGCCTGGCTTCTGTACCCTGCAACACTGTAACAACTGTAACCAAATTGTAGAACTGAACAACAACCATAATAAAATAGCAGAACCAAATATTTATTGTAGATTTCCTTTTGGATTTCCCTTTGGCATGACTTCCTTTTGGAGTAGAAAGGGTGGTTTTTGCAGGTTATGCCTCAAACCTCCTAGAATTCTTTGAAGGGAGATAAAACTTTGTCCATATGTAGATCTAAATTATGAATATGAATATAAAAAAGACTTTGAAATGGTTCTTTATTGAATAACAATGAACTCAAACTCTTACAGGAAAAAGTGGGTTTTTTTTTATGGAAAAGCAACCGATTAACAGACAAGAAAAAATACTAGCCACAGAGAGTAATCGTTCACAGTAAAGAAGATTGTCAGCAATCTGTAGTAGTGACATGTGCTGACCAGTTTGCTTTTAAATGGCCTAGTATTGGGATAAGTTGTAAGTTTGCAAAGTTTGCAGATTACACATAGTCATTGGGACAGTCCAATCAAAAGCTAATGGCACAGGGTTGCTGGAACACCTTAGAACATTGAAAAACAGGACGATAAAAGAGCAGATTAAATTTAATGCTGGTAAGTATAAAGTAATGCACATGGAAAAAGAAAACTCCAGCAATTGTTCTAACTACAAAACAGCCTCTAAATTAGCACTCAAGATAGAGATATTTGAAACCATTATTTCACTAGAGTTTAAATCCTCAGTAATACTGTTAGAAACTATTACTGTCTTCTAGTCTTATGGTGTAAGAGTACAAGCAATGGGTGGTTTCCAGGCAGAGGTATTAGCTTTTTCAGAAAATTAACTGTGAGAGTTCTAAAATTTTAACAAATAAATAGAGAAAGAAAAACAAAAGCTGCCCTGTGCTACTGCAAAACTATGCTTTATCTATACCTTGAATATTACATGGAAACCTGATCACTTTATTTCAGAAAAGCAGCAATAAAACTAGAAGATCTGTTGAGACATTTGTTAAAGCTGAACAAAGGTATGGAATTATTTCTGTTTGAGGAGAAATGAAATGGGACTCTTCATCTCAGGTAATAACAGTTAACATATGATTGTGGGTGATCTGATAGAAATGTTGAAATCGTAAACGGTACAGAGAAGGTGAGTAGAGCGTAATTTCTCTCAATGAAAGAGATTGGTGGAGTCAGTTAAAAAGTTACAACTAAGCAAAAAGGGAAATACCTCTCCAAAAAGTATAATCAAATTAAAGTGCCTGTTGTAATGGATTTGTTAAAAGTATAAATGGATCAAAAAAGAGCCTGAGCAGCTTCACAGATAACAGTCCATCACTGGCACAACTTCCAGCTTGACAAGTCTCTAAATCAATAACTGAGAGAAGCTGAGAAGATATAGCAGCAGAAAGGTCATATTCTCTTTGCCCTATTTGTCATGTTTCTAAACACCCACTGCTGTCTACTGTCACTGTCACTGTGGCAGGGTAGACAAACTGGTGTCTCAAACCCAGGTGAGCGAATAATTTTAAAATTCAGCCTGGTAGTGGAAAAAAGCATTATTCTACCAGTATTCCAGTACTATGACTCATTTTATATCTCATGCAATCTTCAAACCAATTCATCATTAGAGTTTCTGAACAAATATTTGTATTTTAATAAGAATGATAGAAATTTGTATATATGATCTCAGTTCTTCCTGTGCTAGGAGGATCTGACTCATCAGCTGATGCTAATACCCAGTTTGTACATAACACGTTCAAAATATAAGGGTGTAAAATTACTCACATTACCGTTTCATTAATCTGCATATTAAATTTTCTTCATCCTACTGCAGTGACTTAACAAATACAGAAAATGACAAATAAGAGAGAAGAGATGGTGAAACTTTTCTTCTCGGTTGCTCTGAATCCATGCAGACACAGGGACAAGAAGGTATTTCTTTTGTAACAGATATTTTAAGAGAAATAACAAAGGTGTTTTTGTGGGTAAATTTTAAATACTTGCATTTCAAATCACTGAGAAGGTAATTTTGGAGTTGAGAAGGAAGTGCAGCTTTCCTCAAAGCATTATTTGTTTGCATTTACCAGGTAAATCCAGTCCTAACAGATCTGGATGTCATGAAAAAGTGCAATAAAGTTGGTGAAGGGTCTAGAGGGGAAATCGTGTGAGGAATGGCTGAAGTCATTTGGTCTGTTCAGCCTGGTGGAGTGTGAGGGAGAACCTCATAGCAGTTTACTGCTTCTGCATAAGGGAAGGAGGAGCAGGCACTGATCCCTCCTGTCTGGGGACCAATGACAGTACTCAAGGGAACAGCAGGAAGCTGTACCAGGGAGGTTTCGGCTGGATATTAGGAAAAGGTTCTTCACTTGGAGGGTGGTGAAGTACTGGAACAGCTCCCCAGGGAAGTAGTCATGGTGCCAAACCTGAAAATATTCAAGAAGCATTTGGACAATGCCCTCAGTGACGTGGTGTGAATGTTGTAGTTGTCCTACGCAGGGACAGGAGTCTGCCTGATGATACTTGTGGGTCCCTTACAACTCAGGTAGTTCTGTGATTCTGTGAAATCAAAAGTTGCAGTAATGCCATGTGACAACATCATGCTGAAAATCTCTTACTTTGTCATTGTTATGGAGAGACATTGTATGAGGTATCTCCTGGGAGTCATATACGGAGAAAAGCCTGTTTTTTCATAGGTTATCTCTAGACAGAAGGAACCTCTCTTGTATTTCCTTGTGTATCCACTCAGTACTATCTAGCACGGTATCTTTAGATCAAAGCATCTAATGCTGTGGGGACCTTTAAACTTTGCACTGAGCTAAATAACTTCTCAAGGTTCAGAGACTGTGCAGATTTAAACCCAAAGTGTATGGAGGAAGAATACTACATATGTATCATGCATTTTCTCTGGACAACAGGAATACACAGAAAAAGGGATGCCACAAATTTGCCTGCAGAATTACAGGGCCCCCTGATGGCTATCAGACTTAAACGTGTCCAGGGATTTTCTGTGGCTCAATAGAGTAGGGCATGGCCTTGCTCAGGAGAGAAAGATGTCCTGGAAAAAGCAGTCTTTCATTAAGTCTCTGTGGTAGGCACAGATGTCTGGCTCACGTCTGTTTGCTTGAGCAGAGATGAATTTGGTGCTTTCAGATTCACTCGCTTTCTGTCATTACAGTTTTCTGCCCTTGCTGGGTCACTGGGAGCAGGGTGGCAGATAAGGATGGTTGTGCACAAGGGAGACAAGGGAGTTATGAGTATTTCATATTCACTCCAGGATCCCACCATGGTATATCAGGCTGAGGAAGTGGAGTGAAACTGTACCCTTGTGCTAGGATTGCACCAGCTATTCTTATTCTTGGAGGAGTCAGAGGGATAGAAGAGATGTTTATGTGCTCTCAGACCGTAACAAATTCTGCAGGTGAACTTTATATTTTATATTTTTTTTCTGTAAGTGTATGATTTTATGGTTTTTAGAGCCCAGATTGGATTGAGTAAAGGCTGTGATTTCATAAGACTTCCAAGCAATTTTGGATAGTTTCCACCAACTACACTGAAAGCTACTACTGTTTATAATTCTAGCGTGTATAATATGCATATTAGAGAAGCAGATAAAACTGTAGTCTGTTTGCTATGAAAAAACCTAGGCAAAGACCTTCAATACCAGAAAATGCCTACGTTTTCAGTGTGACCTGAATAAAAAAGCTTATGTCTTGATCTCCAGACGAAAACTGCTGCCTCTCATGAGACAGGTTTTATGTTGTCTCCTCAAATTTATTTCTCAGGCAAGGGTGTTTCTTAGGCTCTTGGCACTTCTATTGGCTTCCTTGGCTTGTTACTCAAGCCTGGCATTGTCTTTTGATTATTCCTGCTTATTCATCTTCCTACTGCTTGCCTTGGCTTCTCTACCCTGTTTCTCATCCTCTCTCAACAGTGTTGGCATTAATAACTTCCCAAGCTTTCCCCTTAGAATCTTTGACAATTATTTTCATCTCTCAAGGCACATCTATTAATTCTCTTAGCTGTTTCCTTATCATTACCAAGTTTCTACACCTGTTCATTTCCCCAGAGCTTAGCAGTGTTGCAACACACCTCTTGGTTATTCCAGGATATTTCTTACCCCCCCACACCCCTGTACCTCTTCTTTGTTTACTTTGTCGTGTGTTCCATCTGCCTGTGTGTTTTAGCTCTCATGATCCACTTCTTCCCTCTCACAGCTGATATGGGTATAGTGGAGCTGCAATGAGAAAACTTTTCTGTGAATTCTACCCAATCAGAGCAACTAGCGTTGCAGCTGGGGATGGACTACACAGGTGCTTATAAGGTCTGCCATATATAGACAGTCTGATCTACCTCCAGGGACACAGATGGGCAAGATGGCCTGTGGATGTCAGTAAGACAGAAAATAGGACAAAGTTTTGGCTATAGTTGTACACAGAGATTTCTTAAAAATGAAATAAAAATGTATAAAGGTGGATGAAATCATATTTGCAACAGCAACAGAAGAAATCTCTAGCAAGGTTTCATCATTATTGCACTATTTATTGTATATTGACTCTCCCAGACAGCCTGTCCCAACATACACAATGAAACAAAGAAACATGTCTCCCTGAGTCCAGGCATACACTTTCATTTGTGATTTTACTGGTGTCCTTTGATAGCTCCAGAGAGTGAGGCAACTCTGCTGAACATAGTTCTTCTGGAAGCTGCAGGTTCATATGCCCTCTGCACCCTTTCGAGACCTGCTGGCTGTGTTGCCTCCTCCATCTCCAGAGCTGTTGACCTTGCACCAGACGCACTAGCATTATTAATACCAGGTTTGGTTTCTCTGCAGAAAACCAGCTTGTGGCGGTAACCCTGAGCAGCTCAAAGGCCTTGCAAGGCTAGTAGGCATCACTGCAAGTCAACAATGTGCAAGAGAGAAGAGTCCAGTTTCAGTCTTTGCCTGGGGTGTCTGTGAACCTTGTGTTTTTTCTTGTTGTTCCACTGCATGCTCGTGCCTTTCTGAAATTGGTATGTGCAAATCTAGTTCTGCTTACTGGGCTGTGAGACCGAAAGTCTTCATACTTTCATCCTTTTGCATTCTTCATTTCAATTCCACTTTCAGTGATTGTTTCTTTTTCCCTAATGTAGTCTATATTGAAAGTAAAATATATGTACCATGAACAATGGCAGTTAGTTTTAGCTACCTTCTTTTCAGAAAAGTTAAAGGATTTTCTGCATCATAAGTTTTCTCTATAGCATGCACTAAGTCCTACACATCAGAGTTTAGATAACCTGTTCTTGGAATTTGCGTGGGCTGTGACTTTAATTTCTTATTAATGAAAAAGCAGCAACACAACAACAATGTTTGTGCAGATGAACCTCTCCATTAGGATGAAAGAATTTATCTTCATATTCGAAGAATGCAATTGTACTGAGCCACGTTCTTCTAATCAAAAACCATAAACAACCCAGCTCTGATGAACAATACTAAGTGGGGGGAATGCAGGTAGTCAAAAATATGTGACTTTGCAAGTGAAGAACCTGAAAGTGCGTTAAGTGCTTCTGTGCAGAATACTCCTGGTCTGCATAAAAATAAATAAACAAAAATGAGGGTATTTTAGTTTTATCATGTAGGAGTTGCAAAGTACAATGACTCAGTGGTATGACGAAGAAATTCTATTCTTGGAGACAAAAATAACATGCACTTATATAACAATAAGAAAAACATTTGAAATTAATTTCCTTAGTAATCTATACATTTTCATTTCTTGTTTTGGACCATATCACAAACCTCTTACTAAACGAACCTTTTCTGGAAGAGCAAGCTTTCTGTCAGAACAGAAGATCGCAGCCTCCTAGATTACAGGCAAAATACTGAACTTCCACTTGGAGGCTTTGCTCCACCTTCTCTCTGATAGTAAAAGTCTAACCAAAGAGGTATCTGAGAAATGAAACCAGATGGCAGAAGACATCTGCCATGCATCATGATAATGTTGTCGTTGCTTTACTGATTAATGTTAGCTGCAACTTGGTGCTGTGATTTGTATTTCTGTTCCTTTGGCAATGCTAATTGGACCAACAAGAAAGCACACAGTCAGAACAAAGCCTTTCAGTGTCTGATTCGAGAAGATTTTGGAGGCTTGTTTTCAAGGATCCTTCAAATCAATGGAAAAGACTGTGCTCTTTCAGTGAACAATCAAATTGCAGAAGTTGTGCAGGTATGATAATGCACTGACTTCCTTCATATAAACTGTAGAGTTATTTTTTTACCTTTTAACACAATTTGTAGTTGGGATATGATGGTGATATTGTGAAAAAATATTAAATCAAATTTGCAAATATATTATTTAGAGTTTAGAAAGATCTTAAAATTATGAGTAAACCAGCAAAATAAAATGATCTGCCTTTTGGATCTAACGTGCTTCTAGTTGTTATACATATACATCTTCTCAGGCAGTCGCAAGGGATGGGTTAAAATTTTCAGTGATCAGTAATAAATAATTGTCTTAGGCCACTGTTCAGTGATCCAGAAAAAAACAAGCCATTTGGTGCCTCAGGGGCTCATTTTTCTCACTGATAAAAATGAAATGGTTGTCTTAACTGATAATATTAAGTCGACAAAAAAAGGAAATATACTTAATTCAGGATGACAGGCAAAACAAATTCCTCAACTCTATCCATTTCACAGTACTCAGCCTTGCAGAGACAGCGACCAAGCCGGTGCCTCATTTACCTTCCTCCAGCCACCCCTTATCCTGAGGTTCATGGATAGGGAGATCCTACTGCCTTGTCCTCACCATTTTTTGCAGGCAGACCTGGTTTGCTTCTGCTTCTTAAAAGTGGGAAATTTCAGACATCAATGCTCAGCTCATATTCAGGAAAGTATTTTTAACAATACTGCCAAAGTGTCTCAAGGAAGAGGTTTCACCAACACTACCATTTTCCTAAAATCCCTGTCATAACAGCAGAGTGAGATCTCACTTGTAGCAGCATCCTGAGAGTGCCTAAGCTTCAGAGAAAGAACCAGCCAGCTGCAGCACTGGGCCCTCTGAACTCTGTCTCTTAAGAACGCACATCCAAGATGTGCATTAGTTCCTGGAAACAAACTGTTGTGTCACACTGTGGGTTTCACAGAAGAGTGATTTCAAAGGACTTCCAAGAAGGTGGAGTTGATGTTTTTTGTTTTTACTAAATTCTTGATTGGAATGTCAAGATTAGAATTCTAAACTTCCTGAAGATCATAAAAGTATCTTGACAAAACATTTTAAAAACACAAGACTCCCTTTCATCTGGAAAGAGGAGTCTGGACTGCTGAACTTTTGGCTGCCACTTCTGAATCTTCATGTGCTATGAACTCTGTGATTTTGCAGGTGAGCATTGCACTTGGCAGAAGTATACAGAAGAAACTTGTATCCCTGAACCTATATTTGATTGTAGTGTCTTCTAGCAGTTTACAGTGAGTCACTGGTTCTCAAAGACCTGCCTAGGCTGCAGCAGTTCTTTGGGGAACAATACTGAGCTTTGTGCAGGATTGGCACACATCGCTGCATCTAAATTCTCCCTGCCAGTTAAAAATTGTTGTTAGGGATCTGACAGGGTAACATCAACATGGTCTACATATAGGGAAAATGAGCCTTTTAGTTTGGACAGCTGAAAGCATCAGTTTGGAAGAGAAATGCTTTTGCCTTCTTGTACTCCTTGGCCTTGTTTTGGTATTAAGAATATTACTGCAAATTTTTCTTAATGAGTAGCTCAGTATCTCCTGGAGTCTTACGAAGAGCCGTCTGAATACGTGAAATACTTAGAACACTGGTTCTCGTGAAGATTATGTTTTTTTCATATGTTGAAGGGCTTTGAGAACTCACACTGGCAAATTCCGTAATTCTTTTTTTCAGGAACTGGTGCTTTGGAAATTAGTAATTCAACAAACTGAAAAGCAGGGCTACCAGGATTGCTCAGCTGTTGCTGCTGTGTTGTGCAGGCAGACTCACATGAGCTGCAAGTTAGCTGCCTTCAAGCATGGTTTGCATATTGGGTGCAGTGGTGTGGGACAAATTTTGGGCTAAAAGACCTCTCTGGGAGCCCAGGTGAAGAGGTGGTTTGTGCCTGATATTAAAATTAGCCCTCATGTGGTTTTTCTATGGAGAGACATCAGTGTTAACACATAACCTGAGCAGAGGAGAATGGGCAGTTTTACAATGCAATGTGCTCTTATGTACGTGTTAAGGAATATGTTCAGCCCTCAAAAATAGCCATGAAGCCCTTAAAAAGACAAGGGTAATTTACACGTGTAAGTTGCACTGAGATACTGGAGTTGTGACATAGGTTTTGAGTTATTCCTCTGCTTGCTTACTTATGATCGCCACTAAAATATTCAGGAGTGGGAATAGTGGGGATGTGAGAGCAGAGAGAAGGAAATCCTGTCTTCCTGATGGAGCTGCCAGCCCATGTTGGGCTATGTATTGAATGGGTCCTCGGCTGAGGACCCCTGTGGTTAGTTGCCCAGCACCACTCCTTCTCTGCATATTTCCTACACTAGTTTCAACTACCTAGACAACAGGTATGACATTGTCTTGCAAATACGTGAGTTCCCACCACAAGACAACAGGAATCTGGACAGGAGTAAAACACACTCTTCCCTCTAAACCATTGCTCAAGAAGTGGAAAAGGATTGCTTTTTGTTGTGGTTTAAATCCTGCCAACAGCTAAGCACCACACAGCCACTTCCTTACTCCTCCTCTAGTGGGGTGGGGAAGAGAATCGGAAGACTGAAAGTGAGAAACCTCATGGGTCAGACATAAAAAGAGTATAATAATTGAAATAAAATTGAATAATAATAGTAGTAATAAATTGTAGGAAAAAAGATAATAACAACGGGAGAGAAATAAACCCCCAGTAAGAAAAGTAATACAAAGGCAAACAAGTCTGATGCCCAGCTAGTCCCTGAGCAGCACTGCCTTCTCTGCCCTTCACCCTCCCCACCCCAATCCTTTCCTCTAATTTTATTGCTGAGCATGGTGTCTTATAGTATGGAATATCCCTGGGGTCAGCTGAGGTCAGCTGTCCCAGCTATGTTTCGTCTCAACTTTTTGTGCATTCCCAGTCTGCTGGCTGGAATGTCAGTATGAGGAACAGAAAAGACTTTTACTGGGTAAGCACTGCTCAGCAATAACTAGAACATATTATCAACGCTGTTTCCAGAACAAATCCAAATCATAGCCCCATACCAGGTATTATGAAGAAAATTAACTATACCCCAGCCAAAGTAAGCACACACATTTGCAAAAATACTCCAGGGAACTCAAGGAGACTTCTTCAGCAACGTGCAAGGACTCAGGCTCTGAACTTGTGTCCTTGTTGTGTGCAAGAGCAATAGCATCCTGACCATTATTTATTTTTAGTGTGTGTGTGTGAAGAAGAACTCAATACCTTTTGGATGTTGTGGTTTACATCAGCATTATTCATGTCTTTTCCCAGGCCTTTACAAGCTGGGAAAGTCACCTTGTGTTCAACCAATACTGGGTGTATCCCACTTCAGTTATTGTCAGAGAGCCAGCATTTCATCACTCGACAGGCACGTTGCAGTCACATAATGGAGGCAGGAACTCAGCTGAAAAAAGGCAATGCTGAGAGCTTGTCAGAAATGTAAATGATATTGCACCTATTGTCAGCGACATATTCTCTATTGTTCTCACAGTTGTTTCCCAGCTGAAAAAATGCTGAGGAGCCTGCGTGATGAAACCATTGCCTGTAATATGCTCTGTCAGAACAGCTAACTGATCTCATGCTGCAAGCAGCATACGCCTGTGACAAGGAAAACCGAGTACTGAAACCCAGTGTTCATAGCACTGCAAAGCTGCAGCTGTCTGATTTCCACTGTCTGTGTCAGCATTATGGGTATGGCTGGAAATCCACAATTTACCACAGCCTGGGAGGAAAGATGGTTCCTCCTGACTTGTGCTGCAACTAAAGCTTGAAGGTTCTCACTCGCTTTGGACCAGAAGAGCTCTTCATGGGAAAGGGAAAGAGCAGGAATTTAGGTTACAACCAAGCAAACTAAAACTCTAGCCCACTTAAGTTCACAAGGGATTTCTGAGTAGAGTTTGTTTCGCTGCTCTTAAAGAAAGCAAACCTGAAAAGATGATGGTTTTTAGAAACTGAGAAAAAGGAAGCAGTTGTATCAACAGCTGTGTTATTGAGAGAGATGAAATGCCAATTTCTGCAAGCGTGTCACTTTGAGGCACTTTGCTCCATTTCAGTAATTCCAATGATGCTAATAACCCAGACTTTCAAGGCTTGGTCATGGGGACAGAGCTTGCTTGTGAGTATGGATTTTGTTGAGCGTGACCTCAGAGGAGGGCCTAGCTCAGAATTTTCTTTATGTGAACTTTGAGATGCTGAAAATGCTTCTTCTGCTGAATGCAGAGGAAGTACTTTGACTCATTTACTGAATGAGTTTTTTCAATAGTTCTTGTTGAAGTGATATGTGTTTTGACCTTTTGTGTTTTAACTTCAAACAACTCAAATTTCAAATGATATGTTGCTTTCGAAAGGAAGGTGAAGATATCATCTCTTGGTTTAATAAATGTAAATCTTTTAATGAAGGTTGTGTTTTAAAAATTGAGAGAGCCTCAAACACCACTCCCTTATCATAGACAGTTTCTACTTTGATGAATCCTTCTTTCTGACAACTAAAATATTTTTTCAGAACTCATCCAATCTGTTATACCTTCAAACACGTTTGTTGTTCGGAAGTACCTCAGATGTTCAGTCAGTAGGCAACAGAAAAGAGGATGAGTTAGTTATTCATTGCCCTTTGGACAATTGTTTTTGCCCAATGGCTACTTATCGATAAGAATTAAGGAAAGCTAGCAAAGAGAGACAAGAAAGAATAATTTCCCAGTTCCTTTTCTTCCTTATACTCTTACACAATATGAGAAAGAATGTCATTTCTTCAGATTTCATTTAATACCACTTTATAAAATTTATTTCTCTGAAGTTCTCATCTCCTTTACTCCCCAGGTTTCTTTCATGCCTTCTCTCCAATGGTCATTACTTCAGTATATTCCAGAAAATATATCTCTAGCTCTTTCATTAGGACAACTACAGTGCTAAAGTTAAATTGAAGTGAAGACATCATATATGTACGTTGCAGAAGAGCTGCTCATCACATTTAAGAGGAGTTTCCTATGAGGTAATGGCATGAGTCAATGTGAAGGCTTGTGAAGCACAAACACAATGAAACAGGGGTAATTTGCACAGAGATAAGTGTGATTAATTTTGTGTCTGTTGTTTTTGACCAGTTCTCTGATTGTACTAAGATGTCTCTTTTCTTTTCAGCAGTGAGGCTTGCAAGAGGAATAAAAATTTAGGCATGCAGTTCTGAGGCTGTGCATCCCTGGGAAGAAACTACAAGGACAGCTAAAGAAATTGGTTACTTGTTGGTACCTTCCACAGCGAGTGTACAAGTCCAAATTGGGCTACTTGGAGGCAGGAGGATGAAATGTAAGATCTTGCATTCACATTGGGTTGGTGTCAGTCTTCTCAATCTTTTAACTTATCCATTCCTATAGCACCACAATAAAAAGTAGCAACAATTCATTTCACAGTAGATCTTCTATGTCACTCATCTTAAGCCTGAATAGCAGAGACACAATATGGACCTCATGAAACCTCAATGCAGATTACTTTGTGATATCACAACATTAACTTTTCTGATTTAAAGGTCATTCTTCTACTTATTTCTGCAACCCTGACCCGTAATGGGTCACTTGTCGGTAATTTGCATTTTAAACCTGTCAGCAGAGAACTGGTTAGTAATATCTGTTGCAGGTATCTTTCTGCCTCTATCTTATCTGCCTTTAATCCACTGAGTGGGTGTTTGCCTTTCATTGGTAGAGAGTTCCCAGATGTATCACCTATCCAGACACCTGGAAGTTGTTTGACCGTTTTACCCATCCTGCTCAAACTTAAGGCCACGTATTCACAGTAAATACATTTTTAACATAGTCTTCCCTTCTTCTCTTTGTAAGCTATTTGTTTATTTTTAAATATAAGTGTGTTCAGTAGTTGAATCATGAACCTACCATATGTTCAGCCACAAGCATTTAGAAGGAGAACCTGTTCATGCCAGCATGTCAGAGGGCACTGTTAAACAGGCTCGGTTTAACCCCAACTGTCAGAGTTTCAGAGGAAGGCCAGTGTGAGGCACAGGAAGAAGAGGACCAGTCCCTGTGCTTGCACTGGCGAGGAGAAGGATGTGTGCAGCTGCTCTTGGAGTCAGCTCTGCCAAGCATATTGCAGCACTCCTTCCACCAAGAGGTAATGGCAGGTGAGAAGAGCTGTGTGAAAAATTACGCAAAGATGAAGAGCAGAGTTTTTGCAAATTGTGAGTAAGATGTAATGATTTGCACTGGCCATGAACCACAGTGTTGGTCTGCCTTACATTTTCCCTCAAAAGTAATGAACCTAATGAATTCTGCAGTGGTGATTACTTTTTCATGAAAATGAGAGAGCAAAACCCAAATAATGCCATGCTCAGTTCCTTTGTTTCTATATCTATGATGCAAAGAACATCTAAAGGTTGTTCATAGAGTGATTTCCAAAAGTATAGATAAAGCTCCATGGCCTGGTTTTCAATTTTAGTTTATTGAACTAATTTTACTTATTTTATTTGACTGCTTGTATATGAGGGAGAGAGAAAAAAAACTGTGAGTTTGATATTAGACTACATTTGTACATTTTTTCTCTTTCCTTTTTCACATAAGTCATTAAATGAATAAAATGAGGTCAAATAATGGTAATAAAATTCAAAGAAACTTTGATTTCTATTAGCAGCAGCATATGGAGCTCTTGCTTTACACTGATGGATTTTTTTCCTCAGAAAAATTAGTCTAAATTAAGAGTTGAATAAAACTTGTTTAAATCGTTGCAAGGGGTGGCTAAAGAGATTTCCTCTGCCATACCGGCAGAAACTGTTTAAAAGTTCAAGGGACGAAGCTTCCACAGTTTTCCTGGTGAGACAGTCCTGCAGCTCATTACCACTTATTGTTTTTCCTGCTATTGAGGCCCACCCTTCCGAGATATTAATTTGTGATAATAAAGTATAACAGGAATGGTCAAGTTTGCAGGAAGTCAAAACCCTATGTAATTATGTGTACTGCTGCTAATGTTTTCTGCTATAAAATCCAATAAGTCTTCCTGACTAAACTACACTTTTGTTCTGCTCCATATGGCAGTGCATTTTTAGGGAAATGTAGTTGCTTTACTTGGCTTGAAATATTAATAAAACCTAACAGAAACCTTTCCCTGAACCTTTCTTTTCTGTCTAAGCATACTCACATGTACAGTAATTCTGTACAAAGGTCACCTCCGTTTTTCTTCACCCTGAAGGCTTCCCATTAAAACCTCAGAAGACGTCCTGACAAGCTCTGCCTGACATCTTCGCCTCCAGTTTCAAAGTGATGATTGCGTGACTGTGTTTGCCTCCCTGGGAACGTGGCAAAAGAACGAGTGTGCACCAAGAGTCTTGACTCATTAAAACATATAGAGCTGTAATGCAAAGGAACCCTTTCCCTCTAGATAATATTTTAAAGAACAGAAAGTAGGAAAGACAAGAGAGGAATTTTAATGCATTGTTTTTTACATTAATGATTTCCACAGAACTTTCATCATAACAGATCTCAAATTTTTTAAGATCTAGGCTGTTTAATCACACACGCACATATATCATCATCTGTAACTGTGTGGAAGCTGGAGACCAAACTAATGTGGGCATATAAAATTTGTAAGCTTCAATACCATGAAGTGCAGTCCTACAGTAAACCAAATGACACAGATCTCCAAATGCTGGCACGGCTGTCAGGGAGTGAAAATCATCTGACTTCTGTGGAAATGCACTGACCTGTTTCCCAAGCCGCTTTGGCCTGGAGGTGGATTTCTCTGCAGAGTGCACAAACCAGTTTACACTATATGAACCATCTTGTGGAAGCAGGTGGGTCCTCACTATGCTGTCCCTTCCAGATCCCTGTACCCACGTCTTCAGAACTGCTAATACTTGCTGTCGTCTGGCTTCTGGGGAGTGAAATATAGGTCTCACAACTGGTTTTCCATATTCTGTTTAACTCGTTTTTTTTCATCAAAGCACCTCATTACATCAGCTTAACGAAAGGAAACAATTTGCCAGTTGGCCGGTTTTTAGCATACACTGAACACAGTCTTGAATAATTCCCATAATATTATTGTATAGTGACTTTTTCCTCAGGGCTTTTGATACTGCCAGATGTTTCTCCTTCCTCCTGCCGTGTGAAGATCAAAATTACAACATATACTGCAAGACGCATTCCTTTGTTTTTTAACTCCTGCACCCACGTTTTCACCTGATGCTAATCAGCATAGCTAAAGTCAGTCTAGAGTAGATATTCAGCTCTTCTGGAGATATTCTGCCACACACCTGTGTCTGTGTAGTTGGCTGCTTCCAAAGCCCTCGCAACAGGACAGATTTCTGTGCAACCCTTCCTTTACCTTACCCGTAATTATGCAAAGCAATGCTTACGTCTTCAGAGTGAGGGATTTAGCAGATGGGGCAAAGTCTGCTTACCGAAAAAGACAAGTAGCAGATAATGTAACACAGGTGTGGGTGGAAATAATGCATGCATTTTACTGTTCTAAAAGCATAGAATTAATGCTGAATGCATCCATATCCTGTTGCTGAGCCTACCACTGCCGGAGTGAAGTCGATTTTTTACAATGAAGTTACCTGAACAGAGGGAGTGGACATCTGAGGTGGTGAGCACATGTAGTCTTTGGTATCACAAGTGGTTTTGGGTAGCTGTGCTGAATCATCACCACTGGTGGCTCATCAGTGGTGTTCTGCTTCATGTTGCTGCACAACCCTAGGGGCCTGAAGCAAACTTTATGGTCTGCTCCCTTACCTCCCACAGTGATCGGGAAAATCATATGGGCACTTTGAGCAGCAGATACTGTTGCCAGGCTTGTTTTCCCTCATACAGACTCCTCCACTAGCAGAAGCCTGGAGGTAGGAGCCCTTGGCTGCACACAGGTGAGCCTCTGGAGTTGATCACCTCTCCCACCAGTACATCAGTAATTGGCAGCTTGAGTGATGATCTTAAAAACCTTCTTAATTGGCTTTTATTCAAAAGCAGTGCTCTGCAAAGATTGTAACAGGAGGAAAGGAAATACAGTGGGGGGGTCTGTGGTAGAGTTGGGGTCAATGGGTTGCTTCATGTGTGTCCTGTGGCTGAGGGCAGACACAATTTGGCACTTTCATTTTTTTAAACATGAGATGAACACTAAATTTTCAGATTTTATGATGGTTTTACCTTCGAGAAATCAAAGCCTATTAGAGATATACTTTTTCCCTCTCTGTAAGTGGTCAATAGCTATTTCCATCCTCAAGAAAAAAACAATTCCTTTGAGAAAAGTAATGATAATTCCTTCTCAACGTCTGGTTTTCTTACAAGTGGGGGTCTAACTCTTGTCCCCTTACTATCTGAAAAATTATTTGCTTTCTTAAACCATGTATTGGATAAAAGCAAAGAGTAGTTTTGCTATTGCTTTGAAAGGTATTTGTAGTCTTCTGTTGCTAAATAAAAAGCAGGTTTTCATCTCAGCAGACCGAGAAATGAGACATGGTACCAATCTATACTCATAATCAAAATGAATAGTGCACAATAGATCTTAGAGGCTCTTGTAATGACTACAAGTGCTGCATTTTGCAAAGGAGAGATTTTGTTGGTTCAATTACGCTTTGTTGAATCTTGAACAAAACCTGTAGGGTGATAAGAGGAGAGATAAAACAAGACTTTTTCTCTGCAAAGAGGGTCTTACAGAACATGTATACAACTGCAGTTCCTTAAGACTTAAGGGAATTATAGCCGAGTCTCTTTCCTGAAGGGAATTTTGGAGTAAAATGTTAATTTGCAAGTTGTATTGTAAATACAGCGGTAGCTCAAGATGTTAAACTGTGACATTTTATTTGAATTAATGAGAATATTGGAAAAATACCACTACTAAGTCTAGCCAGAATGTTAATTAATTTGTCTGAGCTGTGCTAGCACCTCTCTCACAGTCATTTATATGGAATATCAGGACTCCTGAAGATAAGGTGCAAGCCTTCACTGAAGCCATAGGACGCCATATCCTTCCAAGCCCAGGAGGGCTGCAATCTAAACCATGGTTGGTTGTAAGAGATCCTTGTTAGGGCTGATGCTGCTCAGCATCCTCCTCTAGATGACGTAGATGGCTGAGACAATGGAAGGCAGGGCACCCTCAGCATGTTTGGGGATGACACCCAGTTGGAGAGGGCTGTGGGATGCTGCAAAGCAGGGCTGCACGATGGTGTCGGGACACACAGAGGAAGGAGAACAACATTGTGTTTCTTGTATTTATTAAATAAATAAATAAATACAACTCCACTTTGAATGTTTTCCTCTGACTGGAAAATGAAACAAAAAACATGATTTAAGAGACCAGTCACCACGCAGCAATAGCAACAGTATGTAACTCATGAGTTCCTGTTACTTCTTGAAAACTGATGTAATAAAATTAAAAATAATTTAGCCCTGTGTTTGAATAACAATGAGGAAATTATGTCCTCTTGGAAGATATCTGGGGGGGGAGAAATCATTCATTTGCTTGATTCTATTTAATACTTTAAGCCCTTGTGAAATTTGAGAACATGAGGAGTCTGGAAATAAATATTTTCAGTCAAGAACAATTTCTGTTCCTGGCAAAAGCCGGCATGCCTGAAAGAAACTCGGTGTGAAGATGACACTTGGGAAAAATATTGATAGCAGAGTGATGGAATCCCTGTTGTCCACCCTCCTTGCACTGTGCAATCCCATTTATTCCAGTGATATAATCTGAGTGTAACACCCAGTACTGGATTACTTTGTCTTGCATAAGAAACATACTGTGCACTAGGGAATGAAAAAGTCAGGAAAAGAAATATTCCACTCCCCAGACTCTGTTCTTTACTGCATAATTTGCTATATGTGTAATAGGGAATTATTTCTTATCTCCTTCAGGCTACTTTAATGAAACACTTCCATTACATCAATATAACTATGTGAAAGTGTACTCTTTGTTATTATAAAAATTCACTAATGCCAGGTCTTATTTTAGTCCATAATTAGATCAGCAGTAACATCTTCTGTTCTAGAACAATATTACTGGCTCAGAGCGAATATTTAGTGAGCTAAAAAACATTTTGATTTTCCATTTGGAGGTGTGTCAGGTCTGGCCCCGGACCAGAAAGAAGGTATAAAATGCTTACATCCCTGTGGTAAGTGGCACATACTTCTGTGCATCCCCAGAGATGGTGAGTTGTGCTTAATCTGTTTGTCAAGTTCTCTAGACCCACCAAATGCTCTGAGCCCGCTTTTCTTTGTATGGTTTAAATTTTTGTTCATGGTGAGATGAAGGATGTTATCCTAATTGAATTATATTCATTGAGCAGTTATTTCCCAGTTGAACGTACATGAGTTACAAATCAGAGTGTAATTGTTTCTTATTAATCAGCAAGTTTTGGTAAGTGACTTGTCAAAAAAGGAAAATCGAATTCAGAGCCATGTGTGGTTCGGGCTTTGCATCTTTTCCTCCTAATTTGCCCAAATTGGCCTTTCCAGAGACTGTCTCTCTGCGTTGTCGTGATGTCTACCTGGACATACAGGTAGGATATCCATCTGCAGATGTGACTCTTGGATGGAACTGTTACTCTCAGACACAGTCTCTTGGTAAGTTTGTTTACGGTAGCTATGCTTTGGTTTGTATGTTGCTTCTAAGCAATTTAGCCATTAAGAAAATTACTAGTAAACCCATGATAATTTATACAGTTGCATAATATTTCTCATGTACATAATGTAATTCACTGATTTTTTTTTTAAAAAAGTACTTTATAAACTAGGGAAATTCTTTTATATCAACTACTGATCACAAGTTAATGCATTTTGAACAAGCCTCAAAGTTCTAGTCTTTGTTTTGAAGATACATTGCTTTGACCATTTCTTGCCAAAAGAAAGGCAACGGGTGTTCTTTCTTCTCAACTGCACCTCAGCTCCAGTGTCCATAAAGGCTTCACCCCACCCAGGAAGACAGTTAGCTGACAGTTCTTTTTTAGTTGCAGAGCAAATTGTTTAGCAAAAAGTTTCTGCCCTCTGCCTTGTGGGTGATGAGGAAGCGGGTTTTTTTTTTTCTGTCAGACAGATCTTATCTTGAAGACGAGAGATGAACTTGTGTTTCTGCTGATTTTCCGCTAGAGACCTCTATCAGCCCAAATAAGTAGTTGTTTGGTAGTTATGATTTCTGGGCGTTACTCAAACATCTGAGAAGGATATGGTCTTGCCAGTTGGCCTTAGGGAAAAGGAGGAGTCACAGGTCAAAGGAAAGTGGTTTTGTGAACACCTTTTTTTCCTCAGAGAAGCTGAGGTTTATCCAAGCAGGAGTGTTGTGAGAACCTGAAGAGAATGGAATTTTTATGCCTTGAAGCAATGCCACAGAGATGGCAAGAATGATATAATCTCAAGTATAGGTACTGTTTTCATAATGGAAGAAATTGAAATGGAGAATTTGAAAGGCTTCCTCCTTCTGAAAAGACTAGCCTATATACATCCTGCAGCCTGATAGTGATGAGCATAAGTGCAAACATGTTCAGTTCCTGTAAAATGAATAATCTGGAAGTCAGATTCCCAGTTTACAAGAATCACATCAGTAATGGGGAGGGTGGCTTTCAGCAGCCAAGGTCAGAGCAGGAGAAGGCTAAAATTCTTGGCTTGTTTTGCTGGACTTCTTGTTTAACTTGAGGGCTAAAGAAGTGCTTCCTCTGATGAAACAAAGCAGCAAAACCTGCAAGCGCTGCCAGGACTCAGTAAGAATTCTGGTTTGGGTTTTGTAGGTGATTTTCCCCAACACCAATAGTTCCTGTGATTGAAATTATGTTTGCAACATTCACAACAACACTAGCATTACCTTTAAAATACATTCTGCAGTGTTATAATGAAACAAATCAGCAGTTTACAGTCATTTGCAATCCTTAATTCATTAGAATGAAAGTAGCTTGGAATCTGAAAGTACCTGAAGCACACTGAAAAAACCTTATAAAGTTTTTAGTGCATCATTGTTATAATAGTTTGAGTCTCACGTCCTATTCTTGCAGCTGTGATTGCTCCTTGCTTGAAATCATTTTTTGGTGTCTTCTGCTAGGAGGCTAAAATATAGTCTAATCAGGAAAATATAGCTAAAAAAATGGGTTTTGTTCAATATGTTTCTGATATATGCTCCACTTGCTGCAGCTATACCTTATTGCAAAACAAATATTTAGGCTATTTTACCTGGATTTCAGTTTCATACAGCTCTTTCTGACAATATACAGCACTATTCCTGAAAAAAAAATGTTGTACTTATTTTTTTTTAAATTGTTTTGGTAAAGTGTTAACTATATGCTATATGCCGAGTCAGGGGTAAGGATGAAGATGGTCTTTGTGTTTAAATTTATGCATGGTTGTTTTTCAGCTGTGCTTTCCGGGACTTATTGCATGCTTATACTTAAATATGTGTTTCAGTGCAGAAAATGCATGATACAGTGCGAACTCAGGACAGGGACTTCTTTAGACTCAAGCTATATTGTTTCCTTTAAAAAATCTTTCCTTTAAAAATATTTCATAGCTTATCAATCAATAATGATTTGCCTAATGTATTCCTGATCATGCTGATTAAGATTGTTTTTAAAAGGTAGTGAATTGGAAAAATACTTGTGGCTTGTTGCAACAAGCAAAATTATAACACACAAAAAAGCACAGCACTAAGTATAGGGGAAGGCTCTTTCAAGAAATTTTAAACATCTGGATGATACTGACATACTTCAGCCAGATGTGCTAGGCCTGTGACAAGGGGACTAGTAAAAAACTCTCTAAAAGTACCTTTATTTTTTCTTGGAATATTAGAATACTATATGATTTGTTCTCAGAAATGTTCGTGATCTCAGATTATGAATGATCAGAAGTGTGAGAAACCAGGGTGTTTTGGTTGAAATTCAAGTTTTCCACTATGCTTTGTTTAAAAGTGAGGTTGGGCTCTTGAACTCTGCAATAGCTTTTCTGAGCGAATGTGTATAGGTGTTTCTGTGTGATCTTTTAACTTTGATCTGGCTCAAAAGAAGTTTCAAAAGCAATCTTGTCTGAAAGACATACAGTTACCTGAGGATCAGGTAACTTCCTTGTCAAGGATTTTTTGGGTGCTCTTGGCAGTAGTTATAACTTCTCTTGAGGCTATTTTAAACAAGGGTCTTAAACACAGGGAATCCAGTGAGTCCTTGTGCATTTCTGATAATAAGAAGGTACTTATTATGGTGAGATACTTCTAATGGTGAGAACCAAGACACATGGTCTAGCACTGCCCAGCTATCACTTGCCAAGACCTTGAGTGCTATATTTCTCTGAGACTTCTGATGTTCACGTTGTCTTTCAAGAGTGTCCAAAGGGGCCAGTGTATGCTGTGGGAGTTGGAGGTAATCAATGTGTCCAAGGGAGAGCTTTATCATCTGTATGAGTCTGTAGATTGCAAACAGTGCAAAATTCCCCATTGGGAGCCATTACTGACTTTGGAAGAGACTGAAGCACCAGCAAAACAACAACAAAACAGTTGGTGTAAAATTTAAATTGCAGATGAATTGGCAGTCTATATCTAGTCCTTGAGAAACATGAATATTAAAACTCATGAATTATGGTAGAAGTCATGCTCTATTAAAAAAAAGTCCTACTAACAATGAAACAGGAGTGATACCAAGAACACGACTGACAAAATCCCTCAAAGGTATCAGCTCCTCCTAAAATCCTAACATTTTGGAGACCTATCAAAATAAATATGCATGCATATGGTGTAAGTAGAGCTGGCTGACATACCCATCTTATGAAATAAACAACACCAAGAAGAAAGGACAATCTCACACACCTGAATTGCTTCCTTCCCTTTTTTTTTGACGATATTTTGTGTATAAGTCTCAGAAATTTCCTAACTACATGGCATATTGCATAAGGCAGGCGCTGATAGTATGGATTTGTTTGATTTAGTCAGTTCAGCTGCACACTTAATATTGCTTGCAATTTTGCTCTCTTGCACACTCATAGCAGTGACAGAATGCATTTACTTCAAGTTATTTTGAAATCTGCAGCTGAGATAGCACTCAGTGATACAGCCCATGATAATAATAGGAAAAGGGATGTTTACTGTAGACTATCAGCCCCCTTCATCTTGGCCCTAAAGTTGCACAGGGTGCCAATGCTGCCACCAGTTCACATAGCAGGGCAGGAAATCCTGCCTGCTCAGGCAAATGGGCAAAGAGCCACTGAATTGGCCTTTGTCTTGGTGAGAGGGTTTGATCTGGAAAAATTGCTTAAGCAGGCTGCAAGTAAAATAGATTGTGTTTTTCTCAGAACTGTTGAGTGCACTAAAGTAACCAAATAATTTCAAAAGCTTATGTAAATCTCCATGGAACAGTGGGAGTGTCAGCAAAAGGTGTATTGTATGGACTTTTATCCTGCAAAATGCAGTCAGAGTTTCTGGCAGACCTACTCTTCATTGACAATGCAAGTAAAACACTGGGAAGTGCCATGGTTTTTGTGGTGCTTGTGATGTCTGGCATAGTAACGCTGTCATTTTAGGATGTGTACATTATCACCCCCTGAACATGCTTTTCAAACTTTTACCATGGGGCTGTTGTTTTCACAACCTTGTGCTACCATAGCTGGGGCTTCCTGGCTGCTTTTGGAGCTCCTGACAGAGAGAACGTATCTGCAAGTGATGAGGTCTGGGGGGACTCTGGGTACTGCGCCATCTCTAGAACGCTGCCTGATCTGGCATCAAGTATTAGCACAGTGTTTGTGTTAGAGGTTAAAATAAGTTGATAGAGAGATGGAGGTTGCAAAACACTACTGAGAACACTTCTTTCTCTTGTTGTCAAAGTAAGTTGAGTGTTAACATTCTCAGACAAATGAGTTAGACCCTCATCAATCCCTGACTTGTCTAAATATTTTGTATAGACTGTCCTAGGAGTACTAGTGGTGTGAAAAATAGGCCCTGACCCTATTTTCATTTACATTCTTTTTAGGAAAATGCAACAATCTAACACGTAACAAAGGTCCTTCTTTTTTGGTTTAAATGAAGAATTTATTTTTTTAGTAAGAAAAGTATCAAATTGCTGAGACTGGTTAGCTGCTTTACATATATGAACACATTAAACGAGGAAAATATAGGTACAAATTAAGCCAACCAGAAGGGTCTCCTAAGGACTAAGCCATGAACCTGCAGGGCACAACCTGCTCTGGTAAGGCTGCTTGGCTCTGCATGGGCTCAGACATCCTAACATTTCAATATGTCCTGCCAGACCAACCTGATCTTCTTCTATAACAAGGTTACCCAATTAACAGGTGAAGGGAAAGGCTGTGAATGTGTTGGACCTGGATTTTTGTAAAGCCTTTGTCACCCTTTCTCACAGTATTCTGCTTGAGAAACTGGCTGCCATTGACCTGGGCAGGCAAACACTCTACTGGATAAAAAACTGGCTGGATGGCCAGGCCCAAAGAGTTGTGGTAAATGAAGTTAAATCCAGTTGGAAACCAGTCACAAGTGGCGTTCCCCAGGATTCAGTGCTGGGTCCAGTCCTGTTCAATATATTTATTAATGACCTGGATGAAGGGATCGAGTGAATCCTTAGCAAGTTTGCAGATGACACTAAGCTGGGTGACAGTGTTGATCTACTTGAAGGAAGGGAGGCTCTGCAGAGGGATCTGGACAGACTGGATTGATGGGCTGAGACCAACGGGATGAGGTTCAACAATACCAAATGCCGAGTCCTGCACTTGGAACACAAAAACTCCATGCAGCACTGCACGCTTGGGGAAGAATGGCTGGAGGGCTGCCTGGAGGAGAAGGACCTGGGGGTGTTGATTGAATGTGAGCCAGCAGTTTGCCCAGGTGGCCAAGAGGGTGTCCCAGGTGGTCAGCAGGACCAGGGCAGTGATTGTGCCCCTGTGGTCAGCATTGGTGAGGCCACATCTCAAGTACTGTGTTCAGCTCTGTCCCCCCACTACAAGAAGGACTTGTTCCAACTGAGCTGTTGGAACGCGTTCAGAGAAGGGCAACAAGGCTGGTGAGGAGGCTAGAGAACAAGTCTTATGAGGAACAATTGGGGGAACTGGGGTTGTTTAGCTTGGAGAAGAGGAGGCTGAGGGGAACCCTCATCACTCTCTATGGGTGCCTGAAAGGAGGCTGTGGCAGAGCGAGTGTTGATCTCTTCTCACAAGTGACGGGTGATAGGACAAGAGGAAATGGCCATGAGTTGCACCATGGGAGGTTCAGACTAGATATTAGGAAGAATTTCTTTACTGAAAGGGAGGTCAGGTACTGGCACAGCTGCCCAGGGAGGTGGCTGAGTCACCATCCCTGGAGGTGCAGGTGCCTAAAAAATGGGTAGATGAGTTTTTGAGAGTCATGGTTTAGGGGAGGATGAGTACGGCTGGACTCTATGATCTCAAAAGTCTTTTCCAACCAGAAGATTCTATGATTCTATAATGTCACTGCATGTCAAGTACGGTATTGACATCGCTTGGGAGAGCCCCTGAGCAGGTAGGGCAGGCTACCTCCAAAACCTCTGTTCCTTCAGGTTTGCCATTTTTCTCCTGAAAGGCTGCCTCTCACTGGGTCAAGCCACGATGCCTGCAAATTCTCTTTCCTCTTCTGCCCATGCAGCTTGTGCACTTTTACAGTTGCTGAGTGCTGGCACCCTGGCGATGTGTGTGGAGAGTCAGGAGTCAGCAATTAGGAACTGGTTACTAGACAAAGGCCATAGTCAGACAAATCTGCTTGAACTAGAAGACCTGGCATGAAGCAAGGTCAGTCCGTCCTTAGTGGTAAACAAAGGAAGCTGGAAAGTCCCTAAAGAAAGAAGAATGCAGAACAGAGAGCACAAAACAAGATAAAAGTAACCGCAGGAATGTAAACAATATGATATAACACAAATAGCTGAGCGACCAATAATGAGCTTAGATTTTGCAATATGTATGAGCTAATTATCACCATTATAAAAGTGATTGTAATGCTACTAATAAACGAGTTCCACTGATGAACCATCTGGTGTCGGTGACTCCCTCCGTTTTCAACAGATGTGAACGTGCTGGTCACTGCAGTGCCCAGCCAGGTCTTCATTTAACTTAGTTTTCATATTCTGGAATTTGAAAGATGCTGAAATACTTGGACTTGACTTCAAATAAAACAACACTCTTCAATAGTAATTACGCAGCACTTCTTCTATGCACTTTTGAAGCCACTGGTAAAGCATGATTAAGTTGGTCTAGGAGAGCAGTCCCATCACCTACTCTGTGGATGTTCTTCTGGGGTGCTAGAGTCTATGGGCTGCAAGTGATAAATCTCTCCCAGAGGGGCAGCTTGGTGAAAATGAATTTAACACCTCGCCTGAAGGAGGTGATTTTGGCAGACTGATTAACTGAACTTCCAAGGGGATAACTCCTCTATCTTATGCTATTACCAAATGGTGTGACTATCTCGTTTCACAGTTTTCCTGAAGAAATCAAGGAAATTGGAAAATTATTGACTTGACCTATCCAAAGACGTAATGGAGAACATGGGATGGACAAGTATGTTTCTAACCAGAAGCAAATATACAGGTTACAGAAGAAATTGTGTAGTCCTTCACTCTAAGGTTGATCAAGTGTTTTGTCAGTACAAGAAAGAAAAAACTCTAAACAATAGAGTTGTCACGCCTGTGTGTATTTTTCTCTCAGAAATAGAAGTCACTCTATTTTCAACAGATTACTGAAGTGCTGGGAAATGAAAAGTTTCAAGAACTTTTTGAAAACCTGTAATTGTGACCAAATTAGGTTTCTGATACTACCTTTTCACTATACTATGTTGTTTTTCCCTCCATGCTAAAAATCTGAGATATAACTTTGTAGAAGTCTTATTTCCAAAATATGCCACTTTTATATGCAGAAATTTTTGAAAGAAACACACTACCTGTTTATTCAGTATAGAGCAGGTCCTCACCAGCTATTGGGAAGTAGTCCATAACTGGAGTACTCTCTTTGGAGAGTGTACTCTCTTTTCCACTCACTTTTGGAGCAGTGAGAAGTCCGAAAAGTCTATAAAACACTTCTGCTTAAATGTCATCTATTTGGATGCTTGGTTTCACCAGAATAAATACATAGGTAGAATAAAATGAGGAAAGTTACTGTCTGACTAATTTATTTAGCATTTTAAATTGTACAAGTTAAAAGAATCAGTTAAGAATTATCCAGAAATATTGAGTCAGTTTCCATTCTTCCAACAAAACAAATACTGAAAAAACATTGTGAATGATGTATTTGATTAATCTTTTTCTCCTACTAAGTTCAAAATCCATGTTTTGGGACTTTTTTCTTTATTTTTGCTTCCTACATATCAATACCTGAAGAATTTCTGACAACCCAAATATGCAATTTTGATTAATTTTTAAAAATTGTCCATTCTCATGAGGAAATTTGCTGAAATTGTTGCAATAGATTTCCACCAAAGTACTGATCTTGGGCACAATGTCGTATTTAGGGTCCATGATATCATTACCTCAGTAAGGAGACTAGTACAGGAGCAATGGCTCAATCAATGTTACAGCTTTATGAGGCTTGTAGCTGAGTGGGAACTACTGCCAATCTATCTCAGCATGGTATGGATTTTGTGCATTTGCCTTACTCCAGTGCTGTTTCTGTATGGCTAGAGTTTTTCAGCACAATTACACAGGATTATTTCCCTGGGAGAACCTCTCTGCCATTGTCTACAGTGAAGAGCATCTTGCATTGTTTCATAGTTAATTCCCTGCAAGAACTTAGTCTGGGAGGGTTTTTGGAAAACCAAGTATATTACAAAATAAATAATTTTTGGTTTTCACGGTTTCTTTCAAAAAAACTACCACAAAGCACAGAAGAGTTACTATTTTTAGAAACCATGAAGCAGCTGTAAGAGGTATTGATCAGTCTCACTCTTTGTCTGTCATCCCAGCTGACACTAGATCTAACTCTGGCTCAAAGCTTTCTTAGTTATTGTTTCGGGTTTCTGGTTCTTTCTTGGATAAAAATCCAAGACTTATTGGATTGAATGGACATTTGCTCATTTACTTCACAACAATTTCCAGTGATTTTTAAGTCTCCAGAGAGAGGAATTCATATAGAAAGCACTTGTTAGTGCAAGAGCACCAAGTTCAGCCAGGAAAGTGTCTCTTCTCTGACTCCTGTGCCTTCCAGTGTGTCTACAACTTGCAGCCTGCATCCATGCTAGCATTTGGACAGGCGACTCCTCCAGCCCTTCCTACCTCTGTGCAAAGGGAAACTTTCTGCCCAAAGAGCAGACGTAACCATAGCCATGTGTCTCAGGCTGCTGGTGTGTCTGGACTCAAGGTCACATCTCTGTGTTCATTGCAGCATTAAACTAATGTTGCTTATGACCCAAATGACCATCTGCAAGAGGTTCTGTAATATCTTCTTGCTAGTACAATATGTGTAAAAGATGAAAAGGAAGGAATTTTGGCATATTTGGACCCTACAGACACTGTGTACAGCAAAACATGTAGTGCCGGAGAAAGTACAGCCTACAAATTGTATTATTTTGTAGCTCTGCAGAGTCCAATAATTGCTCTATAGCATTTGCACAATCTGCCAGCCCATCCTCAGCCAGGTGGGATGGCTGACTGCTGTCTGAAGACTCAAGAATATAAACAAGAGAACTTACAGGACTCACGGAAATGAGTTGCTAGTTTTGCCAACAAATCACTCAGCATTGGTCTACAATGTATTTTGATTCTAGAAGATCAGCTGCCAAGGTGATGGATGAGACCTGTAATAAAACCCACCACAGTTAGTAACTTAAGTATCTGGCAGCTGTGCGGAAAATAAGAACTTGTCTTCAGGCTTTACTGTTCTCAAAGCATCTAGGATTCCAAAGGTATTGATAGTGCAAATATGCTTTCATTTCTCTAGAAACAGCTTGCCAAAATGTTTTCATGCAGAAGTCGCAAAGGCAGATTGATTTAAATGGTGATATGGGGCAGGATCCTGAGTGAACGAGGCACTAATCTGCCTGGACAAGACAGAATTTTGTTCTTACCTGATAATTTGGTCACCAAAAGAGATATATATATATATATATATATGTGTGTGTGCTTTCTGTCATTTGAGGACTCCGTCCTCTTTTTTCACTGACATCAAATCCAGACAGGCAGCTTCACTCACAGCAACTGCATCATAGCTGCTGCTAGGTTGTGTCCTGCAGGTCAAATGTTGAGGAGATGCAGCTATGTGGTGGGACCTGGACACAGAAGACCTTACCTGACTATCACAAATAAAGATCATCCCCAAAATGATCTGGTTGATGTTTAAGGGAGGGCAGGGAAATTACTGATGAGTATGTGTTCCCATTTATTCCACCTGTGGCAGTTTCTATGATATTTGCCTACAGGCTCATGTGGTGAGCTGTGGATTAGGAGAAACCTTATGAGGTGTTGCCTTGTCTTGTTACAGGTCTTAGAATTGCCTATTGTTAATACTGTCTGATATATTTGCTCCTGATGAGTTTTACAGATTGCACTGCATTAAGTTTTGATGTTTCTTCTGAATTAAGTATTGATTTATATATAGCTTTCTCTGCTTCCTAGCTTGAGTTGGTAATTTGTCTTGATGATTTCTTTTATAAATATTTCAATAAATCTTTCTATGTGGTGGCATTTCCATTTCATTCCAACTGGGCTGGTAATTGTAAGGTTTTATCCAGCACAGAACTTTATTAAATTGTGGTTCTCTGCAATGTGAAACTTAAAAACACAAGGTCAGAACTGTCAAATGCTAAAAATGAATGAGGATTTTGATCTTTTTTTACAATTCAGAATAATGTAGGAACAAATATCAATGTGTGAATGAAAACTAGCTTCATTTCTAAAAGGGTCTTTGGATTTTGCTTGCAATTGGAAAGACAGGAGAAGATAGAGGTAGTACTAGTGACAGAGATCTACAGCTTACTTTATCCTTCTTGATCTCCTTTTTACTGGCTCTGCCTGTGCAGGCAACAGCATGTGGGAAGAGAAGAATTTGCCTGGACCTTTCCAACTTTGGAGCTGTTTGCAGCCCATCGATTCCACTTCTTGTTCTGTCTGCAGGTTGTGTTACCCTCTGGGCAAATGGAAAAGGAAGAAAGTAGAGGCTCTGGAACCTTGACTAAATATTTGGAGAGACAATTGCAAGAGGAAAGTACATATAATTTTGCACTCAACACTGTGCAGTAGTGCTGGAAGTCTGGAGCCGACCATGAGGAAAATGTGGAATAAATATAGAATAGCCTCAAAGCAGGCAGATCTTGCCAGGAGATATGGGACCAAAAAAATGTATCTTTAATACAAGCGGGAGTTACCAATGAAACTAAATGAACCTTGTATGCTCTTGAGTCTCAAAAGACTGTAATTTTGTTAATTCACGAACAGCTTTGAAAGAGATTAATTAGAAAATGAACTGAGATATTTTAGCAGTTGAATATTTCCATATATTTCTTTGTTTTTTATTCTAACAAATAATTTTGGTAATTTCTATTTACCTGGGGAATATCCTTTCCATCATGTCACATCCTTTACAGTAAGAATTAGATTCTTTATTTTTTCTGGTTCCAGTTCTTTTCTCAAAAAAATGAGCTTTGTTTTGCTAGTGATATATTTGGAGTAAGAAAAGTTTCCTTCCCTCAAAGGAAAATTTAAATCTTGGAAGAAAACACATGTTAAAGTTTTATATTGCTCCAAATAATTTTTTCCCATCAGCTTAATTATTTGTATAAAAAATTTTATAGACCACATCACACTGGCCTTTTTCAGCATGCTTTTCACTTCAGTGCCTTAATAGGCATACCCTAAGGTTTTCCTCTCATGTCCTCTTTTGTTAAAGAGTGCTTAAAGCCATACAACCTCCTCCCTCTACCTGTCTTATTAAATGTGGAAAGTACTGCTCCAGCAGAAAGCCACAGCAAGATATTTTGGTATCTGGAGCAGCCTAAGGAGATTAACTATTCCCCTCAGTCTTCTGCACCCCTGCAACCCCCATATTTATCCATCCTTTGAAGGACTCTGTGGAATATAAATCTGTGTGAGTACTCACACACGTTTGGCCTTCTAGTGGAAGTGCTTATAAAAAGTGAAACTCTTGATTTCATCAAACCAGAGATCACCTTTTGACAATGCCCAAAGATATTCTTTGCTACCCCTGGACATAACACAGCACCCACAATTCTAGTACAATGCTGGGAATATGACATATGTTATTGATTTTAGTAAGTGTGGGTGGGTGCTTTAATATAAAAATTCTCGGGTCCATATTTAATCAACAGTAGCTTTGAGAATCAGATTTCTTTACAGTCACAAAGGAGATTAGAAATACCTATTCATATGCTGATGTGGGAAAGTATAAGTAGTATGAAATGGGTTTAAGCTGGAACTGAGACAGAACAAAAAGAAAAGATCTATTGCAGGCAGCAGAATGAAGAGGCCTGAAGGAAAATCCAAGAGGATGTAATAAGCTTCTTTAAAGAACAACTGAAAAACAGGCTTTTAGGAGGCACGGTACATGAAATGTCTGGCAATGCTGCAGAGAAGTTCATGTTGCTTTGTTCCTTGTGTTAACAGTAATAGAGCAGGAGAGGACAGCAAATCTTGACCACTGATCAAATGAAGGCTTGTCTCCTCTCGGATCTTCTCTGGAGAGATGACGGATGGTGCCAACAAATGGATCAGTGGGAGGCCTTGCCGATATCAGCAGCACTCAGCACCCTCTCCTGTTTTGGAAATTCTCAGTGATGCCCGGCCTATGAGGATGTGTGCAGGTATACAGGTGACATGTTGGGCAGCCTTGCCTCAGAGGAAGGGACTTGAGAGTGGGCTGCTTCCTGAGCAATTGCTGACGCCCTCTCAGAGCATCTCATCTAGCTTTTGGGCTGTCAGATAATAGCATGTGATTTGGTGACAGAAGGATCTGTGGGACCTTTTAGGAAGAAAAATTGCTTTCAAATGCAAGTAAGTTCATCTTTCTCACTAGTTACCCACAGCAGATCTTACAGCAAGCAGACTGCATGTGTCACCCATAGTTGTGTTTCTTGTGCTACAGCTTGTAATATAAGATTATAAAATTAAAATGAAAACTGGTCAGAATCTTTATTTTTTTATCATTAGGAGAATGTCCTTAAAGTAATGTAATTGTTAACAGTAGTCTTATTGCTTCACAGTACAATTTCCCTAATGTTATGATCCTACTCTACAGGCTCAGCAGGATTTGTCAATGTGCACTAACAGTCGAGCACTTTTAAAAAGCCATCCAGGAAATTCTGAAATTCTAAAAACCTCTTACTTTCAAACTGTTAAGGAAGATTGCATGTGTGGAAGAGAAAATACCTGAGCTGCTGTTATCTGAATACACACTAGATATGTGGCTCTGCATGTTCAGTCTTTACTGTTGGTGTAGGATTGACTATTTAGTAGGAAACTAGGTATGTTTCTGCCTTCAGCACTTTGTATGCAGAGTTGTTGTATTCAAACTGACAGTTCATCGCAGAGCCCCTTGGTGAATCCAGCAAACTCTATTAGGGACATGTTTGAAGGAAAAAGCTTTCATAACCACATTCAGCCCTTATTTTCACTTCCTACAAATACTCTGAGATATTCACATAGTATATGAGTATGGGACATAAATTAGACTTCAGTTTGATAAAGTAATGAGCAAACTTCAAAGTTTGAAGAGTTCAGTTCAGGCAAGTGCTGAAAAACCCAAACATTTGCTTAGATCTTCTCTGAGCAGACCTGGAGTTGAATGGGAAATGTATAAGAACCTCCTTTATTTTCCTCTGGGGTTTTTCACATGTGCTCTTCTCAGCTGCTCTGTGAACAGGAAGTGCTGAAACACTCAGAAAAGAAAACTCTAAAGTATCGAATCTGTTTTTTTCAAACATCAGGAAAAGTTATTGGCTTTCAAGTGGTTGTTTGAATCTATTTCTCCGACCCTAATAAATATGTTGCACAACTATCTTTGTGATATTTCTGGGAAACATTCTCCTGTTTTCGAGAAGACGACATCAAAGCGGAGATGTGATAATTTTATGAATGCTAGGGAGGGATTGCTTTACTTGTATTTTTTGTTATTCTTTGCCTTTTGGTGCTATCACTGTAGCAAAGTGTAAAGGTTCTGGCCAGGCAAATCAGTGCACCTTTGAGTGTACCTTGCAGCCCAGGTTCTCCAGCCCTGGCCTGAACCTTGTTGTATGTGTGTCTGCTCCCAGCCCTGGTCCTTGCTGCTCCTAAACAGTCATTAGGATCCTCTTGACTGGCAGCAGACTTGCCTTGCTGCTCTTTTGCATTGTTCTTATCCTCAGCTCCTGACTTATCTTCCCTGATGGAGCAGCCAGGGAAGTCTGTGGACCAATCATGGGTACTCCACTACTAACCTTGCTGCTGTATATTTTCTCAGTTGCTTCGGACTCCAAGGACCAGGAAATTCAACAAATATTGCCAAGGTTTTTCATCTTTTCGAGTGAAACATTTTGCATTGTCTTTTAGTAAATCAATGTCAGTGGAGACCCTGATTCACTACATAGGTCTTTGTATTTGGAATCTGTAACCGGTGGGTTTTTTAATTTAATTTTATCTTAATTCAATAAGTTTGATTTTTTTTGACTGTGGGCACTGGCCAAATCTTTGAACAGAGGCTAAAATGGAAAAAGTAAAAGTAGTATCTTAAGACATGAGGAAGACCCTGATTTAGAAAATCCTTCTTTCATGTTTTAATGACACCAAGAACTTGAGAAAATATGACAAATTCAAACACAAGAACCATCGGCTATGAAGGCCCTAAGCTGCACTGGCATCCTTTGGTCAAAACCATATGAGAAAGAACCCCGATTTAATTAGCTTTCTAACACCATGCTATGGCTTCTTTGTGGGTTACTGTTCTAAAAGTAAATTCTAATCACTGTAGGCCTTTTGTTCTGCATCTGTGCTCAGCTGCTTGATAGTCCTGCTGCCGAGTGTCTCATTTGAAAGTCACTGATAGCTTTAGGCTTAATTCTTTCCATTCTCTGATGAGCAGTTTGTACATGGGAACAGCAAGAATCCCAGCAGTAATGGATAGCTGCAGTGGTAAAAATTGAGAGAAAAAGGCTCTGAAATATTTCTTACAGAATAATTTCTGCATCACAAAGACATATTTTGTATCTTTTCTGTGTTTTTATCTTTAGATATAATGACGATTATCTCTTTGGAAGAAAATGTAATACTGTTTTCCTGGCATATTGAGCAATACTCATTCTCCTGAATTTTAAATCTGCAGAAGATGGCTTTTCTTTTTCCTTATTCTGTTAAATAATTTGATTTTTCTTCCATACTTGTTTAGAGGTGATGTTTCATTGGAATTATTTTAAAAGCCTCTTCACAGGTTCTAGTGTGGAATTATCTCTTCCCTTTCGGTAATTTTGTCTGTGTCTGTAAAAAAAAAGTTCCAGGGATAAGAGATTTCCCGCTGGCTTCTCATGATGTACAATGGACCATAAACACTGCCACTGAGCATTTCTTTCCTCTTCTGTGAAGGAACGGCAGACTCTGTACTAAATTATGCTGTCAGGGAATTTCAAAGTAGATGAATGTAGCTGTTTGCAACGCAAATACAATGCAAATAGGTTACAACATCTTGTTTTCATAAGGAAGTTTAGCTTGTGCATAGGCAAAAATGTAACAGATTAGCTCAGAGGGAAAAATGTAGTCTTTTTTAACAGTTGACATGTATACGCATATTCCAGCTCATGCTTTAAAAATTCTGGTCCCAGCCTCATTGAGTTCTCATGTTCCTCTGTAACATTCTTGGTTGAATTTAATATTAATTGTGAGAGAGGATATATATGACAGGTTTGTAGAGGTAGGAGATTTGAGCAATAGTATGACCTAGCTGAACCATTAGCCCCTTATATATTCCTGTATCCTCTATTTTATAAAAAAATTATTCTTTCCAATTTTATTCAACTGTGTTGCTTTCAAGAGTTCTCATTGATTAAAATAGTGGCTTATCAGGTAAAGAAGGGAGGGTAGCTGTGATCTAAAGAAGTTCGGTCAGGTCCAAGTAATTTGCAATTTTAGGTTACAAGAACAGAGATTGGTCTGTAGAATTACTGAATGTGACCCAGGAGGTCCAAAGATTTTTAGCTGATTGAAACCTTGATTGAAAATTTTGTAGTAGATGGTTGTCTGAACTTATGCATACGTACAAGGTTTAAAGTGAAAAATAATACACAATAAGGTCATCATGTATTATCATGACAATTATTTACTATGCATATTAACTGTTCATCACCAAGAGAATGTTAACATCATGAGAATACTTGGTTGTGAAATTTTGTAAAACAGAAAACATGAGCTACTCCTTTGTAACATAGCTTTACATGCCCAAATCTGTGAGGTCACACATCCCCACTGTGGGTTTCTGCTTGAGCACACAAAGGAACAAGTAAACTGTAACGTGTTTAATAATAGATTTTAAATAGAATCTGTGACAACATGTTTCATTTTGGAATTTTCATTGATCATCCCTGAACTTGCATTGACCTGTAGTGAATTGACTGAGTGCAAGGAGGGCAAAGAAGGAAGAAATTTACAAAGACTTTTACAACAGTACGACTGTTTTTCCCCATGGTGTAACAAATAACTAGCCTTATCTTATTAATATTATTTTCATAGAATCATAGAATTGGGTTGGAAGAGACATCCAAGATCATCAAGTCCAACACTTAATCCAACACTATCATGATCATGGCACTAAGTGCCACATCCAGTGTTATTTTAAAAACCTCCAGGATTGGTGAATCCACCACCTCTCTGGGCAGACCATTCCAATGCCTGATTACTCGCTCTGTGAAGAACTTTTTTCTGATATCCAGCCTAAAGCTTCCCTGGCAGAGTCTAAACTCCTGCCCTCTTGTTCTGTTGCTGATTGCCTGGGAGAAGAGACTGACCCCCACCTGTCTACAACCTCCTTTCAGATAGTTGTAGAGAGTGATGAGGTCTCCCCTCAGCCTCCTCTTCTCCAGGCTAAACAACCCCAGCTCCCTCAACCTCTCTTCACAGGACTTGTGCTCAAGTCCCTTCACCAGTTTTGTTGCTCTTCTCTGGACCTTCTCCAGCACCTCAATATCTTTCTTGAACTGAGGGGTCCAGAACTGAACACAATACTCAAGGTGTGGCCCCACCAATGCCAAGTATAGGGGAAGGATCACTTCCCTCGTCCTGCTGGCCACACTATTGCTGATATAGGCCAGGATGCCATTGGCCTTCTTGGCCACCTGGGCACACTTCTGGCTCATGTTTAGCCTCCTGTCAATCAATACCCCCAGGTCCCTTTCTACCTGACTGCTCTCCAGCCACTCTGTCCCCAGCCTGTAGCTTATGCTGTCCTTGTTTTGTTCTCCTAACCCTTTGTTGTGTTGTGCTGACAATTCATGTCACTATTAGGATAGAAACACAAAGAAAGGCCTTGAAGAAGCCACAAAATTCTGGTGGAGATGGACTATTACTGAACCTGACGTAATAACGTCTCACTTCACATGAACATTAAGTCCAAATTCAGATCCTGTCTTGTTAACTACCAATTCTCATCACATTCCTAAAAGTCTGAACTCAAATGTACTCTGAAATCAATAGAAACAATTCAGCATAAAATTGGTATAAATGCTCATGTTTAAATTAACATCTGTTATGCTTTATATTCACAGTATCACAGTATCACAAGGTTGGAAAGGACCTCTGAGATCATCAAGTCCAACCTATAGCCCAACCCAACACCAAGCCATCATCTAAACCATGGCACTCAGTCCCTCATCCAGTCTCCCCTTAAACACCTCCAGGGTCGGCGGCCCCACCACCTCCCTGGGCAGCGCATTCCAATGGCCAATCACCCTTTCAGTGAAGAACTTTTTCCTAAGATCAAGCCTAAACCTCCCCTGAAGAAGCTTGAGTCCATGCCCTCTAGTTCTGTCACTGGTCACCTGAGAGAAGAGACCAACCCCTGCCTGACTACAACCTCCTTTTAGGTAGTTGTAGAGAGCAATTAAGTCTCCCCTGAGCCTTCTCTTCTTCAAACTAAACAGCCCCAGCTCCCTCAGTCACTCCTCGTAGGGCTTGTGCTCCAGCCCCTTCACCATCTTCGTTACCCTCCTCTGGACACACTCCAGCATCCTGACATCTTTCCCAAACTGAGGGGCCCAGAACTGTACACAGTATTCAAGGTGAGGCCTGACCAGTGCCGAGTACAGGGGGACGATAACTTCTCTGGTCCTCCTCACCACACTATTCCTGATGCAGGCCAGAATGCCATTGGCCTTCTTGGCCACTTGGGCACACTGCTGGCTCATGTTGAGCTTCCTGTCAACCAGCACTCCCAGGTCCCTTTCTGCCTGACTATTCTCCAGCCACTCTGTCCCCAGTCTATAGCTATGCATGGGATTGTTGTGTCCAAAATGAAGTACCCGACATTTGGACTTATTAAACATCATCCCATTAGAATCAGCCATCTCTCCAGTCTGTCCAGGTCCCTCTGTAGGGCCATCCTACCCTCTAACAGATCAACCCTTCCTCCCAGCTTGGTATTGTCCGCAAACTTGCTGATGATGGACTCAATCCCCTCATCCAGATCATCAATAAAGATATTAAACAGGATCGGACCCAACACCGATCCCTGGGGGACACCACTAGTGACCGGCCGTCATTCATTTCACATATTCTCTTTGAGGAAAAATGAATCCCTTTCATTTTCATCCTGATAATGATTTTTTTTTTTGTAAGAATAAGGAAGGTAATGAAGATTTTCTATTTTCTACAGAATAATTAAAGATTCACGGGGGAGAGAGAGGCATTGTGGAGCGCACTGATTTGGAGGTTCACAAAGAAAATTAAAAAACAGAGTCTGAATCTGCAGTCCAATTAGTATTTATATATTTCATGACAAAATTAACAATTCCCACTGGAGAAGGCCCTGTTTTAGACTATTCATTAGTTTTGCAGAGCTGTTAAGTCCCTGCAGGTATCTAAACTATTTGGACTTGAAGACTCTTCCTCTCAGGTGAGTAAACTCACTTTGAATTAATAGTTAGGTAAGTGAACTTCAGTAACTGCATTCTTTTGCGCTGTTTTACCAGACTAAGTCCTGAACAGTTTTGTAACATGGAGGTAGTAGAGTTGTAGTGTCTATGCTGGTCCTTTGAGCCCCCTCCCACAAAGACCTGTGGAGGCACTCTGACCTGCACTTGCCCTGTTCTTGCTGACTGCTCAGTGATGCTGAGCAGTGCCTCAGGGAAAGTGCCTGGGCTTTTCCTTGCAGTGCTTTGATGCCAGCATTGATGATGTGAAGTCTGGAGAAGCTTTTGGGAACCGCTTCCAAGATAGCAACCCTCCCTCAGCTTTAGGGCTGGTCTTGCTTTCCACCCTCAGTCAAACACCAGCAGAAGTGTGTGTTTTGCTGCTTTTTTCCTTATCCTTCAGAGAATTACAGAGATATATAGGGAAGCAAAGGAGTGTTTGGAATAACATTTAAATAAACTTTTTAATTTTCTATCCTTGTGCTTTCATTTGTCTGTATGGAATCGGAAAATAGAACCTCTGAGCTGAGATATAAAAATCTCTTCAGCATCCCTTCATTCGTTTGGGTACTAGGATGCCAGCAGTCCCCTCAAAGATGAGCTGTGAGTTTCAAAGTCTATAATAACTTTTTCAATGCAGTTATATAATGCCACATGAATCTGAAAGACTACGTTGTGCATTATTTTATTAATTTCAGAGTAAATTTGCCTAACTTGTGGGTATATAGACTACCCTGTCTACTAGTGCTGAAAATCAAGGAGCTCAAATTCAAATAGATGTTTTTTCCACCTTAGTAACAAAGTAACGAAACTTTACTGTCAGTACTTGCACAGACAACTCTTTGCGACATAAGATGATATGTGAAACAGAAGATTATAGTTCATTTTCCTGGAAATCTTTGGGATTTCTGGAGAAAACATTTATTTTATTGACAAGGCAGAGAGATGAAATACAAATAAGAAATGTACTGGCAGAGCTGCAGTGCTGCGATGTTGCTGTTTTTTTATATATACTTTATTTTATATATACATTAATATATATATTTTATATATATTTTCAGTGAATCAGATTTATAGATTCTAGAGAATGCATGGATGTATGTACAAGTCAGAAAAACAAATAAATACATTTAAAATTGGTGTTTAGGTTTTTAGACAAATTTTCCTCTGTCTAAGATACTAAAGACTCGGGAGACCCAGGAATATAGCTTGAAAGAACTTCTCAGCTCATGCTGTCACATCTATGTAGAATAGATGTATGTGATACTCTACTCTGCCACACCATATGTGATGGCTAAATCTCATGTTGCTACACCAGTTTTATACCAGATCAAAATCTAGCCCTTGGCATTTTCAAGGAAAAGCATTTGCATATTTACCCGGGCTCAAAGAAATGTCTTTATAGCATGAGTCACAGTCTGCAGCTTGATATTGATAAAATATCTTGTAATTTAGCCACCCTGAAATATTTGCCATCTTTGTTGCATGTTTTCTCATGGTTTTAAAGAGCTCTCTGATTAATATCTGAGCCTTGATCCCTATTACTTGAGAATAATTATGGTAAAAATGTCAAAATACATGGTCTAAATTAATTTCTAGATTAAAAGTAATCTTGGATATTTTCTGCTGCAAGTGAACATTCTATTAACAATTTTCGTTACCTTTAGACTTCACGTGGTAACAAAATACATTCTTATTTCTATACTTCATGTTGGCGGTGTCGCTTCTGTGTACTGTGGGTGCTGGTAACAAGTCAACACTTGACAGCTGTTGCCATGCAGCAGGATCTTAGATAACACAGATATTTCCTGTTCAGTTGGGGATGCCACTGTGTGGGAACTGCCCATGAGTACTTGCATGTGATGCCAACCATTCCAACTGCTTTTCAAGCTGGTATTTGAGATGCCACTTATAGGCTGAAGATTCTCTCATTCTATTTCTGGCTTTCCATTGACTCAGGGACAAGGAAGTTGGCTAGTTTTTTCTGTCCCTCATTATCTCTAACTTCTAAGTAGATTTAGTAATTAAGACCAGCCACTAACTTTTTTACTAAAAATATCATTTATCTGGAAATACTGATCTCACAAAAAGAAGATTTTCTTTTCCAAAACTTTTACCATAAACTGAAAACACTTTTGCAAAAAACTTTCACTAGAAGAAAAACATTTCTCCTCTGAAACAGGATTTCTAGTCAGAGGAGTAAGTCTTGCAGTTACAATACTCCTTTAGGCTTTAATATTTCTTTACTTATGCAAACTATAATGTTCCAGAAGAAGCAACACAGAGAGCATAAACTTCCTTGTAGGTTTAATGCCATTCCGTGCAAGGTCACTGGTTTGTATTTTTTGTGTCTAAATGAGTGTAAGACACTTTGAAAGCCGTGAGTTGCGATAAAACCACAAAAGGGAAAATATCAAAAGTGTGATGTTTCAGAGAATGGAAGAACCATTTACTTCCACGTACCTTCAATATTTATTTTGAGAGGTAATTAGTGCATGTAAACTACAAGTTTTAGTGTTAAATAATTATGACTTCAGAAATGATAATAGCATCTTTTGTCACCTGAAATCTGAAGTAGAAATTGTTCCTCCATGAATAGAACTGAGAATCCTGACTGTAGATTTAAAATTGGTGCCTATCGAGAGGACAAATGCCTTGTAAGCTCAATAAGAACTACGTTCCTGGTCATGAAATATCTGCACGCTTTTTTGTGCTACTTGTGCCATCTGTAATACTTTACTGATTTTCTCAGGTTGGAAGTAAATCTGAAAGACTCAGCAACAAGCTAACTTGGAAAAGGTCTGACAAAATCACTGTAAAAGTCATTAAACATTTGTGTGATCCTAAGCCAGACGGTATTTTTTTATAGTGAATAAGTTTGGTGCTTCTGGAGCTGGCAGAAATTTTGCTGAAGCAAGAGTAGGATCTAACGATGAACTGGAGATGAACTTTTACATTATTCTCAAGGAAGAAGTGTCAGGTGCCCTTGGATTGACAGAGCCAGGGTGGATTAGCGACCAGAGTCTGAGGCATGTGTGGGAGATTCCCACTCCTCCCAGACTGTGGAAGCTAGCTGCATGGGTGTTCACACTCCTTCTTGTGTCACTGTCACCACAGGGTGGGGTGCTAGCAAGGGATGATTTCCATCTGGGCATGAACAGACACAGTTCCTGCTGAAAATAGAGCTGAGCAGGAGTTTTTATTGCAGTATTTAACAGAGGGCAAAATGCTTTTCTTGTAAAATTGAAGATTTCTCCGGTGAAACACTGATTTCCCTGAAAGATTTTACTTTACAGAAAAAAAAAGAGAAAATTTTCCATTTTCAATATTCACAAGAAGGAGTATTTTAAATTTTGATTGGACCAAAGACATTTTCTGCTATTCATTTTATAAATTTTTTTTCCATTTTTTTTTCTGTTGCCATAAGTGGTTTATTCTCTCCCTCTGTCTATTCCATATTGCAAATCTGCCTAAATCATGTAGTGATATGCTGAGTGAAGAAAACTGAAGAAAATTTGGAGGTAGCAGTACAAACATATGACGTGTGAGGATGTTGAATTAACTTGAATAGTAAGCTGAAAATGAAGAATGAAAAATTATATAATTAGATTAAAAATGGTGTGATGTTCCCATAATTTGAAACACACAATTTGCAGAATTTCTATTTTGCCACATTTTTTAGAGTTTTTAAAATTTTTTTCTTATACAAAGATAAACGTTAAAGTACTCTATGAATTCATTGTTTTAAGAAAGAAATGGTTAAGAGGTTAGATGTGCCAGCATAATTAGTAGACTTTCTTTGTATTAGGCTGATTTGAGAGCTATTCCCTTGAGTACTTTACAGAGGAACATTCAAGTGTCTTCAATTACAGTAAATGGCCCAGGACTCTCTGGCCCCTCCTGGCAGCCTTAGTGTTTGAGTGCAGAGATAAGGCAGTGAGTTACTTCAGTATAATTAGGAAGCAACGCCATTCTGAGTAATGCCAGGGAGAGAATTGTTTCTGCGGCACTTTGGCACCGTTAGCTTTCAGTGGGAAAGCTCAGTGTTGGTGTTGAAGCCGGCATGGGATGACATCCTGCGTAACAAGTACGTGCAAGTGTATTTCCCATACCCAGCCTGTAGCAGCGTGCTTACCATATGCTGCTTTTGGGGTGCTGGGGATGCCTAACAGGTTAGTGGCAGCTATCAGCTGTGTTCGTTCTCTCAGCCAGGTGTTCGTGGTGAGGGCTTCGTTCCTTGGCATTCACCATCTTCTGTGTTTTCTATCACGCTGCATGAAGCATTGTTGCTGGCAGCCTGTCGTGTAAGCATTTCGGTCAGTATTTAAACGAGTGCTTGTTTACATGCCTTAAGCGCAGCATCCCTATTAAACCCCATGAAGGAGGGGCAGAGTTTTCTTAGTCATTTTAGACAATTGCAACAATTCAGCAGCTAAAGAAGGCTCAACAAATATTCTTGTTGTTCTATGGAATTTTTTACATCCGTTTTCACTTCCACATGTCTGAATAGGAAGAAAATGATTTTGTTCTGATTCAGAATAATTTACCCATTACTGTGTTTATGACACACTTTGATACTAAAACTGGGGTTGAGAGTGGAATGCAAGAAGGGCGTTGTTGCAAATGAAGTAATTCATTCAAGAACAAAAAGCGGAATACAGGGTTATTTTGCTAGAATCTTGCAGCAAATAAAACTGGACAGAATGAAAGAATAAACAGTTCTGTGTGCCTTTAACAATGGCTTTTTTGGGGCATCATTGCTTTTCATTTGCAAACAAAACCCATCAAAGAAGAGAAACAAGATTAAACAGAAGAGAATTAATTTCCATTTACCAAATATTTTATCAATTATAGGCTATTCATACAGTTATGAGAAAGTACAATATAATCCTAAAAGGAGAATTAACTTGGCTTTATATAAAGAAAACAAATTTTACTGGGAACACCGGGCTTGTGTTGCAGCAAATGCTCAGAGAGAAGCTGACAGTAATGCTCAAAGGTAAGCAGAGAAGATGACAGCTAATTGCAGATGTAGGAGGGAAGTGGCAGGCTAGGAAGAGTTGTTTCTGCTTCCTAGGTGTGAGAAATTTTTGTTGTGTTGGGTTGGGCCATTCAAGGGTTGTCTCAGCATACAGTGGTTCAGACTCATTTTTCCAAGGAGGTGTTGTGTTCATGTCACCAGCATCATAGCAAAGATATTTTGGAAGTGTTTGAGAACAGTCTAATTTATCCTTCACATGCGCACAATGACACTACTACACAGAGATTTTTCATATTAATTTCTGCTTGTTCTAATTCTGACAATGAATCTCCCAAAGGTTCAATTTTTATCATTAATAATGTTTTTCTGTGCTATTTTCTCTGTTCATGGCACACGAAATAATGAGAGACCTGTGTCAACCCCACGAAATAGTGATCAGTGGCTCATGGCCTCCAGGAACAGTACTGAAAGTAAAGCACAGAAAGGGACTTCTAGCATTTATTTATCCGTAGTATCCCTCTTGAGAAAAATATTCCCAGCAGTATGTTTTGAATTCAGCTTGAAGCAAGCTAGTGTGGAAGATGAGATCAGAAACTGAGAATGAAAAGTAAGGATTTTGTCTCACTGGCAGTCCCCTCTGCTGGTTCATATCATCATGTGACATGGTATCTTACATTGCATGTACATTGAAAATTTTTATTTTGGGTTCCAGCATTGGACTTTCATTTTTTTTCCCCTTCTGTGTCATTTGAGCAAAACCTTCTGTTTCCCCTGGTGATTCTCTGTCAGAAAGATCAGGTTAAAATTCAAATTTAAAAATCTGCAGTCAGTTCTGTGAGCAGCTCCTACCTCTCTGCTGATCAGGTATCATGACCTGATGCCACAGCCTACCGACAGGAAGTGGTATCTGTATGGGGTCAGCACGACAGCATTGGTAACTGCAACAGTGGAATACGCCAGGGAACTAACAATTTCACCATCAGGAGTTGCTAGTAGCACAGTTGTTGTCCCCACTGCATTTTGTAAACAACCACTCCAAACACTCTGTTTTGGAGAGCACAAGAAAATACCTTGTAGCAGGTTTTGTAAAACAACAGTTAAGAGACTCTTGCAAGCAGGAGCAGGTAGAAGGGTATGACAGGATCTCAACTGAGAACCACAGTAAAGTCTTTCAGGAAATTGCTTGAGACTTTCGTGCTTAAACCAAATGGGAACCTCTCAGCTGTGAGGTGGTATAGGATATGCATGAGTTGCAAGCAGCGGTAAGCATTGGTTAGAAAGTGGATGAGCACAGGCTCTGTAGGTGCCCTGATGCAAGAGGCACAGGCTCAACACAGGCAATTAGGGTATATTATAGCAATGCACTTAAGAAAAGACAACTTAGCGATGGCTTGTGGCAGTGTTTTTGATCTCCTCTGCAGCTTTCATTACTGTAAAGAAAACAAAATATATAGTTTTTATTTGTTGTTTTTTAAAATGCTGAATAAAATTGTGTATGTTTACCTAAAAAATGATGTTAATGTTTTCTTTGACCTATTCTGGCAACAAGTGGTTCTTTGAATGGGAGTTGCAAACTTGATCTTCAGGTACCACAACAAAAAAGAAACCTGTAGGTAGTTTACTGACTTGAATAAGGCAGTTGGTCTTCTAATGACATCTAACCAAGCTCTCTGGAGAAATACTCCAGTATATTAGCTATGCTCTCCTTTGCAGTGCTACTGTTATATCTGAATTTTTTCCAGCCTCTCCTTCGTCTAGATTATTTGCAAGAAATAGGCTTTCATCTTTCTCAGTACACCAGAGCTGAACATCGTCATAACAGTTGCCATTCTGTTTTATATTAGTATTGTATGATACCATCTCTATGCGTTTGCATGTGTGTGTAACACCATAGCATTCAGTGAGACTACAAAAGGGAGCCTAGCAAACATGTCTTTTGCACTTGATGCTCTCTTTGAAAGTGTAGTGGCAGAAGGCATAGGAAAAAAACATCTGAATTCTGACAGCTCAATATCAATTATTATAAAATTACTTGTAGTTTTCCAAAAGTGTATTAATTTCCCACATTTTATGTTGGTCGTGTGAACTCTACATGGCCCTTCAGCATCCTGCAAATGCAGTACACTGTGGAAAAATACTATCTTTCTCCAGCTCATTAGCACAGGCAGCTAGATGCCCACCTAGTGTTCGGTGTGACATTTTGTTAATGATGTCAGAAGTGTTTTGTATTTTAAGTTGTATGTATTTCCTAGTACACCTTTAAAAATATAATATATTTTCTGACAAAATACAACAAATGAAACTGGAAATACTGGTTAGCAGCTTTTGAAAGTAACTTGTGACATTGTTTCTGATGCAGTTCTTAAAGTCTTAAAATTAAGATAATAACGATACTTTCAAGAATGCTGAGATTATGCTTGTAAATATGATATACAGCTGTTTTTTTTTTAGTTATTCGTTGATTATTTATTTAGATGCTCAGTACTGACTTTTACTTGAAAAAGTTGTCTGTCCTGCTAGGTTCTACCATGAGCCAAGACTGGCTCTTGAGAGATACATAGCAAAACTCAGAAGACAAAGACAAGTAAATGTCTTAAAAGAATACGCTATTGTCAGCAACTGTTTAGTAATTACGGTTGTTACACCAGTTATGTACATCAGGCAATATTCTTTTCAGAAGTATTGACTATTGGAAATACACGTCCTATTTGCTAAACAGAACAATAAATTTGTGAAAACCAGGATGTCAATAGTGTAAAAGAAATTTAAAATTCCTGCTGAATAGTTTTACTATTAATGCAATGGCAGCTTGTACTATTTCAGAAATGTACCAGTCTACTAGCAAGAACCTTTGTTGGTATATCTCATCAATTATTTACCGAATCTGTGAACTTCTGAAACAACAATTCCCTAAAATTATGGAGATTTCTTGGCTGTTGTTTTAACTCTGAAGAAAGATACTAAGAGCTCAAACACTGATATGGACCCTAAGTGTTGCATTGAAAGCAACTTTGTGCTACTGTGCAAAAACTACTTATCTGAACTTTTCATACTACATGTTAATCCTCGGAGTGTGTGGGGGGTTTCCCCTCAAAGACATGTGGATTAAAGACAGCTACAACTCTGGTTTCTCCAGTTGACCCCTAAGATTAAGCAAAGGCGATAGTCGTACAAAAGAAGATAACTGATAACAGAGCTCAAACTACTGTTAGACTCACTACCCGATACTTGGTGATACAAAACTTTACCATGAAGGAACTAGTTTGCATGGGAAGGTACCAATGTTTATTCATGAAAGAAGTGATCTCCCTATGTTGAATATTGTGTATCTTTAATGATGAGCTATGCTCCTTTTTTTTGACGGACACACTTTTAAACCAAGTTCTAGACAGTATTTTACCAAAAGCAAAGCTAATGAGCTGTTCGACTGCTTTTCATCAAGAAAACTTAAAAAAAATGTTTTAAAAAATTATGTGTTGTGAAGTGTTGCCTATAAGAGTGATTAGAAGGAGCCAATATCATTAAAATACATAAATCGAGATGCTGCAAAGATTTCTCCCTCCTCTCTTTCGTGTTTTGCTGTAGCTTTGTTTTTAAATCACTCTGAATTTATTACATAACCATACAGAAGTTCTGTTTGCTCTGTCCATCTCATTTTAATTTTTAATTGTGTTAGTTTCTAAAATGTTAAAGAAGTATTTAATTAGTGGTGGGACCCAGATGGAGCATTGAGATCTACAGCTGAATTGTTAACACACTAGCATTAAGAGCATCATGGTAACTTGGCATTTGGTGAGGAAATTAAAAAAAAATTCCAGCCTCTCACTTACCGATACGAAATGAAAATGTTAACTCTCCTGTCAAGCATTGAATTGCACCAACAAATGAAAAGGTGTTAATAAGGAAGGTTATTGAGCAGGGTGACTTTTCTAGCTGAGAAAAACAGGATGTATTTATGCTTCATTTCCAAATGTAGTTCTAGAGAACAAGTAGATAGCAAAAGGACCGTATGTTCAAAAAAAGAGCTGTGAGATCCTGCGTGGCATAATGACAAGTGTGGGAAGACGTATTTATTAAAAAAAAAAAGGGTGAGTAAATATTCACAGAGAAAAGTGGATTGGAACTCTTCTAAAGGTTAGGACAACTCTCCCTAGGCTATTTGTCTTTGTTTCTCTCTGCATCCATTTCCTTTGAAACATAAGGTGTCATTTGTCTCATTGGACTTTCTGACTATATTGGACCTGAGTTCAACAGTCACTGGTAGGTCACTCATGGTGTAGATAAACCTGCTGCAAAAGACAGGATTTTGTTTGGCAATACTTCTGAGTAAGTAATTTGACTGATTCACTCCTAAGCATTATCATTTTTATTCTCACTGCTGGAGGGGAGGTTGGAGTGACAGTGTGCTGTGAACGCAGGGTGATGAATGCAACTTCAGACAGTGTTCACTTTCTTGCGTGAATTGTGGAAGACAGAGTCTCAGCTTTTAGTGACACAAACAGATATGAACTTTGATCTTGGGCAGTATTGTTAACCTGTATTAAATGACTTTGTTATCCTATTCCCACTTCTTGGGAAGACTTCATACTTCTTCGGCAATCTTGGCAAGAAGTGAAAGCATAAATGATAGCAGGCAATGGGCAAGGTAGAGGGTATATCTGAGGAATGTGTATTACTGGTATTACTGTGCTAATCTGCACAAGTTTGAGTTGCAGTTACTTGTGCTCTGCTGCCTTTGAAAATAAATATAGATATATTCCTTCTGTTTCTTTTACACTCTCTATTTATCGCCAACATAAAAATTTGGAGAAAGCAAATTCTGATGCCTCCCTTAAGTCAACAAAACAGTTATATGCAAACTGTGCAGTCCCTGGGATTTTAGTCCTTATTCACTGATGAAACACCACAATCTAAACCCAGTTAGTTAGCCAGCATGAAGCAATTCAGGAGGAAAAAAAACCCTTTCTATACAGAATTATATTTATGACAGCAACCTATTTTGGAGACAGAGAACCTCATGGCAGGTATGTGTTCTATGCAGCAAAGACCCAGTCCTTAACTAACCCTACTGAATCCAAAACAAACAAAACATCACTATCTTTTTAAACTAGGTTTCCAAGTATATGTTTTGGTGATGGCCTGGGGAGAAAAAGGCGATTGTGTCTAGTCTGTTCCTTGTAGCAAATGTTCTTCATCTAATATCAGTACACCTTCTACCTTGTGAAAGCTCTTACAGATTCTGTACGCACCAAGGTACCAAAGCAAATAAGAACACAGTAGCAAGAGTCAGTAAAGGATTTCTGATGCTCAGCTTGTGACTAAATTTGATTTTAAGCCAACTTCATATAACATTGAAGTTTAACCTTACCCTGTAAGATATGGGCAGGCTCTTCTAAAGTGCTAATGGAAGATAATCGTGTAGGTGAGTTGTTTAACATAATGCATTTGGAACAATCAATCAGGATTGGTTTTTTGTGGAGAACTAGGGCTTTTCACACAAAATCTGTAATGAAGTGTCTTTCTGTTAAAAATTTTAATGTCTTTTTAAGTGAAAAAAGAACATCCCCACATTGAAATATAGTTGGATATGCTTCAGTGGTGACTCACCAAAGCTACTGTTCAGTTACATCATGTCCTTCTCTCACATGCACTGGATTCCCTGTCATAGCTTCAGCTACCACTAAGCAGCAGAAGCTAGAAGGCTGCTCCATAGTTTTACGTATTAGTGATAGGAAAGTTTATGAGTCTTCATAGGACGTGGAATATGAGGAGGAACATGAAGATTTTATACTGTAACTCATACAGAAGAACCAAGATGGTTCTGATGAAAAATATTTGGATTTTAACTGGAGTGTTCCAGCTCTTGAGTCATCGTTGAAAAGTTCAGGATTTCAAAAGATACAAAAGAATATTGCTCATACTAATGCAGTCATATCTTTTCTTTTTATATGTAAAGTCAGCTCACTGTGGGCCAGGCTGTTAGCTCTGTGAAAAACAGTTATGCGCATAGTGCTGAGTTATCATTGATATGTGTGGTATGTCTATTTTTATTGCTCTGCTTTCACCCTCAACAGTTTTGTGAACACACGGCCATTACTTTGCAACTCTTTCTGTTGTGACTCTCTGTAAAGATGCAAAGGCTACTGAGTTTCTGTACAGAAGTATAGAGACCTTCTGTAAAATCATTATTTAGCTGTAGCTAGGCCACCTATTGTTTACTTATTGACAAGACTGTTTTTAAGCAAGATACATCAGAGAAAAATGTTAGTGATGGAGTCAACCTATTCATAAGAGATTCTCTGGATAACTACTGGTGCTACAGATGGGATTTTAGAAGTTTACATTCGTGGTATGAATTATACAGGTCTTTCTTTGCACTGAGCATAAAATGAATCTAGTATGACTGTTTCAGAGGTAAGCCTCTATTTTTGTTCAGCTAAATCTCACAGTATGTGTGAATGCTTAAGATTTTGTTTAATAGGCAATAGGAGAGAATAGGTACTCAGGGGATGTGTGCATGTGTGTGTGTATATATAAAAGGGGAGAAATAACAAGCTAAGGACTGAGGTAGGCTGTAGAGAGAAAATCAGTAGATTTTCTTACAAAGGAAATCACACAAGTGGGTTTGTGACCAGCTGCCACTAATGAACAGTTACATTAGCTATTATTAACTATAATGTGGATGTTTCTCTGAGTAACTTCTCAAAATCTGCCCTTGAAATTTAAAGAAAATTCTGCAAGGAATAAAAGATCAAACAATAAATAGGTCTGGGATGGTTGAAAGCAAAAGGAAAGAGAGGAAAAATGGGAGAAAGGATAGAGCAAAATGGGTCAACAAATGGTGAGACAGAATGTGAAATTTCACTCCTACATCTCTTAAGAGATTATGAGGTTTAACTGAGATGGGAATGGATGGTATAACAGAGTAGATTAATTGAAATGTCATGAGCGTAACAAATTATCACACAAGTTAGAATTGTCTATTTTTTTTTTTCTGGAAGATTTCAGATACGGTTTTCGTTGAGCCATGTGTAAAGATTTTTCTGCATTTTATGACAGACTTTCTGTCCAAATTATGCAAAGAGACACTATTTACTACTTAACACTTACTTGGAGCATTGAAAAAGTCCAGAGTCTTCTTAATTCATATTAGGATTTAAACCTGTACCACCTTAATCTGTGGCTCGACAACATGATTTAATCATTTTGGCACAGGATACTCAGGGATTTCACATAGTTTATCTAAGTGATCATGAGACGATCGAATTCTTAGTTCTTGGAAGAGTAAGGAGGGGGTCAGCAGATCTGTCACCTAGGACTCCCAGAGGGCAGACTTCAAATTCTTTAGAAGGCTTCTTCATAAAGTCCAGTGGGAGACAATTCTAAATGACAAAGGAGCCCATGAGGGCTGGATGCTCCTCAAGAGGGAAGTTCTGGCAGTGCAAGATCAGGCCATCCCCGTGTGTCGTAAAGTGAGTCGGTGGGGAAGAAGGCCAGTTTGGCTTAACAGAGAGCTCTGTATTGGTCTAAGGAAAAAGAAGAAAATATATGAGCTTTGAAAGAGGGAGCAGGCATCTCAGGAGGACTACAAGGAGCAGGTGAGATCATGTAGGTAAAAAATTAGTGGGGTTAAAGCCCAACTAGAACTCCATCTGGCCAGTTCAGTGAAAGACAACAAAAAATGTTTCTTCAAGTATATTAACAACAACAGGAGGACCAAGGAGAATCTCCCTCCCTTATTGGATGCAGGGGGAATGTCAGTAACAAAGGAAGAGGACAAGGCAGAGGTACTTAATACCTTCTTTGCTTTGGTCTTTAACAGGAAGGTAAGATGTTCTCTGGGCTCCAAGCCTCCTGAACCAGAAGACTGTGAAGGTGAAGCCACAATGTTCCGAGAAGACTTGGTTAAAGACCTACTTGGCCAATTAGACATCCACAAGTCTTTGAGGCCAGATCGGATACATCCGGGGATATTAAGGGAGCTGTCAGAGGTCCTTGCCAAACCCCTTTCCCTCATCTATCAACAGTCCTGGCTGACTGGGGAAGTGCTGCTCAACTGGAGAATGGCAAATGTATCTCCCTATTACAAGTAGGGTCAGAATGAGGATCCAGGGAATTAAAGGTCTGTCAGCTTGACCTGGGTACCAGGGAAGGTCGTGGAGCAGATCATATGAATGCTAACACACAGCACATGCAGGACAGCCAGGTGACCAGACCCAGTCAACATGGATTTATGAAAGGCAGGTCCTGCCAGACCAACCTGATCTCCTTCTATGACAAGGTTACCTGGTTAATCGATGAGGGAAAGGCTGTGGATGTGGAGTACCTGGACTTTTGTAAAGCCTTTGACACCGTTTCTCACAGTATTCTGCTTGGACAGGCACACCTTCTGCTGGATAAAAAAACTGGCTGGACGGCCGGGCCCAGAGGGTGGTGGTAAATGGAGTTAAATTCAGTTGGAGGTCGATCACGAGTGGTGTTCCCGGGCTTGAGTGCTGGGTCCAGTGCTGTTCTATGTCTTTATTAATGATCTGGATGAAAGGATTGAGTGCACCCTTAGCAAGTTTGCAGATGACACCAGGCTGGGTGACAGTGTTAATCTGCTTGAAGGAAGGGAGGCTCTGCAGAGGGATCTGGACAGGCTGGATCAATGGGCTGAGACCAACAGGATGAGTTTTAACAAGACCAAAGGCTGAGTCCTGCACTTGGGACACAACAACCCCATGCAACGTTACAGGCTTGGGGAAGACTGGCTGGAGAGCTGCCTGGAGAAGAAGGACCTGGGGGTGTTGATTGACAACTGGCTAAATATGAGCCAGCAGTGTTCCCAGGCGGCCAAGAAGGCCAATGGCATCTTGTCCTGTAGCAGAAACAGCATGGCCAGCAGGACCAGGGAATTTATTGTACCTCTGTACTTGGCACTGGTGAGGCCACACCTCGAGTAGTTTTGGGCCTCTCTCTACAATAAAGACAATGAGGTGCTGGAACGTTCAGAGAAGTGCAACGAGGCTTATGAAATGGCTGGAGAAGAAGTCCTACGAGAAGCAGCTGAGGGAACTGGTTTTTTTTTAGCTTGGAGAAGAGGAGGCTGAAGGGAGACCTCATCGCTACCTGAAAGGGGGCTGTGGCAGAGTGAGAATTGATCTCTTCTCTCAAGTGACAGGTGATAGTACAAGAGGAAATGGCCATAAGTTGCACCAGGGGAGATTCAGACTAGATATTAGGAAGATTTTCTTTACAGGAAGGGTGGTTAGGCACTGGCAGATGCTGCCCAGTGAGGTGGTTGAGTCACCATCCCTTGAGGTGTTTAAAAAACAGGTAGATGAGTTTTTGAGCAGATGATGGGTGTGGTTGGACTCTATGATCTCAAAGGTCTTTTCCAAGTGGAAGATTCTGTAATTTTAAGGCAGAATTATGCTCATATCTGTTTGTAATCCATGCAGAAAGAATGTACTTCAAAGGAAGGTTCAGGGTAGAAAACTATTGTAAATCTTTGAAATTCCTTCCTTTATGTCCTGGTTTTGCACCTGATTATAGAGGGAGATTAGCAGGGTGACTAAGCTGTCCAGGAACAGGTGTCTCTCTGCACCAGGAACACCTCTACTTCAAGATGAATAGGTGGCAGAGGAACATATCCAGGCTGGGTCTGCAGCATCACTAACAACTGTCTCTCTATGGAGCTGCTCCACTGGGACAACCCGACGCAGCTGCCTATTGATGCAGTCTCTGCTTGTGTAACAGATGGTTTGAAACAAGGACTTGAAGTAAATTTTTGCTCTCCTGTGTGACTACAGTTTCTAGAACACAGGGTTCTACTCTGAATCTCCACTATTTGATTCCCTAATATAATAGAACAGTTTTCTTAAGGAAAGTCTGCATGATTATTTGGTGGGCAAGTGTCTCTCTTGCGAAGTCAGATGCCCTCATTAAGTTGGGTGTGAAACATGAATTTGAAATTGTCAAGTACATCCTCAAAGACTGCCTTACACAATTGCTTTTTAAATCACAATTCCCTTCAAAAACCTTCAGAAAACATTGTTTTGCTTCAGAATAAACCAGGATATCAGAAACTGTAAATAGTACCATCAGAGATGAAGAACATTTTTATGTATCTTCTTTCAGTGGATTTTTGTTTTCAAACAGTTTGTTGTCAACTTGTAGGAAACTACCTGTTACTGATAAAATACATCACTAAATAATAGTATACCTTAATTAGTGGCATAAGAATAACCAAATAATGGAAAATAATGTTATGGTTGCAGAGGGCCCTTATTTGCAAAGTATGCCTTGCAAACCGTTTTCTTGTAGGGTACACCAGAGGATTAATCTGTAAGTTGACTTTTATCTTTGCTATAACAACATTGCAACACTTTGACCTTGCAGTGCTCTACTAAAATAACAGTGTTAGGGCTGCAATGTTTGGAAAATCGGAAGTATTGTATTTACACTCTTAGCTACTGAAATGGACAGAATTTAACTGGGTTAGATAAGAATACACATTGTACTGAATACAGGACCAGTGATTTCAGAGAATAAATATTGTATTTTAGGTAATTTATGAAGCTTTGAAAACCTCACCAAATGATCAGTGAATTTCATTATTAAAGTTGGAATAGCACCTAATACCCAGCCTATAAAATTCTCTTTTTGGGTGTAAAATTCTAGATACGCTATTTCTGTTCAGAAGTGGACTGGATCAGAAAGGGAAAGCAAAGTGTGTCTCCCTAAAAAAACGTTGACTTGTTTTAAATTGCTTTGTTTGATAGTGCTGGTGTCATCTGTTGGCTTGTATCTGCTTCAACATATTCTCACTGAGTACAAATGCTCAAGGTCACGTTTGTGATGATTGAACTGCTCCCCTGTGTTTTACTCAGGCTGCAGTCATTTCAGAGAATGATAGTCTGGAGACAAAATGATTGTTCCCCATAGGTTGGCCTGACAATGTTTATTATGTAGTGTCAACTGAGAGATAAAAAAGTGATGCAATAATACTCACCCCCAAAAAATACAGAAAAGGAGGCAGGGAGGAGGAGGATTTCTTTCAGCAGCCTGGTTTATTGCACAGCTGTAAATCAGCCATTCTGGTTTAATGCAGAAGCAGAGAACTGCACTGGGACACGAAAAAGCAGATCTAGGGAAATGTGGCTTTCATGATGCCAGCATATTATGAAATGTCAAATTTGTCTTTTCTTGAACAGATTTGCAATTGGAAATTCAAAGGGATATGCTGTCTGAATGTATCATAAATGCAGTTTTTTCCTCACTAGTCTGTACCAAGTACCCTACGCATCTTCTGGCTCCAAAGGGATGTTGCCAGGACAGGTCCAAGGAGAATGTGAACTCCCTGACTCTTCTAGTCCTGTTTATCAGCGTTTCTTGGCATCAGTGTTTCTTTCTCTCTGTGGAGGGCCAAAGGGACTCTCTCTTGGGATCTCATGATCAGATGTCTGTGGAAGCTTGCTGTGAGTTCTTTGCAACCAAATGTTATCAAATCCACGGGAAAAACTTGTCCAGGGAAGCTAAAGAAAGAATGCCTATATACATGAACATTGCCTAGAAGAGGATCCTGGCATCATCTTCTCGTCTTTCTGTGCCACTGATTTTCAACTTGATTACATTGTCCGTTAACCCTCCAGGTCTTCTCTCACGGGGCATCACATTTGCCTTGGGTTGAGTTAACAAGAGGACACCTCTAGTTAAGTTTCCATACTGTGATCCATAACCCTATGCTATTGCTCGCTGAGGACATCTTCCCTTTCCTGTTGTTTCCCTTCATCCTTCTGCAGATCGTAATGACTTGCAACCATGCTATACACTAAACTGAGGTATGTGCAATATTCATGGAAGTAATGCAGAGGTCCCCAGGATTCAGTACTAGACACTATTCAATCTATTCATTGTTTCTAGGAAAACACGCTAATAATTTACTACAAATTTCTCCTGTAAACACTAATCTAATGACTGTTGTCATTAGCATATGAATAAGGTGTGCATGAATAGATCAAGAACAATTCAGCTAAAAGAAGTGGTGCCAGTGGAAGAACAGCAAAAGGAAGTCCACTACAGCAGACAAATTTACTGATCTTTGTCTCAGTTAAAATGGATTAATGGCAGATATTATACTAACAGGTATAAATCCTGTGATCTGGACCATTGTAAGTCCTGGTATCTTTACAGGTGAATTCAACCATTTTATTGCAGATACTGAAGAAAAAATTTATCCAAGTCAGGCCTAAGTCACTTGTAGATTAAATAACATTGTAATTTCAGTGTACAAAATGACACAGAAGCAATGACAAAACACAAACTACCACAGTAGCAAATCATAAATACACTTAATTTATTATACTTCGACATAGTAAATTAAAAGAAAACTAATTCTTAAATATGGGTCAAACTAGTCAAAGTTTTGTACAAATTCTTTTTTTAAAAATATAGTATAACATCATTTAGCTTTTTAGGAAAAAAAAATTCTTTAATTTTAAATATTTTATATTCGTTTGGATTTATTTTCCCATCACTACCACCACTGTCCCAATATCTTTGTTTTGAAGTGAGTTTTTTTCTCCATGATTTCTTAATCTCTTTACTCTCCTCAGGCAGTCTGTGCAATGAAATTTTTAAAAAATATTATTTCCCTAGATTTAGCCAGTAACTGATGTATCTGGGAATCCATATTTAGCCTCACCAGTTTGGAAATTTAGTGTGGTATATCAGGAATGTGGCTGACTTGGAAACCTAAATGCAGGTCCCAGTGCTCCCAGATATTCACAGGCAGGCTTTTTGCCTGTGAGATGTCTCTATTTTAACGACTTCTCTTCTTCATATTCAACCGAATTTCAAAATAGACACAAAAGTAGCCAAATAAATAATAAATAGGTTAACTTTCTGCCCTAGCCAATACTACTTTTCTTTTTTTTTTGTTGGTTTTTTTTTGTTTTCGTTTTGGTTTTTTTTTGGTTTTTTTTTGTTTTTCTTTTTGTTTTTCTTTTTTTTTGTTTTCCTTTTCCTTAATTTTTATTTTTATTTTTATTTTTATTTTTATTTTTATTTTTATTTTTATTTTTATTTTTATTTTTATTTTTATTTTTATTTTATTTTTATTTTTATTTTTATTTTTATTATTTTTATTTTTATTTTTATTTTTATTTTTATTTTTATTTTTATTTTTATTTTTATTTTTATTTTTATTTTTATTTTTATTTTTATTTTTATTTTTATTTTTATTTTTATTTTTATTTTTATTTTTGTTGTGAATCCTGTCAGAACTGAAATGCAGTTGTGGTCATTGCATCAAGTCAAACTACCCATCGAGGTGGAAGACAAATACACCTGTTAAGGCATCTCATCTCTACTCTGTGTGACTGATGTAAATTTATTCTAGTTGCATTTGCTTCCTTTCATCTTGCAAAATTTCATCAGGAGCAGGACAAAGCAGGGTATTTCCTCAACGTCACCTTTTCTGTAAAGCATGTTGCACTCAAATGAAGCTGTACAAGGTACTGCCATATATTCTTCACACAGCTTCTGCAGCATCGATTTGTCATCCTTCAAGAAGAGTTAAAAAGAACAACATAGAGAATACACGGGGTATGACAATGTAGCATTAACACAGAGGTTTCCCTAAAGCAGCAGAGTTAACTGACATCTGTGAGGGTTATTTTTGCAAAAGCTCAATTTTTTTAGCATTTATTTCCCACATATGTTACTGGAAACTGAATTAACATTATTCATGAAAGTGACCTTATTTCAAGTTATTAGGTCTTTGGCTTACTTCAGTACCAGCAATCATACACACAAGAATGAATGGATCTTTCTTTTAATTACTTTCTAACAATAGAGATCACAAAAAGGTTTTTAGAGGTAGGATTTGATTTCTAGCAAGAAAGAAAAAATAGTGAAAAGCTTTATAACTTTATATTTTTCTGAGTTCCTCACCAATGTTTCTTCCCAGACTAAACGTAACTATTGTCTTTTTAGTCAGATGTTCAACACTAGAGAAACACTTTTTTGCCTATATTATAGACTATTTATTCTTTTTTCTAGGGTTTGTTTTAACCGATTACAATTTTGCTAAGTTTTACCTGAGAAACACTCCTTTTTTTTGCCTTTTATTATGTTACCATGTGAAGAGCTGCATTCGTCCTTAGAAACGGATTCTAAATAGAGCCTAGAACTAAATGAGGGATGGAAATTAGGTGGAACTAGTATGCAACTGCAGACCATGAACTTCCATGAGTGAATACATGGATGGAGGGATTTTTTTTTTCTGATGAATAACTTGAGTTTGCTGCTACTCCTCTTTAAGCAGTTCATTTTTCTCAGGGATTTGGAAGAGCTGCAGGCCTTAGCTTCACAGTTCCACATAACCCAAACTCCCATAACCAAACCAGTTAGTGGACAGGCATAAAATCTTTGTAATCAGAATGAAAACTGAGTAGGGTGAGAAAACAAAAGGCTAAAGAGGATACAGATCATCACAACTCAAGGCAGATGCTTGAACACCTTCCTGTTCACTCCATTAATTCTCTCTGCAAAAGACAATCACTGCCAAAAGGATGTGATTCTTCAGACACTATACAAGAGACGTAAAGTCTTAGAGTACCAGAATTTTTTACTGCCAGTATATTTCATGTAATGTTTTTAAATGACCAGAAAAGAATATGTGCATAATTATAATTTGATTTGATAGTTCAAATCAGGTTTCAGTTTTATTTGTCATGAAAGGAGGAGACTGGAAGTTGCAAAGGGTGCTGAAATAGCTACATTCTCAAAGTATAATGGGTAGTAAACAAAGGAGAAAGAGAAGGAACAGTAGGGGGGTTTACCTGCAGATGAGTTCAGCAAGTATTAGAGATGTTTTCTGAAAGAGTCAGAAATAACCAAGGAAAAGTAACATAGCTTGAATGGAGCCTCTAGCATTTGGATGAGTGCTCAAAGAATAAAGATGAGTTCAAACAAGAACTCTGAATTAGAAATTCACTGTGAAATGTAAATCTTGGTGTCCAGAATTTCACCTACACTAAATAAAACATGGCAAACTTCAAACATAGCACAACCTTTGATGAAGGTTGTTGAAACTAATGTTCATGTTTGGAAGGAAAATAAAACAAGATGGCTCATTAATGAACTGGACAGCTACTGGTAATACAATTTGTTTGATGTGTTTAACAGCAACAGAAACTTTGTGTGATCTTTAACTACATAAATTAGATAACAACTATATAAAAATGTTCTTGATTTCAGAGTGCAATCATACATGACCTCTATTATCAGCATCCTGCAGTGACAAAGATTTTTTGTCAATCTGTCCTTTACTATGCAGAGGGCAGCTGTCTTTCTAGATTAATTTTTAGCTTTTATAAAATTAAATATCTGCTTTGGAATTCATTTGTATGAAGTCCCTCAGTACTGTGGCGGTCCAGTGAGTGACAAATGCAGATTACAAACTGTTCTTTTGCTAAATAACTAAAAACCTATCTCACCTTCACTGTACTTAGCTGAACTGGTACAAAAATAATTTTATTCAAGAAGAGTGAAGGTAGAATTTTTTTTTACAGTACAGGAGAAGGAGGTGTTTCCATTTTCAATTTAGATTAGCTGGGCATGAATAATATTCCTCTTCGGAACTAGCAAGGCATAGAAGACTGTATTAAATATAGACCTGTTTAAACTGCATTTCCATGATTTTGAGGGCAGAAAAGGTCCTAAAAATGTTGCCTGTCCCGGCACAGGAGAACCACCACCACCATTCCTGGAATGTGTGTCTCATAGAGTGAAAAAGAGCTCTGCAGTGCTACAGGTACTGGTTCATGTTGCAAACCTCTGGGAAGACTTCTGGCATTCAGAAGGAGTCTCACAGTGGTTCATTGCCTCAGCCCAGGACTTGAGGAAAGTTTGTATAAAGTAGGTAAAAGTGTAAAAAGAGGGATAGAAATAAGAATTACCAGAGAGAATAGAAGAGGAGGAAATAGGCAAAAAGTGTTACTGAAAAACTGAGGAAATCTGTCAAGATAGGGACTCCAGATTATTGTTTTTTGTCATGTTGAAGCCAGAAAAATTAAAAAAAACCAGCTTTCACTGACCAAAGTGAAGCCAAATTTTGGTCCAAATTGAAGAATCATCCTTACAGTGGGAGGAAAACCAGAATTAAAGTATTGTTTTGCTGCTGTCTCTGTGGAGGAGAAGATGGTAAACCTCCATTTTCCCCCACTTTTATTTTCTGTTCCAGGCCATGTCCTGTGTTGACACAAAACATCAGCAGCCTTTTGATCCCCTCAATGAAAAATCAAGATAAAGTGACAGGTACAGTTGCCATTTAAGAAGTAGATTTTAATTTTAATCCCATTAAATATGTCTTAATTCAATAACCAAGGAAATTTATTTGGGAACTTATGATAAGACATAACACAACAGGACACAGCTTTGGGAATGTACAAAAGCACATACTCCCAGTCACTGAACATTTCAGCTGGCTCAGGGAATCTTGTAGTTATTTCAAGATTTAAAACTGTTTATTGAATAAATTCTGTAAATAGTCATAAAAAATTTGCAGCAAGTAACCAAAATAGAAAACTTGAACCTTGCTTTGAAATTACTACTCTTTTTTTTTTCCTGTTTACTTGATGTATCAGGATATAATACAAGCTGAAAAATCTATTCTAAGGAATTCTAAAATCAACGTTCTCTTGAAAATGGTTTCCAGTGTTCACTTAAACCACTAGCTTCTCCAAATGTTTCTGTCAGTTAACTGACTCAACAGTACTTTTATAGAAACTAGATACAACTGAATTAATTTTTTTTCAATTGGGGGGTATATCCATAGGTATTTTGAAACAGGTACCAAGTGGCAATTGCATTGTAGCTTTGATGTTGGATGTTTTACTTTTTCTGCACTATTGCCCTCCTATTGCCCTCTACCCTGCCTCCACATGTGTGCCAGTGAGGCAGTTTTTGGTTGTTTGGCTGTGGGCTGTGGGTTCACCACAGACTGTGCTTGAAATCACCTATCTAACACCTTCTCAGCATGAATCATAGAGTCATAGAATCATAGAATCTTGTGGTTGGAAAAGACCTTTGAGATCATGGAGTCCCACTGCACTCATCATCTACTAAACCGTGTCCTTCAAAAACTCATCTACCTATTTTTTAAACACCTACAGGGATGGTGACTCAACCACCTCCCTGGGCAGCCTGTTCCAGTGCCTGACCATCCTTTTCATAAGGAAATTCTTCCTAATATCTAGTCTGAACCTCTCCAGGTGCAACTTATGGCCATTTCCGCTGTTCTATCACCTGTCACTTGTAGAAGAGATCAACACTCACTCTCCCACAGCCTATTTTCATGCAGTTGTAGACACTGATGAGGTCTCCCCTCAGCCTTGTCTTCTCTAGACAAAACAGCACCAGTTCCCTCAGCTGCTCCTCGCAGGACTTGTTCTCCAGCCCCCTCACCAGCCTCATTGACCTTCTCTGGACACACTTCAGCACCTCAATGTCCTTCTTGTAGTGGGAGGCCAGAACTGAACACAGTACTTGAGGTGCAGCCACACCAGTGCCGAGTACAGGGGCACTATCACTGCCCTGGTCCTGCTGGCCACACTGTTTCTGTTACATGCCTAGATGCCACTGACTCTCTTAGCCACCTGGCCACACTGCTGGCTCATATTCAGCCGGCTGTCAACCAACACCTCCAGATCCTTCTCTACCAGGCAGCTCTCTAGCCAGCTGATGATGCAATGTAGTCTTCTCACTGCCTCCTGCGGCTCAGCCAGTTGCTGCAGAAGGTCCTCCACTTGGGCACACCTTTTGCAGATAGCTTTGCCACATTTCCCTGCTCCAGAAGAAAGGTCCCAGCACTACCTGCAGGCTGAAGTCTGCACTGCAGACTCTCCCCTCAGCAGTTCCGAGGCACCAGGAAGCATGGGGGTTGATGGTGCAGACCTCCCAGCCGGAGATTCAGCCTTCACTCTCAAGAGAAGTACCCACATTTCTGCCTTGTGGGTCTGGTCGAATGAAGGCCCTCAGCTTGTGCAGGTGGCCATAGAAAGGTGCTCAGTTGCTGAGTTATGCATAGTTCTAGTCTCCCTCTCAACCAGTAGAATGTCACCTCCAAAGAGGTGCCCTTCCTGCACACCCTTCTGAGTGAACTGCCGCATGACCTGATGCAACATTCCCTTACAGAAATAAAGAATGCCAACAAAGTGTGACCAGATGTAAAAGGAATGTGGTGAATTTCTTACATTGCTGCAATTCAAGAAATTAAAAATGTGCATGAGAATTTTTTCTAACGAATTTACATTCTGTCAATTCATTTGAAATAATTGCTTATGACTACCCTAATTATTGCGCAGGAACATGCTCTACCGTTGCCTGATACGATACTTGGCACAGTTTGAGCACATACCATGGCACATATTTTTTATTACTTAAGAATCTGAGAAGTACCTAAAAATAAAGAAGGAGACATATATTTATTCCTTCGTTTTCAAGTGTTTGACAGCTTTCCAAAGCCTTATGCTCAGAAAGCAATCCTGCAAAGCCTTCTTTGGTGTGTCTCATTAACACTGTCTGTCTGAGAGATCCCTTTAAAATCTAGCTCAAATTTTATAGCCAAGAGACACCATTGTATGGTCTGATTTTCTGCCTAGGATTTTCTTCAGGAAATTTTTGCTCTGTGGCCACTAAAGCATGTTTTAGGAAAATATGGTGCAACAGGTGACAAACATATATGATCAGATTTAATTGCTGCTGCTTCTGAAGCTGCTTTCCTGTAATATTTAACATGTCTTTTTTTTTTCACCCAAGCTGGAAGGGACTCCAAAGGATCATTGAGTCCAACTCCTATCCCTATACAGGACACTCCCAACATTCACACCATGTGACTGAGGGCATTGTCCAAATGCTTCTTGAATGCTGGCAGACTCAGTGCCATGACTGCTTCCTTGGGGAGCCTGTTCCAGTTCTCCACCACCCACAGGGTGAAGAATCTCTTCCTAATATCGAGCCTAAACCTCCCCTTGCACATCTCTCTGCCATTACCATGAGTTCTCTCACAGGTTGCAAGAAAGAAGAGATCGGCACCTGTTTCACCTCCCTCCCTTGTGAGAAGGCAGTAAATACCTATGACATGCCCTCTCAGTCTCCTCTTCTCCAGGCTGAACAGAGTGAGTGACTTCAGCCGCTCCTCATACAACTTCACCTCTAGACCCTTCATCAGCTTTGTTGCCTCCTCTGGACACTCTCCAGTAGTTTTATGTCCTTTTTTACACTGTAGTGCCCAAAACTGCACAGAGTACTCGAGGTGCGGCCACACCAGTGCAGAGTAGTCATTTAAGCCAAACATAAATGAAGCTCAGAAGTAAGAGAAACAATGCAAATATATACATCTTCTTTGTTATTAATCTGACCTAATCTCAATCTTTAATATCTTTACGTAAAAATCAAAGTAGGCAGTAAAAAACAAACCGGTTCTTCTACTTTTACAAACATTTTAATGCAATTTCCACTTTCAGTAACCTCAAGAGAATGGGAAAAAAAATTAGTCAAATCCACTGTATGTGACAAACCCCTGTTCTTATTTATTGATTCTTCTCTCAGAGCAGAGAGTATAAACTTTTCTACAGTTTTGCTGAGCTCTCATAATAGCTATAGAGAAAAGAGCTAATCCAAAATCTTTCATGCAGAGTCTCCAGATAATAAAACCAATGTTTCATTGTTCTTTAAGCAAGGCAGTCCTTGAACCTCGTGCTACAAATCAAAGATTGTTAAAAATATAACCCTTTTTTCCTTAGATTTTAAAATCTGAAAATAGACTTTTTTTCCCAAAGCATCCAGAGAGTGACTTGCAAAAATCATTGTGTCAAAAGATTGTAAATCAATATCTGAAAGCAAATAAATTTCTTGAATGAAATAGCATCTTTCAATACAAAACATTTGCTGAAAATATTGTCAGTTGTTCTTCATAGTATGTCTATAAAAATAGCAGACTGCTACTACAAAATCGTTTAATTAAATTAGTAAATTTAGTATGTGAAACCTGCAAGTAAAGTGAAACCTGACACTGCTGCAAAATATTTTCTGAGCTGTTGGATAATGAAGGAGTTCCCTTCTGACTGTTTTATGTATCATTTATATTACTGTTAATGATAATAGACTAGTATACTTACATTTTTCGGCAAAGTGGTGCTGTGTCTTTTTGTTATTTGCTTATTGTTTAAGAGCTACAACTTTCGGTACAGGCAGCAACGTATATTTTGAGAGTTGATGTTCCCTAAGTCCCAAAATCTAGTCAAAGTTACATAAAAAAAATGAAAGCCACAAACTTTTCACCAAAAAGGAAATCTGATGCTCTGTAGTGTGGAAGAGAAACACAAAACTGAAAAACTCACAAAATGTCCTAAAGACAGTCTCCTCACCTCAACTCCTCTGGTCTTCAAAGTGTCATACATCTCTGAGGAACTTTGTCTTACTCTTAGCAGTCTATGTCAGAGGCCCTCCAAAAAGCTTCTGAACAAACATTCCTTTACAGAGCATTTGCAGGATTTATATACCTTCTAGGTATGATACAGTGAAAAAGGAGATTTGATTCTGGCTTAGCTGCCAGGTGGCATAATACAGTTCAGAGCTTACATTTCTTTACATTTCTTTAAAATGCAGTAATTTGCAGTAGTCATGCATGAGGCAGTCAGGAGTTAAATTGTCAGGGTCTTTTTATGCTAGTTTTGCTCAGCACAGATCAGCTTTCGTTCTGTCATGCCTTTCTCAATATGAAGGCGTGCACTTCACCTCCCCCTGCCGAGACATCATAGAGTACCTTCTCCTTTTCCCTTTACACAAAAGAAACCCAGCCTTTTCTGTTCCTAGTAAAACTGAATTGTTGTTCTGTATATTTCAGCAATATGTTTTGAGCAGTTGGTGGTGTTCAGAGCACCCTGTACCCTGAGGTATTCAGAATCACTTAGAATTCCTTATTTTAAGGAAAAAAAACACCTTAGTACTTGGTAAAATAAAAAAAGAAAGAAGAAACAAGACGTGAAATGTCACACTGCTTGAAATAAACCAGAACTCTCCTAAAAGGGGCAGACTCAATAAAGACAGATAAACACGCTGTTTTTTCTTAAAGGAAAAAAAAAATCTGTGTATTTAAAATATTACTTAGAAATTACGCAATATTTCACTGCTGAAATTTCACTTTTATTAAATAATTTCAAAGGAGATCTGCAGGCTAGAGAGGGATCATATAAAAAGCGGAAGCAAAGTCTTTTAAAATAAAGCTTAACTCTGGAGCTCAGTCCTGTAGAGCAGCTTGTGCTGTTCGCTGATGAAACCGAAGGTGTAGGGTTCTTCTTGGGCTGCTGGCACTTTAACAAAAGATGAGAAAATGTAACTATGTGGTTATAAATGCTTTGCTAGACAGAAACACTGGTAGTAGAAAAGGTAGGAGAGCAAATAAAAACTGGCATAGTGCAGACATTGTAGATTAAGCCAGACACAAATCAAATGGGGGTTACTTTTTTGCAGCCTGGGTTGTAAAACTGATTAATCATTTCACAGTAATGTCTGAGCTGCCTTAATTCATACGTGGTAAAAGTACTAGAAAGTCTACAAATACAGCTGGAAACGGCAAATTTTCAGAAAAGGAGTGTGCTGCTTTGGCAGCAGCGAAAGCCTAAGTTAAAAAATCTGAAAAAGGACAAATGTGGAAGGCTAAGGGGGAGAGTAAGTGCTGGTTTGTCACACCTGGGCTTTGGTACATTTTGGTGCTTCCTTTTATATCTTTGAAGATAATCACAGATTCTAGCAAAGCCAGCTTTAAATACTTGTTCTGCTGGAAATCCATCTTAAAACAAACCCCTACTCATTACTGTAAAAAGTAATACAAATGGCAAAAAAATGACTCTAATATTTTCATTATCAAAATCATGGCTATGGTTCCTCAAGACTTTCTGTGTAGAAATTACTGAACATCTGTCTCATGTGTTGGTGGGTTCTTGGGGGTTCAGGGGACAGCAGAACCCACTTTGGTAAGAGAAAAGGGCAGTCCAGCAAACTTATTCTCTTTATCCCTTGGCAAATCTGTATTTGGAGGTGTCCTTAGAGTGAAGAGAAAACAAAACAAAACAAAACCTGAGCAGAGAGAGGACCATTAAAGTAGAAGAAAGTGATAATGGATTTTTAGGAAAAAGCACTGTCAGTCATGAAGAGAGACTGTTTAGCAGCTGAAATCAAGAAGAATGGTAATTTCATTTCATGTTTACTTTTTTTTTACTGCTGAAATTGCAGTAAGGAAATGAACCAGTGATCTCTTTCAAAAATTGATCAGGAAACCTGTGGAGACTGATAGGCCGAGCCAGAGATTTCTGGGAATAAAACAGTTGAAGAACAGAAACAAAGAGTACAACATGCAAGAAATTACTTTTCTAGTGGCAAAAATAGTTTGCCTGTATGCCAAACTACTTGTTGATATTCCAGGAGTGTTCTGCATCTCTGGAAACAATGTGGAGGAGCCGTAAGAAATGTGTTCTGAGCGCAGAAGGTATCTTGCATTAATAGACCTACAGTTCTGTGTATTGAATAGAAAGCTTTTCGAATTAAAAATGGGAGAATAAAGAAGAATTGGGGTAAAATTAATAAAAAATGCACACTGAAAGTTGAGATATTTGTAGGACCATACTGCATATGCAAATATAAAGAGATTCAACACCTAGATCAATATGATCAGTGTAGCCAAAATGGCCTGTCAGGAGCTGAGTGTATCAGACCTCATTCAAAACAGAAACTGTTGGCAAATGGAGCAAATGAAAAGAGTGATAATGTTTTAATGAAACAAAACAAACACTGCAATCTCAAATATTAACATTATCTTAATACACTGTCTAGTCTGTAGAGTAAATAAAAACTACTACTGTTCATTCAGCTAAGCAATGTTCTTCGTGTCAATACGTACTATAAAATTTATCTTAAACTAAATAACATTTTCTAAGGGAAAATTTTGCTCACAACCTGGGAGAGCAAACATAAACCAAAAAATGAACAGCAGAAATCTTGCTTTACTTTTAGCTGTTAATTTTACAGTAGCACCTTCATCTCAGAATCTCAGATTCACAGAATGGTGGAGGCTGGAAAGGACCATTGGAAGTCGTCTTGTACAGCCCCTGCTCAAGAAGAGCCAGCAGGAATAGGCTGCCCAGAATCATGCCCGAATGGCTTTTGAACATCCCCAAGGTAGGAGATTCCACAGCTTCTCTGGACAATTTGTGCCAGCACTCCATCGCTCTTGTAGTAAAAAAATGCTTCCTAATATTCAAAGAGAACCTCCTGTGTTTCAGTTTGTGTTTATTGCCTCTTGTCCTCTCACTGAGCACCACCGGAAAGAGATTGGCTCTGTCTTCTTCGTACTAGTCCCATTCTTGTTTTATCCTTTGAATAATAGTTTTTAAAAATTTATACTTGCTGTTCTTTCTGGTTTTGTATCTTGTTCTCTTTGATTTTCCATTGTTTGTCCTGAAATTTTTTTTGAAGAACAATTCTTTTCCCAGATGCTGTTTTCATTATAGCCAGTATACTCTGCATGGCTATGATGTTCCGAACCTAATATTTTAAAGAATTCTTAAAAAAAACTCCATTGGGATTGTATGATCTAAACATTCTCTGGACACAATTTTCTGCTGCTGGATTGTGCACCTATTAGTACTGGATGCTGAGTGCACTATATTTTAATATAACTGTATTTTAATATTCTCACCAAGCCAAATAAAAGTTATTTCCAAGTGAATTCTGCAGGTTTCTTTCCTTTGCATGATCATCAGAAGTGATTCACTGTGAGTGAGGAGGAGGAGAAGGGAAAGAATCTGAAAGTAATCAGGCTAATTCTGATTAGACTTGCAGCTGAAATAGTAGAAAATTATCATGACAATACATTTGTTGTTTTTAGAAATAAACATTGCAGTACTGGAGTCTGTCATTAACATTACTGTGGATTGCCTCAGTGCACAATATATTTAACTGTGGTAATAAATAGGAAAATATGCAAATATGCAGCAACAGAGCCTAATATGAATAGATTTATGATATCCACAGAGACACACACTACTGTTTGCTATAGGCACTTTTTCTCTGGTCTCTAGCAGGCCCATTCCGAAACGATTCAAGTTACTGCTCTGAGTTTATTAAAGCAAGGAAATGGATGTGATGACCTGACAGGTCCATTTATTTTTGTTCAAAACTGTACCTATTAAGATAGCTTCCTGTTCATAGGTCTTCTTCCAACTGGAAGGAGGGCTCATCCTCTTCTCCTCTAATTTCAATTTAGTACTTTAGTCTTGCCTAGATAATTTTCCCTTTTCAGGTTATTTCCATTTGTCTCTCAAATAATTAAGTATCCAGACTTCTCAATAGAAGATGCTTATTTTAAAGATTACATGCCAAGATTCATAAATCCAAACTGCAGACAGTGAGAGCAGAAAGACTGTACGTTCCAAAAATGGGCAAGTACTCTTCCTTTCTATTTTACATTGATTGGCCATAGATAACTATTTAGACCAAAGGCAATCCAATAAGCTACTGGGGAACATCATCACCTCTGAAATATTCTGAAACACAGATGTCGCAGTAAAAAATCTTAAATGAGCCTGTGAGAAATAGGGAAAAGTTGCATTATCTAGACAGGCTGAAAATTAAGAAAAAATACTGTTCAAATTTTGATTTATCCCAAGAAAACTAGTGTGCTTTAGACTAGAGACACCAATGTGATAAAAATAACTATTTATCAACTTATTTGTAATTGATGCTACAGAGAGAAAACGCTACTGGTCATTTCATCCGCTAAATTCTGTGTAAAGCCAAAAGATTTTAAAAGCCATCCAGTGCTAATTTCAAGGACTATGGATTGACAAGATTTTTTTTTATTATTTATTGATTACACTCACATTTATAAACCTTAATATAGCTCTATTTTCCAGTGTTATCTGCCAATAGCTCTTTTTCTTTTAAAAAATTTCTCTCCTGCTGATAAAAACTTATAGTTTGTGATGAGATCACCTCAAATTATTCTTCAATTTCCTTTAAAAAAGGTTTAGTTAATCCTTTCCTTGAATGCATATCTCAGTAGCTGTTTGTAGCTCCTTGTTATTCAATTAGTAAAAGAGATAAACACATATATTTTTGAACGACAGTGAAAAACCATGTTAGATAAAGAAACAAAAGGACAGAGCAAGAATCTATGTCTTTCAAGTAGTTCAGAATAAAGAATTTATAGAGGTTAAAAATAGTGAATCAAAAGATACCTCCTGGAGTAAGTAAAACATCAGTGTATTCCACCAGTTGCCAGACCTTGTTACCTGCTTATGAGTTGTGTGCTAGAAAAAAAAAAAAGACCAGGCAGAGAAGATTGGACAAACCCTGGCCAAGAAAATGATTCTTCTAATTGCCATAGCGTGGGTAAGAAGAAGGGTCTGGAAATAAAATTGGACACATGTTTTTATTGTAGGCATTGGTAAAACTCCATATGGGTTAGATTTGTACAAGTGCTCAGAGAAGCAATGTAGAAAGAATAAAATATCCAACTTCTTGAAAAGTGTGGGGTCCTCATTATCCGTGATCTTACAGTGCCTAGCAGCAAAAGTTTAATGAGACCTAATCAGATATTTCTGTCTCATTTTTTCCCTCATGAAGTAAAAGTTCAAGAGTTGATTTGCTACACAAGGAATTAACAAGGAGATGAGTTGCCTTTGCTCTGTAAAACCTACAGGCCATCTGGTGTTGAGTCCCAAGGAAGAAAATAAGTGCTAGTTGTGACACATTTTAGCACAGTTACAGAAATTTTGTGCAAAACACCAAATGCGCAGATGGTTTCATTGCCTTTACACCCACTCTGATCCAGAAGCCAGGAAATCTGCACTGGTCAGGGCTGTGGGCTGTAGTGGAAAGCTGAGTAGGTTGTAAAGAATATTGTCCTGACTTATTCTTTGCCTTCAGTATTCATCTGGGATTAGATGGGGGAAAAATCAGCAGTGCTAGTGATTGTTCAAAACAGAACAGGCCGGGTCCACTCGTTGTTTGCAAGTCGAATCAACTATTAGTTGCCTGTGAGATCCATGCATGCACCAATAAAGCTAAAATTTATATTGCCAAAATGCAGCTGCATTGCATGCCAAGACTGAACCTGAAACTCGGACATGGAGATGTCATATATGTTCATCCCTGTATTTGTCATTCATTTCCTTTGTGATGACTGCAGATTCTTCCTCAAACTTTTTGGAAAACCCCACCTAAAACACAGAATTAATAAGCTCACAGAGGGATTTCAATGAACGTTAAATATGTGTGTTCATAGGCCTATTTCTCTTCTCAAACTGTGATCAGAGACATATTTTTCCTGTGGCCCTGAATGTTATGACTGTCATAAGCCCTGCCATTTTGCAGTTGAGTGGGGAAGCAGGTAGACTGCAATGAAAAGCCATGTCCAGGTTGTCAATGTTGGGTTTTCTTTTGTTTATTTTTTGTTTTTTTTCCCCAAGAGAGCCACTCCATTTAACCTGAGTGGAAAATGGAAAAACAACTCCCTGTCTACCTCCACAAATAATCAATAGCCCAGGGGTTAGCATATCTGTGCAACACGCAAAAGAGTCAAAACACATGTCCTGCGTAGATTAACAAGTTTATTGATGACTGTCTTCTGCTGGTACTGTTCTGTTGTATGGAAATATGTATTATTTGGCTAGAGAGAAAGGAGCCTTGGGTTTGTGAGGTAGAGATTATAATCCTGCTGTGATGAATGTTTGTGCATATGCATTTGTCCAAGTAGAGTTTCAGAGTGACTCACTACTGAACCGCCAACAGATCAACAGACTCAAGCGTCACAGGGATGTGAACCCGAGTTTCTAATTCCTAAACAAAATGACTGTCCTACATACTGGTCAGAGTAGGTCGTCTTTATCTACTTAAGAATTTAATAAGTTGGAATGTTAACCAATAGCTCATGCAGTCCAACAATTTATCATGGCAGACACCTGTTAGTAGTGTGTTAATATCTGTCAGATTTCTAGATATCAACCAGACCCCACATTTGTGGCCCACAGGCAATAAATAAGCAAAAATAAATAAGTATTGTGCCTGCAGTATCCAATTTGTCTGTCAGTGAAGGACATTGGAAGCACTGAGGACTTATACACCTTCAACTGAACTAGAGTGGTACGTTGTTCATATAATTTGTAAAAGTTTTCTTTGGTAGGTCTCCAAGGGACACCTCTGTAGAAACAGAGAACTGATAACCTGAGAAACCCTTCGACTCTCTTAATTTTTTTATTATCCTTGTGTGGCCAGAGAAAAGACTCATGTTACCGGTATCTTAACATAAAATAACTAAAGCAGTAGGAAGATGAGCTGGCATGTCCAAGCTACATGGAATATTGGCCCTGGAACTGAATGAAAAAACTTCTATATAAACTGAAATTCATCCAGCATTTTGCTTAAAATAAAAATCAGGTTTGGAATTGATAAAAGAGTATAAACTGAATGTCTTTCAAACTCAAAGTTGTCAACAATGCATAAAAGCAAATTTCAGCTCAGGAACAGTGCAAGCAAAAAGAGGGAGTACAAAATAGAGAAAAAAGGAAACATAAGTTAAATTTAGAGCACAGGACGCATACCCTTATGAGTCTTTCCATTATCGATGTAACAAATTTGAGCACGAGAAAATTCGAGTACTGTGTAACAATCACAACAGTCTTTAATTCCTAGTAGTTCACCTTCAGTCTGCTCAAATTTCTCTGCAAAGAATAATAATTGATCTTTTCTGCCTGATCATTACATCTAATTAATGTCTACCCAGCCTACAAGACATCTCCTCAAAGTGCATCCTAAGGGTGGAGACCAGAGTATCTCATATACTACTGTTTCAGTTCCTCCATATCCCTGAAGAGCCCTAACAACATCTAGAGGTCTTCAGAGAAATCCAAAGCAACTTCTCCATCAGAACAGTGTTGGAGCAGAGACTGCTGTGCTTACAGAGTATAAGTCCTTGCAGCTGCCTGCAGGCTGGAACTGCATAGAGCAGGGTTTCCTGACCCAGCATGTGCAGTCCTCAGGTCTTAAAATGGAGATTTTCAGGATTTTGTGGTCAACATGGTAAAGAAAATCTACCTGAATTGAACCTTATCATGCTCTGCTGTGCAGGCCCAGGTGTCTGGTGACAGAATCTGGGACACGGTGTGTCAGAACCCCATTGGCAGCCTAGTCACCTGTGGGGCTCCTACAGGGCCTCTGGCTGGTGGTACCCATGGCAGGGGTGATGCCGAGAGTCACAAACCCTGAGAGTCACATCCCCATGTGCCTCTGAGAAACTTCTGCCACTCAGTTTCACTTAGCTGCCATGAGATGTAGCATCTATAGCTAGGGAGGGCCTCTTGGCAGTTTATATCAGGTGGTGGTGGGGAAAGATGAACACAAAAGGTTGCGGTAGGTTTTTTTTTTGATGGGAAAAGGTTTCCTTTTTGTGGAGGTAGAGGGAGATGGTGGGAAACCTGTGATTCATAAATCTTGAACTGCAGTCATACGCTGTTAAAGATGCTGGATATCTTGGCTTTTTAACCTCTAACTAGGACTGAAAAGTAGAAATAAATTGCTGTGGAACACAAAAGGTTGTGGTAGCCTTTTTTTTTGATGGGAAAACTTTCGTTTTTGTGGAGGTGGAGTGGGATAGTAGAAAACCTGTGATTCATAAGTCTTGAACTGCAGGCATATGCAGTTAAAGATGCTGGATATCTTGGCTTTTTAACCTCTAACTGGGACTGAAAAGTAGAAATAAATTGCTGTGGAAGGTATAGGTGTGTTACTGTGGAAATTTTAGTCTTTTAATCTGAATTTACCATTAAATCCTCATCTAAGGAACTCCATCCTATAAAAGGCAGAAAATATTGGCTCTAATCCAGCAAGTCACTTGAGCACACTTAGTTTTGCTATGTCAGTTGTACCATTGGCTCTGATGTGATCTCAGAAATTGATGTGAAGTACCTGTTCCGTGGCTTCATGCAGTAAGGACCAAATTTTCCACATCTTACTCTTTTTATCTTAGCGTGCCAGGTGAAGCCCCTTTTGAACAGTTTCTTTTTGAAGAAACAGAGGAAACAAATCTCAATTTTATTACTTATATGAGTTTCCTTATACATGCAGGATGTGTGCCAAATCTTCTCAAGAATTTTTTCATTAAAAAATTTATAACACTAATTAGAAAATTTCCAGTATGGAAAAATTTATATAAGGGAAATCAAAGTAAGTTCAGCTCTCATAAGGCCTAAAACAATTTTCATCTAATTGTGGCCCGTTCCATTTTTAAACTACCATAATGTGATAAGACATGCTGCTTTTGAGAATACTATCAACCTCAGAAAACATTCCAAATTTTAACTCCCAAGAAGACAAAAAAAGACTGAATTCTTAGCACCAAATGTCAGAAACTGGTATTATGAATTTTGGGAGGAAGAATAATAAATCTTGAGATTCAATAAAACTTCTCTTTTTTTCACTAAAATAGTAGGGATAAACAATTGATTTACAAGCCTTGTGATATACTAGTAAATACAGTATGACTTATTATTTGATCAAATTTTATCAGAAGTTTATGATTGAGAGCTTGCGTCTCTTATGTAAGTATTATTAGTTTTACAGTACCAAAAAAAGTTGTTTTATCTGTTTCATGGCTGACCATCTGCCTACTTTTAGTCTGAGGATTAAATGGTTATCATCAACAGTTTTTGAAGTGTTGAAATGCACTAATTTTCATTTTCTGCTTTGATTCTGTTTGCTTGATATGTTTTCCAACACACATGGAAGGGTTAAATGAAAAGTATAGTTAAATGAAAAGTGTATTTAATACTTCCTTCAACAGCACTACAAACAAGTTTTGACAGTTTTCTGTTTTCTAGGGGGTACCTTGGAAACTCCTACTTTATTCTCTTGCTCCTTAACAAAGTCAGCCTGGCCAGAATATTTATGTAAATGGAAAAAGATTCTTGTTTGTGTCCCTCTGTTGAATCCTTCCATTTGCTCTTCCCATTGCATCCAATTGATTAGAAGATAATCATTAACTTAGTCGGTTAATAATCCTTATTTACTCTTCAATTTATGTCACGTTTGTATCTTGGCAATTATGACTTCTCTGTACCATTTAGCCACAACAGATAGGTTGTCTTTCACCTTGATATCACTGCATCCCCACCTGCAATACCTGTTGCCTCTTCAATGCATTTGCCCTCATATATGAAGAGGAAGAGAGACATCGAGATGAGAATTATACCACATTACTCTAAAACTATTCTTTTTTAAATAGTAAAGCAAGGGTCTAGCTGCTCTCGTGTTTTTCTTAAGCAGGTGTCGTGAGTCCCCATTGCACGAACTGAAAGGAAGCTGTGAACCCTCAACAATCAAGTGAAATAGGAGCTGGAGGCAAAAAGAAATCCAGGAGCCACAGGTTTTAAGCTGGTAATTCTGAGAACAGGTTATCTTTTCTGTATATAATCATACAGTTTGGCATCTGTGGCTGTTTGTCACCTTAATTTAACTTCAGTGACTTTTTTTTAAATGAGTGATTTTGATCACTAATAAGGATAATTTTATACCTGCTGTCAGAAAGCAGACATAAGCCTAAGGTAGCTATGCCAGAAATAACAAAACTTTTTGGGGTCAAGTGCCATATGAATTCTTAAAATCACTGTGGATTCATGTTGGTGCCAAGTTTGGGACCCGTGCCAACACTTTAACACCACCAGACATTTCCCTTAGCAGAAGTAGAATGGCCTGGACAGTTCGATGTCTCATGACCGGGAGCACGTACACAGCACCACGTAGTCCTAGCCGCACAAGGGAGAGTAGGACATCCCTTTGATAAACCGTGTCCATCAAAGAGCCTGAGAGGCTATATAATATCCCTTATCTAACCAGCCACCAGCAGAGGAGGTGCAATCAAAGGAAATGGCTCATGGCTTGGACGTATCATTACATCCTGATGAGGAAGCTGGGAAAGAACTAAAATGGCTCTTGATCTGCTGTGGGGGAGAGAGCAGGCTGCGGTCAATGCCTGGTCACCTCAGTTTCCTGAAGCAGTGATGATGGCTGCTCTCCAACCTTGCACTAAGCATAGCATGAACATGTAGAGGAAACAAAGGTCCACAGGGAACAACTCCGGTCTACTTAGGTCTTATAAATAATACTGCAGAAATTTCATGTGATTTTTCTTACATGTTCAAGGAAATGTGGCAAATGTTGTATTTGTCTGAACAGCACAGATACCAGAAAATCCCTGGTATGTCTATTGAACCTTTCACTAATAGCTTTTTAAATCAAATTCCCTTTAATTTTGCAACAAATGGATAACAGAGCTAAAAGGATTCTGCACTGTTGTAAACAAATACAGATTTTACTGGATAAAAATTACACATTTTGAAATCCCTTAGATATCTTTAATTGCTATACATTTACCCATTCCTGTGTCCCGGATTCTGTTCTGTTTGTAGTATAATTAACCCAAATTTTGTTGTGATGTGATATTAGACCAGACTTTTCCTGTTTACAAAGCTGTGGCCATTGCTTCCAATTTTCACATTACATCTAAGCAGACTGTTCTAAATGAAATTTCCAAATTGCTAAAAATATCTCTCATGAAATGAACCTAGTAAGCTGACCTTCTGGGAAAGTCCCTGTGCTGTAAGTAATTTTGAACTTACTCCTTTCAGCTCCTGCTCTAACTTTTTGTTATGTTTTTTATTCAAAGTTGATGAGTCTTGTCTACTTAAGGTTTCAATTTCATCTATAAAGCTGATTGATTCAAATACTTAAAACTGACAGAACTACATGTAAATCTGCTAAGACAAAACTTTCCTAGGTAAGTGATTTATCAACCAAGAAAATTAATGCCTTCCTCATTTGTAAAAGGTTCGTATATGGAAAAGTAAGAGGAAACTGACTGCCTCATAGCAATAAACTAATTAGACTAAATTTCAAAATCAATAATCCAGATCTGATACTGAAAATCTTTGTTACATAAACCAAATACAAACTCCAGACAGATTCAAAACTACCTTTCTTTTCCCCTTACTGATTATTATATGCAGGCATGCCACAATATATGAAGATGTATTATCATAAACACCATTTTTTAATCTATATCATCAAAACAATATAGATGCACTGTTTAGATCTGCGGTTGCTAGGACTTCATGTGCAAAACCAAGAAAAAATATCACAACCACCTTCTGTGTGAAAATTCACAACGGCTAAAGTTACATTTTGATAGGTTGTGAGACATGGGTTACAAAACCAGGTTGTGTCCAAGGACTACAGGTTTCCTGCGTTCTAACTATTCTATTTTTGCAAAAAATACCTTTAAATACTTCATCAGAATCACGTGAGCTTGTTTTCCTGTAAGCTTCCTTTGCTCACATATCCTCCAAGCTAATTACATTTTATCTCTGACAAAAGATGCTGCACACTGCTTCCTTCCTACCTGGGGTTTCAGTCCAAGACCTTCCGAGAGACTACACTTGTGACTCTCACCCGGACAGGACAAAAAGCAGCACAATAAGACCAAGAAGGAAGAGGATTTGCCACCAAGGGTCACAGGGCATTGCTTGGCAGGAAACAGATGCTCTAATATCACATTTCTGTGGGATTTGTTTGGCAGGTGGGGAGTCTGAGAGCCTATATTGCAACAGTGCAAGTATAGCGATAAGTTTCCTTAACAAATGCCACATCATTGACAGGCACTTGCTTTACCCTGAATCTGTTATTGTATCTATCCTCTACTGAAAGACAAATATAAGGAGGTGTGCTTTGGCATCTGGTCACTGTCAAATACTGCCTGGAGACTGCAGTGAAACCTTCCTCCACTCCTCTTCCTTCATGTATTTTCTTTCATGTGCTCTTTAGAGAAGAAGCAGTGAGTCTCATTTTTTACGCAGGTTGGTTACAGGGCGAATATTAGTATAAGTTAATACCTGGATGATTAGGGTTGGCACAACTCAGAAGAATGTGAACATATTCATCTCATTAGTTTCTGGGAACACTTGTTTGCTGTATATAGACACATAGACATACTAATAGATACCTGCTGACAGCAAGAAAAGTGGCAGGCTGAGATTTGTCACCCATGTGCAAGTGGGTGTAAGTAAGTACCTATCTTACCTACTTATGCTACAGGAAAGGTGCATGGTGGCTTGGTCTCCTGAGATGGTGAAGCTTTTCTTGAAGAGCAGCAGAAGGGACAGAATTGCACTGATTTTATCAGAGAGGAATTCACAATTTCCTTTTTTTTTTCACTTCATCCATTTTCTTCGGCACCAGTGATTGGAACCTTTTGAAAAAACTCCATCTAAGAAATTACTAAACCTTTTTGATAATTAGAACCAGTGATGAATTAAAACCTTTCTTATACTCAACTGCTTTCCACGACTAGCACCCGTCAATGTAGAGTCTAGATCAAATCCTGTTGAAAAATTACTCTTTTGCTGCTCTCCAAGTAGTTAATACTGAAGGGTTAAGGTGGCTGTAGGAGGTGAAAACCTTTGGAAATGGGTGCTTCATGAAACATTGAAAGAGAAAAGGGGAAGTTAAGAAAACATTATAACTTGAAGTCATGAGATGCCACACACAGAAGTGGTTTACTTAGCCCTTACATTGAACCCTTGTGTACACACATTATGAGATAAGACATAGTCAAGTATTCAGATATATACTGTACTTCTTTTCTAGCTTCCCCCAGTTCTCAACAGTTAAGAGTTGCTGTTAACTCTCACAGGAAGTGTTTGAAGCCCTCAAATGCTTTGTCTGCTCAAACATCTCCTTTTAAGACTGAGTAGTAATGATGAATAGCAACCATTAGAAATAACCAAAAGCAGGCAGCACAGTCAGACAGATGGTGGACACACAGACCACAGCATTGGTAGAATGTTCTACTAAGGTAAAAGACAGAAATAAAAGCTGTCCTGTAAAGTAATACTTTGATGCTTGCCAGGTATCTTCATGCCACTTAAGAGTGCTAAGCCATAAAGTGAGCATTTTTTAGTAGTGGGTAGTTGCACTTCAACTTTAGGAAGTAAAAAGTGGGATAAAACCATTGACTTCAAAAGAACTAAAACCATTTGCACTAGTTTCAAATCTGTCTTATTTCTATTTTTTCACTGAAAAAAAGTAATTTTGGTTGCAGGAAATTAGTTGATTTTTGGCAAAATTGCTACAAGAACAATATAAAACTGCTTAATTCCTTTCTAAAACCTTTTTGAAAAGTTAATTTCTCATGGAGGCTGTGCTTAAGATTTTTCAGAGCTTTGATTTCTAGTTTAATTAAAGTATTTTTTAAAATGCAGTATCTGCTACGATTTAGTTGCTCTCAGTGAAAAGATGAGTTGCCTTTTTTAGCATGCTCTTTAGATATTTGACTTTGTTTTTCAGAAAACAAGGCCCCATCCTAAAAATTAAAATTCCTATTTGGTAAGTTTTGTTATCTTCCAACTTTACAGGAAAGATGAAAAGGAAAAAAAATAGCAAGATTGGCCTTCAATGGAAACTAGAAGGCTGAAGAGTTATTTCCATGCTACCTTGTGTTGTTATGCTCTCTGGAAAAATTAAGATTCTAGTGTGGAAAATGCTAGACATAGTAATTAGAATCAATTCTGTATTTTATTATATTTCAGCGTTAGTGCTAGTTGCTGGAAAATCATCACTGAACAGATACTTATCTTCTGGCACATTTTGTGATCTCCAAAGTGAAGTTTAAAAATTGGCACAGCAAACTGGACAGAAATATGAGCTACTCTGTAGCACCCAGCCAATATGACTATACGATTTTGGAAGGAACTTTTTTTAGTGATGAGAAAGGCACCGAGTCATTATGTTAAATAAGCATTCACTAATGAATTTCCAGAACTAGGATAAGCTTATGATTCAGGAGATTTTTTTTAAAGACACAGAAATTCTTAAAGATCTCTTGCAGACAGTGTGCTGTACTCTGAAGCTCTCCTCTTGAGTCTAAGGAGGGGCCTTGCAAAGCTACTTTGTGCCTCCTGTGGAGCAATGAAGGAATGCAGATGTTCCAAGTATGTCCCCATATATGAGACTCTCAGCATAAAAATGACTTAAGTCAGACATATTAAGGCTCATTTCTGTGCATGCAATCACTTTACACATATTGTATTAATTCATAAATAGAATGAAAGAAGAATGAGTGTCATTTTCCCTGATCTCCCCTACATCACATGATGTTAAATTTCTCTCCCTTATCCCTGCTCAGAGCCCGATAACTTGCACTTCAGCAACATATACCTTGCACAGGTTAAAATACATGCCAGAAAAGCAGTCTGTGCTTGAAGATGGCAAGAAATGGAGTATTTATCACTTCACTTGAAATGTTTCTCCAGTGATTAAATGTTCTCACTGTTTTAAAGATGAGGTCAACATTTAAGAATGTGTCTAGATTCAGTTTACATGGGTTCACTTCCCAGCCACCGGTTTCTCTTAAGCCTTTTTCTTGGCTGTGTAGACGTGTCTGCAGCACTGGAATGCCTATAGATTCTGTGGAACTGCTATCACGTCTAGATAGAACCCTACTTTATCTGCCTTGGTGCTGAAAACAACCCTGCTTTGAACTAAATGGTCTCTAAGATCCCTTTCAATCAACATGTCTGTGACTAAGAAGTAGTCAGTATCCAGTTAGGCATTACAAGGAAAGAACAAATACACAGCAAATGAATTCCAGTCTCTTTCCCCTCTAAAATTATCAGCTTTAGAGAGTCTCTCCTTATAAATATCTTGCCAAAAGCTCCAACTGAGACCCAGCAAACTATTTCTCAGCCACTGTCCTCTATCTACTTACATTCAAAACACAGAGGTTCCCCCACCCCAGACTTAAAGTACACATTGATACATTTCCTAAAACTGCTGGATTTTTTTTTGCATCTTTACTTAACACCTTTTGTATCAATCTTTCTCATGCAACAGTGACACATCCCTGCTTCAAATAGTCCAACATCCCATCACCAATATCCTTCAGGAGACACTACAGCAAAAACACGTTAGCCTGTCACATTGGTCATACCAATTCTTCATTTGTCCATTTTCCAGCTTTGTACTTTGCTTCAAATGTTTCTCTTTGTCTGAGCTATATGCCCTCTTGTGTTTAGTTTATAAGCTCCTTCAGGTAGCACCCATCTTATTGATTATGGATGCTGTAAAGACACAAGTGATGTATGGTTAGCACTTTGAGTATTACTATGCACATAATATTAAAAAGTTGAATTAAAACTTTGAATTTACAAGTGTTCAGAGTATCTTTGTTTTGCAGGGAGTAACTTGGACTTTCAGATTAGTAAAAGTCTTTTTCACCACACCCTTAAAAAGAAATCAAGAAAAAAGAAAACATTTCAAAATTGACCATTACAGGTAAATAAACTCTTTGTATGTAGGATATTTCAGAACTAGTAAAAATGTTTTTTTCTATACACAACAAAAAACTTGTTGCTGTTGAATTTTCTAGGCATGTCGGCGAGCAGCAGTGCAATCACTTGAAAATAATCGTCACACTAAAGAGCAAATAACAGAATGAAATTTTTTTCAGCAAGAACTTAGGAGACCACAGGAAAGGAGAAAAGAGATAACATGCAGGTGAAACTGCACTTGTGACCACCTGGCAGAAGCACTCACAGTCGGAGGAAAGGCCAAGGGGCCAAGATCAGGAACCTGCCATGGGGCTGGCTTCCCACAGGCATCCCTCTGGGCCTTGGGGTGAGTAGGCACTAGGAAAAATTTCAGGTCAAGTCCTAGCTCCACTGAAAAGGACAGGAATACGGTCATTACTTCAAATGCAGCACTGTAATTCTGCTACAACTCATTGAACACTTTATGCTTAAAGTATCTGAAAATCTCATATTCTATTTGGAAAAGTGCTCCCTATTTTGAAGCTAGTTGGGAAGCTGAGAAAGATATTGAAAAAACAAAAACAGAGTGAAATGGTGAGACTCAGGGGAAGGACTTGTTCCGAAGACTTGGGTTAGTGGTGTTGTACTGAAGTGGAAAGGATTTTTCAGTCAGAAAGACTCAAACTAGAACATTTATAAAACAGCATGGGTTTAGAAATCTCAAGTTTGTGTTTTAGAAGTTACGAAAAACCCAGTTTTCAGGCAAGTGGTGTCATTTTTCATCCAGATTTGTGGGAGTAAAGCAATGGAGTGGCATGATTCATGGAGTTCCTTTAGCAGACTCGTCATTTGCTTGAGAAAATCCAGTAGACTGAGCGCAGTCCTGATTACAGATATATTCACTAAGACGTATCAAACCTATGAAGGCATACTTAATCCTAACTTTTTTCTAGTAGTTTGCTGCCTTTATTAGTAACTTTCTGCTCTTTTACTTTCCTTCTCTCAGTATGGCAGTAGGAAAACCGTTCGAAATATTCAGCTTCTTAGTTTCCTTAGGAAACTGAGATAATGAGAACAAGTTACCTATTCTGCCTTTTTCTCTAATAAATTCAGCACACTGTAACCAATTTTAACTGAACTCAAAATTTACTGAGACTTTGTAGAAGTCTCAGTGAAAGATCCTACACATATCATGAGAACTAAATACTGAGAATGAGAAATATGAAACTAGGAAAGTATCCAACAAGAGCTTAGCTGTCACTAGATATCAGATATTCACAGGCCACAGATACTGGAAGCTAGAAAGTTGCAACAGAACTTGTTCAACTGAACCTGTCTGGAACTTCTTTTCTCTGGGGAAGAAGGAAAAGAATGTGAGAAGAGTGGAGTGTGGAGTTCAGAGAATAGAGGAGTTAAGGTCCATTCTAATAGCAGTTACCAAGCATGAATAATTTGGAAATTTAAGGAAAAGACTAAAGTTTTTTTATTTTTAATGATTGTGACCAAAGAGAACAAAACTGTATATTTTCAGGTTTATAGTTGCATGACCATTACATTTATGGAACCGAGAACTCTTAGCATAGTTAAAGAGAGAAAAACCCCAAAGCATTGCCTGTTATGGTGGTTCCCTTGTGCAGTTAGGAATAATTTTTGCATTTTTCATTGAACCTAATTTTAACCCAGACACTATTTAATCAACAGTCAAGGCAAGCTTGAGAAAAAAAAAAAGCCATGCAATCATTGTGTTTCAAAGTATGAAAAGCATTTGAAGACACATTGCAGAAAGAGCCAAAAGTAACATGAAAAAGGATTGCATCATGAGCTCCAACTACTAAGCTTAGGAGGCTGCAGTTCAACGCTTATCTATCTGGCTATACTCCCAACACAAATCGTGGTTTTGCCCTTTCTCTTTCTCTGTTTGGAAAGTATGAAGGCAGCTACTGGGAAGAAGTGGAAGACTCTTGGCATCTGACACCCTCAGCAGCGGTACAAGTATGTGCTGGGGAAGATCTGTACTGGGAAGTGATGGTGCTCAAGTGGTGAAATTCTGCTGGGAAGAAGGTTGTTCACATGGTTCCTTTGGGATAGGAAATGCTCAGCACCTCCTCTGCCTGCAGTACTGTATGCAAGAAAAAGATTCAATTGGTTTTTTTCCTTTAAAAAGTTAAATGTATTTTAGTGTCTTTCTTCTTTACTTTATAAACTCTGTGTTTGTGTGTGTGTGTGTGTGTGTGTGTAGGGAAGCGTTGTGTATGATGTTTTGTTCTCACTCTTTTATGTGCTTTAAATAGCATAACACATAACATTGTCATTTTTCGATTTTTTTTCTCCTTCACTGTCACAGCTTTGTACAAAATGGAGGCTGTGTAGAAGTCAGTCTGGAAGGTCACCTCTAATAGACATGTAAGTCATACTTGAATTTTAATATAAAGGGAATCGGGTAATACTCAGCTGAAGAAGAGACTGGATAAAGATGCTGGTAAATTCATAAGACAAATTACAAACTCAGTTTGTGGTAGAGGATATTCAATAATTTAAATAATTCTTCATTCCTGTACCCTAGTAGTTTTAACTATTAGGATTGTGTGTTTTCTTTTACATATTTGGAAATGGTATTCATTTTGGCAGCTATTGACACCTAGAAATATAATACTGAGCATGGTAGAATAAAAACCTTTAATTTTACAGCTAAATAAGGAGTAATTTTCTACTACTTACATACACCTATTTAAGAATTTGTAGCAACGATCAGTTTTATAGTGAGTTATGTGTAGATAACCTTAGGCAATACCACATGTGCTTTGGTTTAGTCATTTGAACACAACAACAACAAGACAAAAATCAACTGTGCAAAGGACCTGGTGGTCCTGGTGAACATGAAGTTGAACATGAGCCTGCTCTATGACCTTTGGGCTAAGACAGACAACACCGTTCTGGGCTGCATTATGAAAGGCACTACAAGTTGAGAGAGGTGATCCCTCCCTTGTACTCAGCACTGGTGAGACACACCTGGAGTGCTGTATCACATTCTGGGCTCACCAGAACAAGAGAGACATGGACATGCTGGAAAGAGTCCAGTGGGAGGCTATGAAAATATTCACAGCTTGGGTCCTGAAGAATCTGCCATACAGAAACACAGAAACAGATATATTTTAGGTTGATTAGGCTGGAGTAGAGAAGGATCGGTGGGATTCTATCAGTGTGTCTAAATGCCTGGTAGGATGGAAGGGAGGCAGTAAATAGGGGGGTCTGAGACTGTAGTTGGGGATACCAGTGAGAGGATAGGAGGCAATGGGCAGAAAGTCAAATACATGAACATCTACGTAGAGGAAAGAAAGTGGCCAAACACTGGAACTAGTTGCCCGTGGGGATTTGGCATCCATCCTTGGGAATACTCAAAATCTGACTTGGTGTGGTCCTGAGAAATGTGTCGTAGTTGACTATGCTAAGACTAGTGGGGTGGGACAACACAATCTCCAGAGTTCTCTTCCAGTCTCAACTGTTTTCTGTCACTGTGATGCAGACATTTTGCTTCATCACCTGTATGAGAATAGAGCCTCTTTAGCAGCTCATCTGTTTGGGTGTTGGGACTTAAATTAGATAATATATTTTAAATCAATGTTTTATCTGGCTGAATTCAACTTAGCCTTTGATTTAAAAGGAGAGAACTGTTCAGATTCAAACAACTGGTTTAATTTTCTTTGGAAAAGTTACTACAGAACAAATTACACTGAAAGAGTCAGTTGGTCAAAGCCAAGAGGGGAGGACTCCTTTGTACTGCTGAAAGTGTGTCTTCCCTCTGCTTTTGTGACTTCTCCAAATAAATACTGAATGGATCCTTAAGTACGTTTTTGAACATATTTCAGGAGATAAGACAATGAATACTGTTTTATAGATTCAGGGGTTTTGCATTCAGAAACTGCAAGTGTAAAATGGAAGAGCCAGATTATGAGGCACATACAGTTTAAAATCACAACTGTAGAAAAAAGTGGTTAGAGATGTCTGCTTGGACAAGTGGATATGGAATATTTTACACTTGCACTTGGTGCAAATCTTGATTCTTCTCTCCTTCCCCCAGTTTTTTCTAATAAGCTCACGTAACGATGTAACTTGAGCTCAGGTGTGATCACCTCTATTGCCACAAACTTGTCATGGGAAAGAACATCAAAACATGAGATTAGAGATTGCTGCCAGAATCATGTGACCTCATTTGGTCAGCATGATTTGTGGCCATGTATTTTCTCCCCAAACCAATGAAATACCACAAGCGTGGTTACATTTGTTCACTTTTCCATAGTGGAGAGGTAGATTTGTTTAATGTAGAATCCAATTTCATTTACCGAGTCTCAGTAGGAAGTACCAAAATAAAGCACAGGAAATGAAGCCTAACATTCCTCTGCCTCCTCACAGATCCGAAATGACAGCTTGGTATGCTTCCTAAAGCAAATTGCAGGTCCTCAACATTCTTGTAAGTCATCTCACAATTACCATGATCCACAAATGGACATAGCCCCAGGTTAATATTCAGGAAACTGTTGTCACAGTAAACTGAAAATTCTGAAGAACTTCATTAAGAGAAGGCATAAATTAAAAAGATAGGAAGAAAAAAGTACCAAGAGAGACACAGAGCTAGAAAGTCTTCAAAAAGATGCTGAAAGAATTTCAATGAAACAAAATAAACAAGAAACCTCTGATACTAATGTTGCCTCCCTTCCTGCATGATGAAAGACATGGTAGTACATGAAGTTTCTTATGGTAAACACCAAAGAAAAGAAAAATGAAAAGAAAAACCTGAAAACCTGAAAACTGCTTCTACCAAAATCCTTTAGTTTCTCATTTAATTTTAACTCACTGAATAAAAATGCATTAAGTTTTGATTTTCTTTCCCAGGATCCCTGATTAGTCTATCATCTCCCATGATTAGCTGTGGCTAGTTACTCCTGTGTTGCACCAGAGCAGACGAAAAAGGTAAAACAGTGTAGCACATCACATGGAATGTAATCCATCCAGAAAACTCTCTTCTCAAGGAATCTGCCATCTGCTTATTTGCAGATACAGAACAGAAATTTCAAGGAAGTAAATGGTGAATTAAAGCCCCCTTCGTAAGAACTGACACACAATCCCATGTCAGGTTTGCATAACTCCAGACCTTTAGGGTCCCAGTATTTAAAATAAGGCTTCTCTGAAAAAAACCTGAGCTGACCCAGGTCAACCAAATAGCATTCTCCATCGACCCACAGAAGTGGGTTCCCAACAGCAGAGATGTGACCAAAGGCTGCTTTACCAAGACTCAGAGGTTCACAAGAGCCTGACCAAGTCCCAGGAACAGTCTTACTCTGCATGTAGTTGTGGCACAGCTTTGTTAACACCGTTTACAGAGCCTAACCAATTACAATCTATGAAACCCAAACCTCTATTATACTTGTAGGTAGCTCAAATATTGTTATGCAGAATCTCTTATGCCTAATCATTTTCTATTCTGCCAAAAGACACACACCAAATAATACTGAGAAAGAGATGAAAATGCAACTAAATTCAATTCTGAAGGATAGTTTTAGGAGCGTGAAGTCATCTCTAATAATACTGTAAAATTAAATTTTACGTTTTGAGTATTTGGATTTTTCATTCACAATTTAAGAGTATCTAAAATATTGCTTAAATATTTAATAAAAAATGGTTAAGATATGATCCTCTTAAGAGATGTTTTGAAAACTTGAATTAAATCCTTGTTCAGTACCTTATTTGATTTAATGTGACAATTAAAAACAAAGCTTGTAAATGCCTAACCCAGGTGTTATTCAGCTGCTGAGATGGGTTTGGGATCCTAACACCTGACTAATGTTGGTTTTGAAAACTTTACATGACATCAGTTAAATACTAAGAAAGAAGAATTAAAAGAGAAAAAAACCCCAGGAAGCTGCAAGTAGCATAGAGAAATATTGCTAGGAAAGAGACAATAGAAATTAGGAAGCCAGAAATAAAAACAATCTGGAAGTACAGTAGACTAATAAAAAAAATAACATACCCCATTGTCCACAAGATGCTGCCAAGACAACAAAACCCTCAGCAAAATGATATTTCAGGCTAAAACATGTATGCACTTAAGAATCTATTGATCTATCATTAAAAATATGGTCTACTTCCATGGTATTAATATATTCGTAAAATGCTCTTCTAATTGGCACGCTGCTCATTTTCTGCAAGCAACAAGAGTTTTAATCAATTGCCTTGGTTCCAGTGTAGATACGATCTGCATGATTTGCTCAATAATTTGACAACTGAGATGCAATTAGAGTTGTGCTGGAATTTTCTAGAGAGATCAAAATTAAAGAGTTAGTTTTCTAATATAATATTTATGTATCTAATATAAATTAATGAGAGGTAATAGGCATTAATCACCTTCTCTCCACATGTCTTACAAACATTAATGAAATAAGCTGTTAATTCTAGGGTAAGGATAGAAGACATGATGAACATTTTGATACAAAATTCTAAAATAAGACAAGATATTCTCTGAATCTGACAGGGAAAAGTAGTAGTCAAAAGACTTTCCACAATATATGCAGCATAACAAAGACTGAAGCCATGGGACACTTTACACACTTCTACCCAAGATAAATGAAGCGCATTTCAGGTGGTTTGAGAACCTATATCTGAAGGGATTAAAGACTTTTCCCCCCAAAAGCCATGAATATCTCTGGATGAATAAAGAGAGGGAAGAACACTACCACCTTGCATTTCTCTTTTCCTTCACATAAAATCTGGACAAGATCAACATTCTGTATACATGTTCTATTTCCCTGTTTACCTTTAGACATCCACCTGAAGACGCTTGATTCTACCCCTTCAAGGGACTTTTTTTTTGTTGTTTTGTGATTCGGATTGCACTACATGTTGGTAATCCTTAAACCATCTGTCAGACATGAATTGTACATTGCCTCTCTTGCCTGGTTCTTTGCTGTGCTAGGAACTGAATAAGTAGGATTTTCATCACTTCACCTCAGAGAGAAGAAAGCCAAGATAGTGAGGTCTGTCAAGGTAACAAAAACCTCCAAGCAGGTGAAACCTCTGTGCATTTTAACGTGATTATTTATTTTGTCAAAGTGATTAATAGTTTCGGGATACATCTGGACATAGTTGTTCTAAGCCAGTATTGTGATCTGTGTTTTCATCAAATTTTTTGCCCGGAGACTAGACCCGAATCATCCTCCATTTACAACACAAGCCACCAAAAATGTTTCTAATTTAGAGCATGCTGAGAGAGCACTTACTTCTCTCATTAAGGTACCATCTACCTAGGACAAACACACGACTGGGGATACAAACAATCATGATAGACCTGTGTGCTGCCAGCTCCCAGGCCTTTCTGCTTCTGTGTGTAGTTCCCAGATGTAGGTTTTGATCAGTTACAATAACTAATGTGGTGACTGCCAGATGCCTGGAACAGCAGCCAACATTTCTGCTTATGTATTTCTCCTAGATATTCCCAGGTTCACCCTTTGGTTAGCAGAGCTGGACAGAGAAAACATTCATATTCCCAAGTTAAGATCCTAACTTTCCTAAATTTCCATTTTCTTCTTTACAAAGGCCACATAATAAAAACAAATCACAGCCAAAGGTTTATGGTTGTTCCATCAGCACTAATTATAACGCACCTACAACATGTGTGCAGTACCCTGCTATGCAAGAAAAACACTTTCTTGAGCTGCTTGTGTATGTAGCAGGGCTAGTAGGGCATTGCAGGTCATTAAGTTTTTTGCTCAGAGACTAAAAGGGAGCCTGGAAGATATTTTTACTCTCAGATGAATCTAAAATGGGGAGTGTCTTTCTGAAAAAAACCTCTTCCTCCCAAAGGTCAAACCAGGTAATTTGAGAGACCTAATTACATGTTTTAAATTATTTTGTGTAAACCATGAGAAAACCTTTCCACAGCTCTATATCCACAAGATTTTAATTTTTCTAGGAAGTAAGAGATGACTTCAAGGTACAGTAGGTATAGAGAAAGTTCCAAGATGAACAGTAAACCAACTGAAGCCACTCTTCTGTACAGTGCACTGTTTATGGGCCAGATAATCTAACACAACAGCAATTGCAACCTTTTCCATAGTTCCAGGACGATCGCACAGCATGGCAGTTTGGGAGCAGGCTGCTGGACACCCATTCAGCAAGTCCCATGAGGTCTTGAGATCAGAAACATGGAAATTTCAACTGTTTCCCCAGGTATTCCAGCTGAATTGGTTTGAGAGAGGTGAATGTGTATAGGCAAATTCATTTATTTTTTTATCTCAAAGCTGTGTTTGACAAAAATAATTTAAAAAACTTAGAATCAATACGTTAGCACCTCAGTAAAGCAAGCAAATTATGATGTGCATATTCTGCTGTTAGAATGATGTTTGACTGGAAAAATCACACAATTAGTGTGAGGGCCAGTTACTTTAGAACAGGTTTCTTTAGCAGCAGCACATTGTTCTTGTGCATAAAAGCTGTACGGCAGCTGGTAAACACTGAGCACATTTATAAGAAAGTTCCCATATACAAACCTGAGTTTAGCTTGCCAGAAGGTCTCATGGCTTTTGAATTTCTGTAGTAACAGCTTCTTTTTATTGAATGAAGTATGCAGATGAATAACACAGAGTCCATATTTGTTATGGTATTTATATACCTTTTCCTTTTAATGTTCTGTAGATGAGCTATATGTCTTTCAATTATTTTGGTATGTAGAGCAGTATTAAAGCAGTTGTTTTAGCATTTGGGTTGATCTGCCACTTTCAGTATCCTGGAACTATTGCAAAGACATTTACGTCATATAAGACCATGGTATTGCTCCCAAGCTAGCAGCTTGTTGACCTAAGTGGAACACTTCAGGCTTTTCAGTAATTGTTACATGGTGCCTGCAAAACTGAGATTTTGTTTGTGGAGTTCTCAGGATTTGCAGCTGAGAAGAAAAGTCTTAGGAGTTAGAACCTTGTCTAGTTTGATTTTCCAAGCCCAAACAGCAGCATTTTGATGTAGATGTATACACCTTGAACCAGTGTAGTTCACTCTCCCTTTCCTCTACACAGTTCTGCACTAGGGGCTGTTTCTACTGGCTGCCAATTATGAAATAAACGGGTACTCTATTTATAGGTAAACTTCCTGTGACCCATAGAAAGACATTTTTTCTTTTCCCCTCATGTTTTTGCCTGTTCAAAATCCCAAGAATGCTGTTTCACTTTTCAGTTGTTAATGCCTTTTTTAAATCCGTTGTATAGACATGCATTAGTTTGAGGGTTTTTTTAAAGTTTACTTGTATAATTCTGTAAGATTGTAGCATTTAGTTCAGGACATCTGCTGTCCTGAAAATATCTCATATGTTTTTCACTAACTAGATAAGTTTTCTTCATTTTTGTAAGCATATCCTTTTGACTCCTGAAACAGCCTAGTTCATTCAGCTTGTGAAGGGATGTTGAAATCTGAAAAGGAATAAAAGTAAGAAGAAGGGAAGAAGGTAACATTTCTAAGGAAATATTTTCTGGGTTTTCATATTTTTTTTCTTTACTTGTTTGTACTATTCTATTTTCCCAGGTAATACAACCACCTTGTTTGAGTTAAATCCTGTCTCCATCTATCATTATCTATCTGCTCCTAGGGGTTTTTTTTTTGTTTGTTTTTCTTAATGAGAAGCATCAGACTTTCAATTACAGACATCTTAAACATATATTTTCCTCCATATAGAAATTGGTAGTATAAAGACCCTGACCAACTGTTTCCAGTATCCTAGCAGTAATTGCAACCAACACAAGCTTTATGACAGTCAAAGTTAGGAAAGAACAAAGAACTATGTTTTTGTCTTTGCCCTGCCTGTGTTGGTTGCATTTATTTGCTCACGGCTCTCTGCATCTGAGGTACCTTTTCAGTGAACAGGTATAGATGGATAATTCACTTCCCAAGGTTGCCCTACCTGCTTTAGATGTATCTTTCTAAAAATGAGATGAACCACAAGTCAGAATCATCAGTATTTCTTATTTCGCTAAAAAGTAAACTAAAATAAAGTCATTCAGAAATAATTCTTAAAGTGTGAGCGGCTGGTCCCATCCTGGTGACTGTCAGAAATCTGTCTTGTACGCCTTTTCCAAAACTCCCAGAGCATTTTGATATCTGATGTGAAATGCTTTGAAGGTCGATTTTAGGGAGCACTAAGCATTCCCAGCTGCTATCAGTGGTAAGTAGATTACGAATCATAGAATCATAGAATGGTTTGTGTTAAAAGGGACCTTAAAGATCGTCCAGTTTCCACTCCCCTGCCACGGGCAGGTACACCTCCCACCAGACCGAGCTGCTCAGTGTTTGGCTAAGTCATTGACAGAAAAGTCTTTGAGACTTTTTTTTGGCAAACTTCTCAGAAACACCAAAATTTTGAGTTTCCAACTTACCTTTGGAATCCCAAGAAACTAGTAATAATGTATGCCTTATGTTCACAACAAATACAATTCCAGGATTCAGTCCTTGAACTGTTTTCCTAAGAGTTTGTTTTTTTGAATGTTCAAGAAAAACCTTTTATGGGGCAACTCATCTGGAGTTTGGGACATTAGTGGGACAATATGTTAGTGTAGATATGTGTATATAAACCCCATAACATTAAACAGTGGCAACATACCAGCAGATTTGGCATATCCCAGAATTCTTGAAGGCAGAAAGAAGTAGTAAAACTCTTTTGCTGAAATTATGCTTAACACCAAGCAGACATAGACAGCTGTAACAAATATTCTAGAAGGGAAATTAAAAATTCGATATCCTTTTAACCCTTTTCCTTTATTCTTTATCCTTTAATAATTTAAATTTCAGAAGAGCAGTATCTACAGAAGTCAGTAGCAGCAGTCAGTATCTTCAAGTATCATTGGAGAGAACCTAGGACTGAAAATTCCTATCAATTTCTTAACACTCAGGATATTTCTAACAAAAATCACTATCACATTTCTGAACTACATTCTCTACTTCTACTGAAGTCATACAAACAACTAGTTTATATGTAATAATAATAGAAAATACTAAAATTTGGAAAAAGGGAATATAAGGTCAACTTTTTAATGCTTTGTTTTGTTTTCACTACACTCATTATTTAAAAATAATTAATGTGACTGTAAAATTTTTCCTCTTTATCACCTACAATAGTTTACCTAATAAATAATGCCAATAAGTATTTATAGGAAGCTTATTGTATTTAAAATAATTTTGCATACTGCGAAGGTCAAATAGGCCTAAAAATAGGAGGATTTGCATAAGCCAAATAGCATATGGTTCATTCTCCTAATACAAACAAAAAGCCTTCCCTCCTCCATTCCTCCCAAAACCTAGACTCTTCAGATCACCAGGTACTAATATAGACCCATATTAGTACTGGTGTAAGATGTACTTTTAAGATACTATTACTGACCCCTAATTCAATGCAAAATGCCACCTCTGCTAAATTGGGATCTACAGAGGTCTGGACTCTGGTGATAGTTTCAAATGCTCTCATTGCAGATCCTCCTCATTCTCATTCCTTTTGTTTTCACAGAACACCCCATATATTGAATACTTTTATTTTCCCTGTGCAAGGCTATTATATTGCTTCAGTGTACATGGTCTGACTCCTACTTGTCTCGAAGTCTTTCCTGCCATATATGGCAGTTGAACTGCATCCTAGTGAGCTTAGTAAGTCCAAATTTAATGCCCAAATTTAACTTGATGATGATTCAACCTGTTATAGGTTTTATTGACATATTTACCTGATGTTTCTCTCCTGCCTTGCCCAAAATTCTTTTCTCTTAGGTCTCCAAAAACTAAAAAAAAAACAGTGCTGGTCAGAGAGTGCTGACACGCATGAGTTTTGTTGCCCTGTTGCCCAATTCTGGGAAATTGCTGATAACGGAACTTGACAGATGTTTTGTTTCCTTGGAAATGAAACTGAAACACTGATACACCTCACAGGAGAGAAACTTCAATATGTTTGTTTGGAGTACTTTGAAACATTATTCTGATACAAATCTGCAAAAAATGAAAAATCTTCTTTGGCTCTAGCTCAGAACACCCTGTTGGTTTTCTACAGAACTATTTTACAGCTTCTCTTAGAAAACTTTCAGCTTTCATAAATGTTTTATGGAAAAGATACTCTCATTATCCTAGTGTTAATTATTTTGTATGTCTTTTCCCACAATTAGACTCTGTTGGCATGTTTCCTGCACTTTACCTTGGTTTTGTGTGCTCTGTCTGTGTGAGATCATATGGGGTTTTCCTTAACTTGAAAATCTTATCTTTTGTTGATGGGAGTGACTGCACTGTTTTTAGAGCAAAATGCAAGACCCATCTTTTCACATGAGCCTTTCCTCAGTTACAAAGAATGACATCATATCCCAAGGACACTTTTAAGGAAAAAATCAGATCCGTAGTAACTAGATACCAAAGATTAAGTTAGTACAGGGAAATAGAGGCCTTTTACCAGATACAACTCTTTCTTGTAAACATAGTAAATTTGACTTGCCTAGCCAAGGAACTCATAGCAATGAAGCTACAGCAGCTTAGGTTTCAGCAGTCAAGTGTACACCACACTCCCAGAAAGGATTATAGAGCTCTGGGACTTATCTTGACTACACATATCATGTCTAGATGACTACAACTGTACGCCTTAATTTCTGAGCAACTGAAAGACTGTTCACAGCCACAAGGGCTTGTGAAGGCCTACACCCAGAGGAGTGAGGGTCATAGAGCCAGCACAGCTGTATCTTTCATCCACCCACAGGCTGCTGAAAACACACAACACTTCTACTCAGAGGCCTTCCATAATGTAAGACTCTAGTCCTAACTTTCAAGACCCCAGAGTGATTCAACTGCAGAAAACAGAAGTGAGAATCACTTTCATGGTTCTTATGGAAATGATATAATCTTATGGAAAGCCATAAGACCCCTCAGGCGTTTCAGTCACTGTGAAACATGCTTAATTTTACCTCTGAACTCTGCTGAGACTCTTGCGTTCTCTTACAATCACAACTATAGAGATGTATTCACCACGCAAAACAGTGAGACTTTGGCTTTTTAACGGTGAAGTATACAGAAGCACTCAGATACTACAGTCCTAATAGGGAATATAAACCCCCTGAATTTAGATAAACACAATAGTTACCCATGCACTCTCTTCTGTGGGAGAGCAAACCTCTGACTGATGTAAGCTAGCATTTAAGAGTGTTCAGGCAGAAATAAGTTGGAGGATTTAGTCATATAGATGGTGATACTGTAATTGTTTTACTACACAAAGTGGTGTCTCCTTGCTGTGAAGAGGCTTAAAAAAGCAGAGAAACAATTCCATCAGACTGATTTGGAGGAAGAAGACACCTCTTCATCATGGCTACTCTCTGGGAAATGGGACTGCCCTCAGTTATCAGGACAAGAGTTAAATTTGGGTCAGAGACAGAAATCCATGGGGGAAATATTCTACTGACTGGGACAACAGGCATTTGTGAAGTACCATATATATTTACTATGACAAAAAAATATTAACACTCTTTCCTTATTAACAGAGCAACCATTTTCTACCATGTGTTTCCCACATAAGGCAATTGACTTACCTCTTTAACTTCAAATATCCAAAACCACACTTAGCAAAATCCTTTCCTCCATAAATGAGTTTTTAAGCTATAATTTCTGAGCAATGGTTAGTATGCAATGGATTCTCCCACTCATGAGCTACAAATACACTGCATACCATCAAGAGCTTTTAATAATTTTGTCATCTAGTTCCTTCAAAAATGTTTTTAGATTTCTGCAATATGCTCAGCTGTGAAATTGTCATGTATCCAATTTAACAATAGACTCTAATCTATGAAGCATCAGAGAGAGAAAAAATATGGCAAGAACAATGTTAATTCATATTTGTTGGAATATATTAGAACAAGAAAATGTAACCTTATTGGTGTTCTAGGGACTAAACTCTTAATGTAAAACTCTTAATTCAGTGAGAATTTTGCCAAAGGAAATTATGCTTTAAAATTCAGAGTACTTTGAGACTGTAACATTTTTGAAACAAAATAAAATACATTTATGAAATCTTACGGAGTACTTGGTTCTTTCCTTATTGCTGAGCATCCTATGATTTTGGGTGGGCAGGGGACGAGGAAGAGGTGTTATCGTCTAGCATGCTGTGCTAGGGACTCTGGGTCAGCTCCAATACAAGTCTTTAAAATGTGCGAGATAAGTGTCACAGTAATTGAATAGTAGGTGTTAGAGCCCTTATAAAAGGCTTTCGTGATCAAAGTACTCATTACTGGGCTGTCTGGAGATAGTCAGCAGGAAATCTGGTTATGCAAACAAATGTCATGCCAGCTCACTTCAGGGATTCTGTAAAGTTGTGTCTCTGCCAGGTCAGGATTTGTAACCCAGAACCTTCCTCCTTCCCCTCAAAGAACTGAGCAAGGTCTATTCTTGTCACTGAAGATACCTCAGTACTGTTATCGTATAGAGTGTCTCTGAAGAGCATTCGCAAGTAGGCAGGAGAGCCATGTTCAACTACTGTTCCTCACTAGAGAGGTTTCAAATGTACATGTCCAGTGGTAATTCTGCATTGGAAGTCCCTATACTTCATCCTGTTTAAGCTGATCTACTGCACAGAAAAGTATACAAGAATTGTTTGACCAGAAAGAGAAACAGCCTGATTCTATAGCCAGGTAATCATCACACTTACCAGAGGGGGAAAGTCCTTGCTCCTAGGAATGCTTTAGGCACTTTATCTACTAACCTTTGAACAACATACAGGAACATGCAAAGCGGCCCATATCCTGGTATGTAGGGCAGCATTACAGGTGTGGGTTTGAACTCCCTCAGCAGAGGACAGAACTGAACACAGAAGCATTGCAACAATCTCCAAGTTTCACCGTTGTTAATATCAGTCAGTAAGGAAACATTTCCAACTAGTTAGATCTCTCATGTTTTTTTCTGCAACAGGTCTCACCTCTTTAGTAATACCACAACTCACCAGTTACAGGAAACTATCACAGTCAGTTGTGGAAAGAGACAGCAGGAGCTGAGAACAATGCATCAACGTGTCACTGTACGAACTACCAAGAATTACAGATCCCCTTAAATTAATTTTCTAGTTTTGAAATAAATACATCCAACCACAGCTTTAACAGTTGTGTTCAGAGCTCCACTTCTGCTACAAAACATGTACATGTACCATTCCACATTCCGGTCTTAGTATTTTTCCTCCATTTATCAGTGGTCATGGAACAGCTGCCGTTGGAGAGGATTGCCTTGAGAAAGTGGCGGGATTGAAAGCAGTCACATCACTGACAGCCCTAACTGAAATCCTAAACCTGTGTTCAACAACGTATGAGGTGAATATTGCTATTTGAGACTCCAGGGTGGATATTTGTAAGAGCAGGCCGGGCCTGTGTCTGCGAATTGCATAATTTTTGTTTGAAATCCAGAGAAATTAAACTTACTGGATTCATTTGTCAATTTCCAGGCTCTAGTAAGTATTTAAGTAGGATTTTAAATGACAGAGAAAAAAATACCACTAAATGTCGTTACTAGTCTCGAGCTCTAGCTCATGACTAGAGCTTGAAAAAGAAGTACAGAACATTTGAATGGTCTCATTTAAAAATAGGATTCTTGGCTTAAACAAACCTAAAGACAGCTAAAAAAGACCGAATGAAGCTTTGCCAATTACTGAAAATTCAGGAAAAAAGTACTATTTTACCTTAAAGAAAACAGTTTGGTAGCAAATTATTTGATGTGGTTCTCAGCTCTACTTCCTCTTTTCCTTTCCTTTACAGGTACACGGTTCTGGCAAGCTTATTGCAAAGTAAAGAGGAAAGATTGGAATATTTTCTGTTACAACCTTGGCAGGACATCAGTGGTTCCCATGCAGAAACATTCCTGAGCAAGTTTGCTGTGAAAGGGCAGCACCTTTTTACTTTGAAACAAACTGACAAACGGAGTTACACCACAGATGGTAAATTCTCCTGCTGCTAGTATGCATAGCTGCCAGTGTTTGGTTTTAATAACCAAACAGCAAGATGGCTTCAAGATAAATTGTCTGATCAACTTCCTGACTACTAACTGTTGAGTGCTTCATCCTGTATGTAACAACAGTCCAAAGTTTCTCAATCAAGTGATAAAATAGCACCAGCCCTTACTTATTTAAATGCTGATAATGTATTTCACAGATAACCAACTGTTAACTCCTTGCACCTGTTAGCTTGTAGTTAGATTTATCTTCATATATATAGAAAGTCCTGTTGTTCTAATTCACACTGGATTTGTGTCTGCCAATTCAATGGCAGAACTGGTCATGGCTTATGTAAATGAGCCTTTCCTGGGAACACAAAGCATTTACGTCAAACAGTGATTGAAGTACGTGCTTCACTACACCTAGAAATGCTGCTGTAAATAACTGTAAGAACCAGTCTAAGAAAGCAAATTTAATTACGTGGAGTACTACAGAAATTGATTTTCAAACCAGCTTCACTGAAAATTGTTTTTTCCCCTTCCCTCTTATTTAAAGTCAAAACTTGGATTGGCAGTCCTCTTCCAGAGCATTTGTAGAGACTGCCTGCTGAATAAATACTGAAGAGCCTAGTTCCAACACACCTGGATAGCAGCCTGGATTCTCCAGAAGTCCTGACAGGCAGCCAGCCCAATCAGAGAACACACTGCCTGGCATCTTGAAACTCCAGTGGCTGTCATCCAAGAGATCAACAGATCCAAACAAGAGAGCTGCAAATGTGAGTACTGGAAGCGCTGACTGCAGGGCCAGCAATATACTGGGAATGCTCCAGATCCATCGGCTCCTGGCACTCAGGATTCCCCATAACCTGCTTGATAGGTTCAGGGATGGATACCCTAGCAGAAACCCAGAGAGGATTTTTGCAGACTCCAGAGACACATCACCTCTGCTGACATTTCCAACTTCACAGATTCATCAAGCATGGATAGGATCAAATATTTTTCTCGAAAGTTTTTAATTATTACACTGTAACATCAAATCTTTTGCATCACTTCTGCTGCTTAGCACTATTTCTTGTCTCTACTGCAGAAAACAGAATTGGCTGTACCTGAAGAAACAAATTGAACCAGCTCACAACATGTGTTTTTATCTTGTTGAGCCACAGTCCCTATTCCATAAAACACCCAGCCGAAAATTATTTTAAAGTGCAGTAAGTCACTGTATTTTGTATGTGCAGCATGGTTTTAGTAGTAGAGGGGCTACAGGAGTGACTTTTCTGAGAAGCTATTAGAAGTTTTCCCTGTGTCTGGTAGAACCAAAGTCGGCTGGTTCCAAGACAAACCTGTTACTGGCTGAGGCTGAGCCGATCAACAGCAATGGTGGCTCCTCTGGAACAACCTATTTAAGAAGGGGGTAAAAAAAACCTGCACAACTGCAGACAAAGAGAGGATTGAGAATATATGAAACAATGGCAGACACCAAGGTCAGTGAAGAGGTGGAGGAGGTGCTCCAGGCAACAGGATAAACATTCCATTTCAGCCTGTGTTGAAGGCCATGGGGAGGCAGGCTGTGGCCCTGCAGCCCATGGAGCTTAATTGTGGAGCAGGCATTCACATGTAGCCCAAGGAGGGCATAGTACCAGAGTAGGCTTATGCACCCGAAGGAGGCTGTGACCCCACCGAAAGGAACCTGCTCTGAAGTAGATTTGCTGGCAGAACTTCTGAACCCTTTGGGGACAAATGCTGGCATAGTCCTATTTTTGAAGGACTACACCCCTTGGAAAGGACACGCGCCAGTGCAGTTTTTGAAGAACTGCAGTCCATGGGAAGGACTCATGCTGGAGATGTTCATGGAGGACTATATCCTGTTGGAAGGACTCCACACTAAACCAGGGAAAGACTTCTCCATCTGATGAGGAAGGAACAGCAGAGATAATGAGTTATGAACTGACTACAACACCCATTCTCTGTTCCTATGGCCTGCTCCAGGGGAAGGAGGTAGAGAAAATCAGAAGTAAGTTGAGCACAGGAAGAAAGGAGGGCTGGGAGGAAATGTTTTAAAATTTGGTTTATTTCCCATTACCTTATTATGATTTGATTGGTAACAAATTAAATTATTTTCCCCAAGTCAAACCCATTTTTCCTGTGATCAGAATTGGATCTCTGGCTGGTCTCGTCTCCACCCATGAGCAGTTTATTGCATTTTCTCTCCCATGCTCAGCTTAAGAGGGGGAGTGATAGAGCAGCTCGGTGGGCACATGGTGTCCAGCCAAGGTCAGTCCACCACAATCAGTTCCTTCATATGTTTTTATTTTTGAATACATTTAAAAGCCACTGCCCTACTCACTGAAATCCTCTATTTTCATGCAGAAAAAATAAAGAATATAAAAAAGTCATTATTATCCTCAGTTGTTTAAATGAGCTTAGAGGGGTGCAACTTGTTGACACTGCATGAAAACAAACCAGAGGAGGAATATCACTTTCCACAGTTCTCACTTTCTAGGTTCCTTTTTGTTCCAGAGTAAAACAAGCGCTTTCTCCTTTGTTTATATGAAAATGGAGAGGTAAAGGTTTTGATCCTTTCTTCAGTAATGTGCAACAGGCACTATTCAAGGCTCTCTTACTGGAGACAAGTTCTGCAAGGAAGGGGAAAAGAGTCACCAAACTCTTTGATGCAGAGTTGCTATGTCAGCACCATATAGGGGTTAAGTGCATACAAGGAACTTAGAGATTTTATGGCATCTGTTTGGTATGAGCGCTCCTGGTCTCAGAGCAGATGGTTTGATCTAGCACAATAAGGAGAAGAATCCTTACATTCAAGGCTGGTTGTGGTCTCACAGGATAAAGACTCTCTTCCTGCAAAAAAATAAAGCTGAAAACTCCCACCTAACTAGTAGGTCTCCTTAGTCTGTTGTAGCTTCAATGAAACAACATATTTTACTGAAGTAATTTAACCAAAGTGTTCTCTCTAGTTTACCTATTCATGCCTGCAGACACATCAAGAGTAAAACCAGTCAGTACCTGTGTTATAAGGCTAGTTCTTGCAGTATAAAAGCCTTCCTCTGATGCAGCTGTGTTTATGATTAGCTTATTGGACACAAGCTGCAGTGATGTAGGAAAGAGACATCTTAAAGTAGACTTCATTTTAAGTCTTTTGGCTTTAAGCAAATTTTATACCTAAAGTGGCCCTCTAAAACCACTTGCTTTACTTCCTTATTCTTCAGGAGGACACAAAGGCGGCTGGCTAGATCCTTCAGTTTGTACTACTAGTTTTCTCACTACATATGCAAAACCAGACTTGTGATGCAATTTTTGCTATGCTTCTTTGAATATTTCTCTTCTACTTAAAAACCACATAGACAAAATCCAAGTTGCTAAGATCACGCAGCATGAAATAATTAGGTATAACATTAATCACAGGATTTTTCCCTTTGAAAAAGATATAACCAAAGTTTTTCTTCTTATAACACCCCCAGAATATCATGCTCAGTATCTACTTTCCCCAAAAGAGAAAAGCAACATATAGTATAATTGCTGAGAAAGACAGAATGGGAAACCTCATATTTTTTTTATAATGACAAGCAAAAACTTTGAAGGGCAAAACCACACTATAAGTAACAAAAAAATCATCCATGCTTCTTGATTTCGGCACCTCTCACCGGCAGGTAGTCCCCACTGCAGTCAGGCACACAAGACGCCCTCCACCATCCCAGCAACCTGTTCCTTTTTGCTGGCAGTAGCAGTTCTCTCTGTACCTGAACAGACAAAATACAGAAAGTTTACTATCTGCTTAATTGTGGCAGTTTCTGGAGTCATGCTCCCTACATTCATTAACATTAAATAGCTATCAGCACGATAGAGTCCACGAGATGTGTATGTGACCCAACATACATTATAAATGGGCTTGGATTACCCACAGGTGTGGGGAGGAAAGGGCTAAATAAGAAAAGCAAGGCTCTCCCTCAGAAGTAGTCCATAATGAGTGCTAAATGAAGATATTGTGAGTACTTCTGCTATTGAAAATGGTGCTGCCCTTGGGATCAGACACAATGAGAATATACTGATGACTAAGTGTTATTTAAAAAAGCCCAGGAGACTTACTGAGAGGAGCATATTCAGCCAGCATCCTAGTCAAACTCTATTTTGGGAATATACAACATGTGTACAGAAACATATACAGCTTCATCTGGAAAAGACTGGTATTTTTTTGTCCTTTCCCTTTCCAGCAGAGGTGATGGCTGTGTGGTTGATTTGTTACACCCCACTGCTTCTTGCTGTTAGTGACAAGTAAGATAGCCATGACTAAAAACTTTAAAGCACCCACTTTCTCTACCACCTTCCTCCACTTAGCACTCTCCTCTCCTGCTGATTTCTACCCAGCTTCACTCTCACTTTGCTGGCATTTTTTTTACCTCTTTTTTTCAATCAGTTGTGTCCTGCTCTTAACAATTTGACTGTGTGTTATCTATCTAGCGAACCATCTATGGCCTACTATATTGCACGCCATCATTTTTTTCTGCTTTTCATTGCATACATATATTATAGGCAAATATTTTTTCCTCTGCTTATGCTCTGATCAAAAAAATGTTAAACAGATAAAAAGACAATCCACTCCACAAGTTCAGACGAGCACTTTAGAAAACCTTAGCTTCTAAACTTGGACTCAATAAAATTTATAAAATTGGGTTCTGCTCTGTTCCAAGGCAGACACACTGCTTCTCCCCCTCCCCAGTATGAGGAGAGCAGAGGAGCTTGCATCAATGACTGTTGCACCTGTATTTGCCCCTAAGGTAGTTTGCGTATATGAGACCTGGAGTGCTCACAAAGATGTCCACTGAAACAGAGACCTCATAAGTACTATGGATGCAACCCTTTCTTGCTTTGCACACATCCTAGAATAACCTCTGCCTTTCCACTACCCCCAGCAATAGCATAAAATTATTGACTTCTACTCCATATTAGATTGCTGCGGATCCTTTTATACGGTGTCTCTGCCTGCCTGAGTATTTGTCTTCTGCAGCCATTTATTGGCATCTTCTTTCTATTCAAAGTATTTTGTTATTGAAATAAACAGGAGTTCAGTGCCTTATGTGTGGAAAGGAGATAACTTTATTATTTAAGGACTTTTCCTCTTCTTAACTCTCAAGCCTACTTAAAGTGGAATTCATATCAATTCTGTGATTGTAGCTATGATTTATACATATACACACAATTTTACTGTGTATCTATTATCTCCCAAACTAGTATATGTATTGGATTTTATTCTGTTTTCTCCTCTGCTAAAAAGTTGCAGAGTAAACTCCTAGGTACACTCACTTTTGAGTAAATGAGTTCAAGTCCAACTGCATTCACTTAAAATCCACATTGCTATATTTGCCAAGAGTTGTGAACAGGACTGCATTCATGCTTAAATGCACGCACACATTACAAGGGGTGTTCCTACTTGAAGTTGGACAGGATGTTATCTTTCTTCAAAGAAGTGGGAAAAGAGAATGGTCGTTGAAAACTGGAAAAACCACAAAAAAATATTTGACAATAAAACTTACACAAAGACGAAGGCTGTACACAATGGACCTTCTTAGTAAATGGGAAGGTTTTAGAGACTTCTGGCTGGGATAAATTTCTTCCCCACTTCCTTGGGCACAAGTCCAAAATCAGCTGGAGAGGTACATTATTTGTGAATGACTATCAAAGTAGACTGAAATCTCTGACATTTCTGACCACTGTAAGCACCTCTTTAGCTTGTAAACTAGAGTTCAGAGTAACAAATATCACCAGCAGTCGATGCTTAGTGATGGATCTGCTTGCATATAATTTGTACCAAAGTTCTGTTCAAGTTAATTCCAGTGAACTCTGTAAGATATTTTAAAGGTCTATGTTTATACTGTCTACTGAAAGCTCTGTAAGCTTAATGCTTGAGACTTTTTTGGTTATTGTATTTTGTGCTCTTTCACAGATCTGAATTAACATTCTCTCTTTTATTTAAAACATGCTGACTGCACTTGCATTCACAGAGGAGGAACTGGGGTGCTGCTTCCTTCTGCCTTTTGTTTCACTAAGGGGCATGCAAAATTATTGTAAGTATAGAATTGTTTTATTTTAAGAGTAGAAAAAGATGGCCAAATAAAATAAAATACAATGTGTTCAGGTTTCACTACACTTCCCGTGAACCCTGCACTGGTTGTGGATGCTGGACTGCAGACCAGGTATTCATGTGAAATCTCATTAACCAAACATCTGCTTGCGTGATGTGGTCTCTGTAGACACATTACTAAAACTCTATAGCTAGCTGACTGTCATAAAACACAGCAAATCCATCTAATGCTTTTATACGTTAGTGACCGTAAGGATACAGGTATTTTAAAAAAATGGCTATTTTTGTACCTCTGCTTCCTCTAAACTGTAGCCTGAAATTAGTAAAATTTCAAGAACTTGTCAAATAAAATACTTGTTGTGGCAAATTATTTAATTAAATTATTTTATTTTTCTTTGAGAAAAGTTTCCAGATGTTTGAACCCCACTCTAAACTCCCCAATCAAATAAAATCCTGGCGCTTTGTAGTCAGTTTAAATAATGCATTTTGACAAATTCATCTTTTTAAACATTTTACACTTTATCTTATAAAAAGCAAAGTACTTGCTTCAAAACACAACCACAATAGAAACTGAAATTTGAAATGTTTGTCATCATTGTAGCGTGTCTTCTTGAAATAAAACCGTGACATTTTGAAAAAGGTTTATATTAAATCAATAGGTTTTATTTTTTAATCACAAAGCTGTTGAAAAGATATCTCTCAGTTCTAATATAGAGTCATAGAAAAGATGTGATAGTAGAGGGAATAGTTACAGAGTTTCACTGACTCTACTGTCATGTGGAACTTGGTGTTATGAGGACAAGCAGAAAGTATCTTCTGTTTCTTGGGGCAGCATACTGCCTAAACTGTGTGCTAAGGATGTAGTGGAGATATAAAATAATGAATACTTATTACAGATACACAAGGATATAATGCACACAAAAATCCAGTTCCCTTTATGAATACACCCTTGTTAATTCCCTGTAAATATATTTGACAGAAGTCTTTATTAAATTTAAGTCTGCACAGGTGCACTCCACACATACTAAAAATCCTAATCATCATCTAACTGTTACCAAATTTTCTTTCTCATCTTTCTTTTAAGCATGGATAGAAATGCAAATTTCTCAGGGGCTTGGTCCATACTACTGTCATATGCTGTCAATGAGATACCATGCAATGGAAACCATCAGTTTCTTGACCACACCTTGTGAGCTGGGATCTCAGTAATGTGGGAAGAAACATAAATGAGGTAATGCAAACTACAGCTTCTGAATTCAGCGAGAATTTATTGTTTCAGGCCTGAATGAGGATCTTATCCACGAGTTGCTAAGTGATGCCAGCCAGATATAGATCTGTGGTTCCACTGCGAGGTCTCTCAGTTACTCAAGCAGAGTCAAATTTGAGGGAAGAAAGCATTAATCCTGCTGTGCCTAGATTCACAAATTTTTGTCTTCAAGTGTTCAATACAATTTAAAACAGAGAACAAGGTCATGGTTAGAATTTACTTAGGCACAAGAACACAGGCTGCTCCGCATACTGATTAGAACCATGGTGTGCTCTAGCTTTGAGACTAGGTTTTTGGACATCTAATGAAGCAAAGACTCAACTGGAACAATTTTAGTGCGAGCTGCTACATCTGCCTCTTCCCACTGAATTCTTAGGAGGACAGGATAAAGTACAGTCTCTGCTATATTTTCCCTCTTCACTGATATTACAGTTTCCCTCTACTATCCTCTATCTTATTTTCTGAAAATTAGCAGCCTGGAAGCTTGGAGGTGTCCTGCCACTCTCACTAAGGTATGTCATTAAAAGGTTTTTGCATGACTCATTTTCATCAAGCTAAAAGGAAAGAAAAGCAATTTAGCATATTTTTCTATTATATGTTTTTAAATATTTTATTTATTATCTACCAGTGAGTTGTTCCATTAGTAGTATTCATTTAGCAATAAAGAGATTCCTTGTAATTTGTTTTTTGGCTCTATTTACCAAGAATTACCCCTAATGGGCAGGAACTTGTTTCCATTGCAGGTGTTTAGTTTTAATATATTTACAACTCAACAATTGCTGACAATGGAGTACTATAACAGACAGGGTTAAATCATACAAGAAACTACTAACCAAATACTTTATTTGTTACATAGAGCTATATTTAAGAAAATGTATCCTTCATACAGTTTAGAGACATTACTGGGCCTGAAGTTGATACTTATGATTTTCTAGGACATGGTTTGAACTCGCATCTAATCGTATAATGCCATAAAGCACATGAACAATTGCCAAGGTCACTTCAGATAGCCTTATTGCTTTTTTTATTCAAGGAGATAGCCCTTCAATAGTGAGAAATATGATATCCAGGAATTCCAGCTTGCCCTCATGTAATCTCCTTCATAAAGAGCAACAGAGAACAATTGTGTGAAGCACAATGACCTCAGATGCTTGAAAGTTCTCAAGCTATTTATGAATGTGGAGTGGAGAGACTAAGCATGCATTCAGGATGAGGAAACCTTGAACGGAAAGAGCTAGTTTTAGTTGTGAATTATTTTTGTGTAAGAAATTGCAGAATAAAAAGTACAGGTACTATGATAGTCAGTCAAAGATAGACACAGATATTCATGTTGGTTCTGAGAGCACATCATGCCTCTTAAGAGATTAGTGAGAGCAGATATGATCTGCAGTGTATATGCTCTTGAGAAAATTCATGCATGTTAATATGAGGATTCCTTTTGCACTTGTTTCAGTGGAGATCTAAACTAATAAAGACATTTCTACTAATGTGACTTTAATAAAAACAGATTCCTTTGATTTGTGAACAGGCAGCTCTGTATTTCAAGCAAAAATAGCAACGTATTATTTCTTGTTGGTAAGTAACCTGGCTATGTACGTGGTTTACTGTCAAGTAAGAGATTGTATGCTGAATTATCCATGGCAAATGCAGTGTGATGTGTTCATCCCCCAGATAATGGGTACTAATGCGTCTCTTACCATATGTCTGCATGCGTGTCTGGATAGCAATCTTTTTTACAGAGTAGCAAAATTTACAGGAGAATTTGTGGGCAAGACAAACAGAACTTTCTGTGCCATACACATATGCCACTCAACTGTTGCCAAATTTTAAAAAAATAAGCAAGTTGTAACTATATTTCTGTGATTTACAGCATCTGCAGTCAAATGTATTGTCATCACTGTTGTCTGCTATAAAGGCAAGTCTATCACATACCCTTCACCCTGAAAATTACTCCATTTCTAGGAGCTTTAAAACACAAACAAAGCCTGATTTTATTCACATTATCATGAAACAGAGATAGATGCAGTGAAGGCCAGAAACAATTATGGGAATGTTATACCCAGGAGCGAATATCAGAGACATTATGAAAAGAAATCATAGATGCTTGGGAATGTCAGTCCAGAGAAAGACCAACTTGGATACATTCCTTTTCTCTACATAAGCAAAGAGTTTTCAAGGAGAGTATACTGAGTTCTTGTGTGTAAGAACTGTGTAAATAAAACGAGGTAAATACTAAATTCTGGAGTTACAGCTCCATATAGGATGGTGTTGATTACCTGATCTGCAAATCAGGTAATAGAGATCTGCAAATGTAAGTAAATACCTCATTCTTTTTTTTTTTTTGGAAATGAGTAATCTTAAACAATTTTGGGAATTTAACAGTTCATGGTACAGCACAGATCTCAGCCCAGGTCTCTTAGGTGGCAAGCTATGTTGCTTTATTCCATAAAATTTCAAAAATTAAGTAAAATAGCTCAAAAACCTTTGTCCAGACTGATAGTAGGAGGCGTGGCCCAGCTCATGATAATACAATTGAATTATCTTTCCTTAAAAGAGCAACTGTGTCTACACTACTCAGTGAGAACCATCTCTGGTCCTTGCTGACCTTGGAACTATGCCTGGGTGTCTGCAAGGACACTAGCTTGTGGGGGTCAAAACTGTGCTATGTTGCATGGTAACAACTAAAAAATGATTACAGGCCCATGTCCTGGCTGTATTTAATATTCTAGTGTAGCTAAAACCGATTATAGTAATATTCCAAGAAACTATATTTTAGAGAGGAAATAAGACTGGGAACTTCCCCCACACCAGGGTAGATTTATTCACTTCAAATCATAGACTCATAGAATCATAAAGATGTAAAAGCTTTGGTCTCTGGGAATAGCACCACACCCAGACTATTTTCTGTCAAACTGTACAATGGCTATCATGTCTCTGGGTGCAATGAAAATGAACAGCAAAACAAATTTTCTCTTTTCCCTCCTGCTCCTAAACACACGTACACACACTCTAACCCTGTCTTCAGGAAAACCAAAACAATGCTGTGAAAAAAGCCAATTCAAAGTAATACAATGGATCAGCCAAAATAACCTGTAAGAATGATGATGAGGAAATGATTTCACTTTTTGCTTTATCCAGGGGGTGCTCCTGCATAACCTGTTCCCTGTGCACAATAGCTCAGTTCCAGTCTCATGCAAGGCATATTTGAAAATTTGAGAATGCAGTTTAAGTAGAGGTTGTTCAAAACTCTGTGTTTTCCAGAAATCAAGAAAAAATTTTTCTTTTTTTGTGCTCAAGTGTTTTAAAATCCCTATGAAAGGCACACACGAGGGTGATCTACAGACAACAGTGAGCCTAAAGTTAACAACCATGTATTCAGAACCAAGAGCTAAAATATCTGGTTATGAACATATATTTCAACTTAGTGGCTTAGATCCAATGAACACTGACCTGACTTTTTGTGAATACTGCTTATGTTTTCTGTTTACATTTGATTCAAATGTTGCTTGCATGGATTAACTGGACTTAGCAGCTGGATCCAATACCTGTATTAAAAATTGAATTGTTTAGGTGGGTTTAATCTTAGGGTTGGCATTCTTTCCAAATGCCTCTATTATGCTGCAGGAAATGAAGCATCTGTTCTGCATCTGCACTGAGAAATGAGGATTATTAACCTTGCTGAGAATATGGTTTTAAGGATTTTGAAATAGCCACAAAAATCATGAATGCAAAGAGTGCGCATATACGAATTTATGAAAATACACATTTCAAACAAGCTACTTCAGCTCTCAGGAGCATGTTTGAACACAATGATGTCCCCTCCCCTTTAAGGCCCAACTGGCAGACAGCAGCATGCTGGCCCAGGTTGATCATCAGGAAGTTCAGTGCATCAGGGTGACACAGAGCTCTCAGTACTGCTGTGCTGGAGCAGTCTCTGCCACCCTGAAGTACAGCCACTAAATCATAATCCCATTTTGTTTCTTATAATCCTTCCAGTCTCCTGCAGAAAAGTCAGTTCAGTAAAAACCTGAAGGATGAAGGTTTTTCCTCTGAGATTTTGGAAATAAGGAGCTACGGAGCAGGGATGCTGATGTTACCCATCTCATACATCTGCAAAGAGATGGAATAAAATGAGTCATGTAATTAAGTAGTCTCTTGTCACTCTAGGGACAGTTCCAGAAAAGTAAATGGCCTTTAATGATTTTGAAAATTACACCTTTTCCTAAGTTTTGATAGTAAGCTATTCTTCAATACAGTTTCATGAAATGAAGTTTATTCCTTTACATGATAGAAAATCTTGCTGCCATTAAGGAAGATCTTTTCTTTCCTTTACCTTCTTGAAACCATATTATGGCAATGGGCAACAAAAACTTTTGTGAGTTTCTTCATTGATTTCTGTGATGGTAAAATGCTTGTAATATACCTATAAATACACTTACTAAAATGAGGATTGCTCATGATACGATCCAAATCCAAGTCAGTATCTGGATATCTCTCTGAATATTATAATAACTCTCCTTTGGGGGCAACATTCTGACACATTACCAGAAAATCAAAGGAATACATAAAAAGCATAAATAAAGCTATGTCCTTTCTTTTCTGCTTGCATTTCTTGTCTATATTCACTTAAACTCAGCAGGTGAATTAACTGTCTGAAAGAGGTTTGGAGATGTTTTAGAGTCTCCTGGATCAGGAAAAAGAAAAACCAATTTGAACCATTGTCCAGGGTGAAATAGAGTAATGCCTTTTAGGCATTTCAAAATATTGCAGTACGTTTGTATGGAATTATTAAGTTCCATTTTTCTGAACTGTACTTTTTCTTGTCAGGGCCAGAATATAAACTGATAGAATGCAGAAAAATAGCCTAATTTCTGTTCTTTTAGCAAAATGAAATGAAAGGAACAAGTAAAAGGAAAATCTGAAAAGTTATATTCTTGTGTGATCTCCAGGATTATGCTTCTGGCTGAGCAGCTATCAGTCTAATGTATTCCATTAATGGGTGAAAGCCAAAAGAAGATAGGTAGTTTTAGATTAGTGTTATTCCAGAATGACCTTTCAGGAGACTCTCTAAATTAACCATTGGGGTTCATCCTTATGTCAGGCTCCCTAACATTTATTAATTAAAAATGTTTCAAAGTGAATGAAGTTTCGATTTGGTGTGGTACGGCACCAGGACACAACATTTGAGATACCAAATATATTCATCTTCCCTTATCTTGAAAAGAAACAATGTGATTCTTAACTCTGTATGCAATGCCCAAAGATCTCTATGTGTTTTACGTAGACAGCATCAAAAGATTAAAATTATGATGTTCCTGTGCGGTTGATTAAAAAACCCGTACAGTGTCTACACTATACTGATTCATGCACATTTCTGTGATGACATTTGTAAATACTACAACTAGGCAGAGTATTTTGAAACTATTCCTTTGAAATTTTGTGTTCAGTTCAAAAGGATTACAATTGTTTTCATGTTTTATGCGAATGTCGTTACAGGTAGCTTTTTGCATTATATTGACTACCCATCCAGATCCTGAAAGGAGTAAAGTTGTGTGTTTTTAAAGTAAGACATACTGTCAGGGTTGCACATGATCTATAGTAGGAGAATTATTCTTTGATGAAACTTTAGAATTATTTCAAACAAGTGTAGGGAATATATTCAATCAGTAATAAGTAAATAGAACACACAGCTGTTGTGCTGTGAGGTACACCAAGTTAATGACAAATGGAAGAATCTAATAATGGAGGGATGGGACTAAGTTATATTTGGATTTTAGTGTTAGCTGTTTCAGTAAAAAGAGATTTGTCATTAGAAACCTGACATTCAGAAAGACCGGGAAATGTAATTCGATCTGCACTGGGAGTTTTCTTGCATCCTTGTTTTCCTTATTTGTCCTTTCTGAACTTTTAACCATTGCACAGATTAGTTTATGGCTTAAAATGCTATACGGAACTGCAAATTTACAAAATATACAAAATGTTATCTTAAACAGGTTTCAATATCTCCCAATTGCCCGTACAGTAGTTTTGTAATAAATGCAAACTGTGAGGACTTGTGTCTAAGCAAAGAGAACCTCTTGAAATAGTACAAAAAGTGTATGTGGCTTCCTTGAATATACTTAATAGCTGTTCATTCCTTTTTAGGAGTGGCTTTTTTATCATTAGCTTTTTGGGAAGATTTTATCATTAAGCTTTTCCCTATTTGCCTTGGAATAGGGATATATCTAGGAATACGTCATCTCATGCCCTTTCCAAGTCAATTTATCTCTACCAACTTACAAAGCTGTGATAGGCTCCAACTCACTTCTTTCCTGCACAGCTCTTTTTTGATTTATTTTGTCTTTTATTTGATACTGTAGTCTCACAAGATGGAACTAATACATTACAGGTGAGAATTTATTGAAAGATTTAGAGATCTGTTTAAGAAAGTATTAGTGAACTGGGATTTGTTTTTCAAAATTCAGATTCTTGCATCTTAAAGCAATTTCTAGTACAGTTTCACTTGCTTATTGAAAAAATTTCCAGGCAACTGCACTCCCTGTTCTCCAGCAGCACATTACCTGCCAACAGGGACCCTAGATGCCCTGCATGACTCTGACCCTGACCCCAGAACAGACTGAGCCCTCAGTATGCAAGGCCACAGTCCACTGAGCCAGCTGCAGCAACCAGCAGCTTTTCCTTCTCCCATGATTTTAAATGTCCCCAGAAAATTTTCCAGACAGAATTCTAAAATTCTTGGGTTTCATTTCTGATCACCAAGATCCCCTGCAAATTGGATCTGCCTGTGCAGGGAATGAAAGGCTCTGCTTCTTCTGACTTCATCAAGTCACAGACCATTTCAGAGCAGGAATGCAGGGAGAAGGCTCAGTTAGGGCACAAGGCTGCTGCCCTCCTGACCCTGCTCTCACTATGGTGGTAAGGAGTCCCTTTCACTCATACCCAAGTCAACCTCGCCTGTGTTTTTCCACCGTGGTGCAGTGATAGCAAGTAGGGAGTGTCTGGTGGTTAAGATTCTCCCAGGAATGAAAAATGGAGTTTTGATGTCATTAAGGTAAATTAAACCAGATCTACCACCTTGTAGACCACTTCCTATGGTAGTCACTGAACTGCTGTAAAAAAAATAAGGCATACCTTGACCATTAAAACAACAGAAGCAATATTTTACTTGGGAAAATAGTACTTCTATTATGTAATATTCTCAAAGCACTTCTGATCAGATGAGTCATTTTGAAAACCAGATAAAGAATATTTATGGAGATATTCACACTGTCTAATTTTGGTCTTTGTATTTAAGTGTTTTAAATTGACCTTCACTGGCAGTAATTTCTCTCCACTGACTACAAGAGGAATTTCACATTTGAGCCTCTGAATTATACCTTCATTATGTGCTTGAAATAGAGAGTAGAACTAACACCTCTGGATTCCGAGTTCCACTTAAGGAGGTGGTGCATTAGTCAGGTTGGGGTCATTAAGAATTTGCACAGAAACATAACTGTGAGTGCCTGGAAAATATCTTGGGCCAGAGGAGATCAGCACCTTCAGAGGTGGTTTTGAGGAGATCTGAATGCGGAGCAAACAAATCAGAAGAGATTGGAATGAAAGTCTGACCATAGCTAGGAAATGATATAAAGTCTTCCTACTTGATAAAGATTTCCCACCATAAACAGAATGCCATTCTTATCATTTGCTACCCTCTCAAAAGTGCCAAAAATATCAGCAAAAGACAAACAGAAATATGGGCCAAAAATACACAACAGTTCTACTGCCTGTTTTTATGCTACGCAGAAGCTGTAATTGGGAGACAGCTAGACACTGACTCCATGCAAGACTTTGTATCTTGCAGACTGTTTCAGGTAGAAGAAATCCAGATGCTACAAAGTAAGTAGCTATGTAAAGCATTTGAGGGATACTTCTACCTTTATATAGATGCCTGCTTCAAAGTGTCTGAACATCCTGCAAGTAAAAGAGCTCTGCTGTTGGCCTATCTGCTCAGAAGGTTTTATCTTATGTTGATAGTATCTTATGCAGACTGTGGCAGGCACTAGACATTGTGTTTAGTTGAGATGGTAAAAACAAAGAGGTTTAGGATAGATCCGAAAAGCACATAGGAGGAAATGGATTGAGAAGCGCATGATCTTGCATAATGTCAGGAATAACCATGACTAGTTTTAATACAGTATAATAGTAGCAGTAGTAGTAATAATGATAATAATTATAATAATAATAGTAATAACAAACACAACAACTATAATAATAGTAATACTGCACAGAGAAGACTCTTCTCAGTATCTGTAGACTTGAATCTGAAATTAGTGGGAAGCCTGTCTGAATAAAGCAAGTAACCCAGATTGAGCTACTTGCTTCCTATCAAGCCATTAATCCCTAAAGTTCTCCAAACACTCACTGAAGGCAACAGAAAGTTCTGGTCCAAGGCAGTAACCCTGAAAACAAAGACTTGTACAAAATGCCCTTACCACATTAACATAATATTAGTGCATGCCTCCGTGACTTAACTGCACACTTTTAAAGACCAGCTCACCACCCACCACAAAGTAAAATACCTGTATTGATTACAACTTGGCAGTAAGTACTGTTGTTACTGTTGCCATGGTTCCCTTCCCACTACATAGCATCTTGCCATTTACATTCTTAATTAAATACATTTCTCCCAGTGAGTTCTGATTACAAGGATAAGACAAAGGTTAATGCATTAAACTGGTCCAGAGTAATTACTGACACTCTCCACATCATTAAAATTAGTGATTTCAGCGTCAGTCTCATAAATTTGGGCAAAAATTAATGACAGATTCTCTTAAGAGAAAAAAATAACTTTGATAATCCTCTTTCTTTTCACCAGTTTCAGGGCCATCAGCAGCCTTTACAGTTCCTTCTCTCATTTAGAATTAGTTAAAATGGAATCTTTTTTCTGTTTTCAGGCTTCATTATTACCAGATTATCTCAATTATTCTCATTTCTTGATAAATGTACAAAGTTCCCAGTAAAAACTACTCTGTGTACTAAACTTCTTAAATTATGGATCCTATTCTGAGGACATAACGAAAACAACAGAAGGAAAAACTGAAACACCTAAGAGAATAAACAGATTACAGGCTGTATGACTATAAAAAGATCAGTGCTTGTAACAATGCTTCAAACTGAAGGATTCAAGCACTGTTTAAAAAGTTTTGATCTTGGCTTCTTATTCATCTGTCTTAGCTCTGGATAGCAGGCTTCAGACAGAAAATTTCTGATAAAAAATAAATGTAGAAAAATTACAGACTGTTGGTGAGATCAGGTGGAGCTGGGATAAAGTTTTTTATCCCGTTCTTCATTAAGAGTAGAGCTGCATTACCAAGGTCTGGACTAGTTTAAGTTTAGAGATGCCTACCTTGTGGTCATGATTTTCCTCCCCACTAAACCCTACTGCCTCCCATAACACTGGCAGTAATCTCAAAGAAAGGCAAAATGGAAGAATGAGGTATCTGTACTTGTCAAATAGAAAACACATTAGTACAGAGATATGATGTCTAAATTTCAATATTGACCACAATGAACAAACAGGGACAGAGTCAAACTCTGACCAGTTGATAACTACTGAATACCATCTGGAAGATGGAGTCTGAGTTCAGTCCTGCTTATCTTTTTATCTCCAATCTTCCTCACTAAGGTTCACTGTAAGTAAAGAAGATTTATAGCACAATAAAACCCATCAGCTGATGAATTTGTAAAGACTATAGGCAGGTAAAAATATTTTTCTTTTTTTTTATTTCTGTGACTGTAGGAGTTTGATATTGACCAACAGGGGACCAAACCTACATTTTTCTCAGACCTGATTTATGACTGAAACTGGATGCTCCTACGAAACATTGGTTTACTCACTCTTGGGTTGTAGGTAATCAAATTAACACAGTGAGACACAAATTGCAATTCTTAGCTTAGAGTTCGTTCTGTCTAAGCAAATAACCAAATTTTGGGTGAATTGTCCTTCAATAAGATGTCATACAATATAGAATAGCCTTCCTAGAGGCTTTCCTAATGATGATAAGAATACAAGAAGCAATCATATTCCAGAACTATTCTTCCTTGAGCAGAAAACATAACAGATAAAAAAGAAGAGAAGTAGTTAATAAAACAAAATCAACAGTGAAATTATATGGGGGGTTTAAACTTTTTTGAAAGTTATTTGCAATAATGATAAAATGTAGTATGCAAAATTGAAATGTGTCTAGGAGGTAATGAAGACCAAAAGCAAAGAGATTTGACAATTTATGTGATGTGCAGACTCTTTCAATAAGTTCCATGAGAATTAAATTGTCTGACTGGATTAAAACATCTATTGTTGTATGAAGACTAGACTGTAAACAGTTATACCCAATGCACCTTGAAAAAGTTTATAACCCTAGCTGTCATGAGAGGGAAAACCAATGAAGTGAGACAAACACAGATGGGGAAGCCAGAGCATCTCTCATGAATATAGGATGTATAATGATCCAGGGATGATGTAGTCTGCTGAAACACACATAAGAGTGTGTTTCACACACATGAGCAAGAACATAAGGGTGCTGTGGAGCCTTGTAAAGTGCCAGTAGTAGCATTAATCTGCTTCACATCTGGCACCTTCTCCTCTGTCCTTTTTTTTGGGCAACTGAGACCAAGAGAAATACTTCTTTTCACAGCATCTAGGTCTGACAGGACATGACATGCTCTTCTACCAACAGTCCAGCAGGACTCAAGAAGATTGTTCTTCAGTATATTCTGCAAAACACGGCTACCACGTCAGGTGAGTGAGAGAAATTGTAATGCATGAAAACAGATCTGTTTATGACATCTTTTACTGCAACAGTGCCTAGAAGCATTAATCGGTAATCTAGGCCTACCTACAATGAAAGCTATGCTTATTTTATTAACAGATTATTTGTAATCTTAGATCTGAATCTTGTCATTGCTTTCGCATGTGGACAGCTCTTCCATAAAAGAAAGCTTCACAAGAGTCACTAGCACTATTCACATTAAAATGCAATCAAATAATGAAAAATTAATAGGACTAGGATCCTGGCATACTCTGTTTGTGTAACGATAAACAACAGTAACTCCTACCATTTAACTCCTGTAAAATACCTGGAGGAATATTCTAAAGAAAGAAAAAATAGACCCTGAAAGTGTAAAGCACACCTAGATATTGCCAAGACCTCAAATTTTATAAATACATCAAAAGCTAACACGTCTTATTTCCAAATACCCCTCATTTTTTTAGAAAAAGACAACTGGGAAAACAGAGTCACAGAAGCCCTTACTGGGGAAAACTGCTATGATAACACATTCACAGAGAAACAGCAAGTGAGAGATAGGCCATAATGGCTTCTTATTTTTCCTATTAAGGCATAGGTATGTGCTTTAAAAGACAATCTCGTACCATGCTTACTTGGAAGTTCACTTATGGGATATCTTTCCACTGTCATCTTATCGTATAATCATTGAGTTGGCCTTTAGGTGCATGATACGTGTCTCACTGAAAGGAGTTCTACACATTAAGACCCCTTACTGGTCCTGTAATATCAGATCTGCTGCTTCTCCGGTTTAATGCCACAGAATCAGTCTCCAAGTTACATGCTCCGATTAAAATAGTTCAACCGTGTCCTTTTCATCTTGTAGTTGCACCTGATGTCCTTACTCAAACAAAGTGTCACATATTTTACACTAGGACCACCCTGCCCTTCCCTAGAACCTTTACTTCTCACCACCATTCTATTACATGCCAGTAATAATCTTCTGAAAACACAGCCAATAAAAAAATCCTTGTGATACAGTAAAACACCGACAATAGTCTAGTAGGGGTGCATGTCAATTAAGTTTTTCAGAACTAACTAGTTTCCATTTGTCCTATCAGGAAGAGCATAAAACTTACTTATTGCACGGTGTGGTGGTCTAATTTTTTTGTTTACATAGAAAGAAAGAAAATTTCCCAGAAACAAAATGGCAAGGGAGAGTTAAACATCTATTAACACAAGAACAATTATTTCATGAAAGAAGGGAAATTCAGACAGTTGTTACCTGTTTATAAGATATATAGTGAAGTTATAAAACCCAATAACCTGTTTTGAAAAGAAAAGGGGGAAAAAAAGCACTTTAAAAAGTGAAAAGGGATCCATAAGAAAATAAAACTACACTTACACATTCTAACAAGAATCCTTTACTTGGTAAACAAACTGAAACAGTTCCCTCCAGCAAAAAAATCATGTAGTAGTCATTAAATTCATTGCCACTTACAAAGTGCTAAAAATCACTTTCCATTCTGCACTGGACTGTAAAAAAGTGAAAGACATTAAAGATCCACTGGTGCTGAGCTGCTGCAGTGTTGAGACCACAATCGTGGAGAAAGGATGCAGCACTAGAGCATCTCCACTTCTGCCCATGACTGAACAAGCCACGGTGAAGGTCTTACAAGGTAAGTTCATTTTTTCCAGACTTTCATTTGGAAGAAAATGCAGGTGTGGACTTGGGAGGAAACGGAATAAAGTGAGAGATATTACTGAGGAGAATGGCATTATAAAACAAAAGAAACAATGAGGAAGAAATGTTATTAGAAAACTTCATAATACCATAAATAAAAGTCACAAAAAACTTATCTGAGCACACAGATTAAATAGAAGTTAAAATGACCGTTTTACCTTGCACAATGATATTAAAGTGTAAAGTAGTATAAAATGTCTCAATGTAAAAAGAATTTTCAGATGACCTAGGCATTCGTTACACACAATACATTAGAAAGTATTAGTACAAATTCCAGAATAAAAATATGCTCCGTATTATATTTTCAAGTCTACCAAAATGAAACCTCACCTTTCGGAAAAATCTAGAGTCAGAAATGTGCACTGAGCACCTGAAAATAATGCTATGTTATTGCCTTAGTTTAAAAAAACCAAACCCAACAAACAATAACACCTTGATTCTTCAGTTTAAAGTTTTTTTCAAATATAAGATAGAGAAAAAGAGATGGACCTGAAAAGATCTGCTTTTATCTCGGGTACAAAATAGAGGAAGAGGTCCTGATGGAAAAAAAAGATAACTACTCTGTCATTGAAACCACTTTATGGGCTTTTCCTGTAAAAAATAACTGAGAAATTTTGGTAAATGACAGAATAACTTTGATACTAGGTCAACTAAGAAAGGTTTGTACCAGAATGGTTTAACTGTCTTCAAATTACAAAGTTCATCCAAACAGCAGAATCTGAGAGATAGACTTTGTTTAAACCAAAAATCCTAAACATATATTTGACAGAAGGAGTAAACCCAAAAGATTTAGCAGCTCTCAGATGACTCAGTAATAAAGAACAGATACTGACACAAATTCAAGCAAGGGGGATGCTCTTATAAATAGTGGGTAAAATTCTTGAACTATTTAGGTATTTACCAGCACTGTTAATAGCCCATTGCAGTCTTCATGTTCCGTATTATCTTTATAAAGGTGTCCTTGCTACACAGATTCACTCTAATGCTAGATTGTCTCAATATACTCGGACGCAAGTATTTCTTAAATTTTTTTTGAGCTTCTCCACCCAGGATGTGGGAAATTGAGATGTGCAGGAGTGCAAAAGACAACAGATTTTGGGGAAAATTAACAGCTCTACTTCTTTTACAAATGAGTTTCCATATCAAGCTGTGAAGTGACACTGAGAATGCTTACCCATTTTGGTATTGCTGTACAGCTTTTGTGATCGCCAAAAAATGCACAACCTCAGCAGAGATCCAGTCACATCATCACACGCAAGCACGACTTAACGCTAATAAAACCCAGGACATTTTAGTAATAGGGCCTTGGGATTTGGGAAGTGTCTAGATGAAGCAGAACGTTTGCAGCAATATCCTAGCATAGTCTCTAATCAAGGGTGCAGGAGGGAACTTCCCTGAGTCTGTGAACATCATGTCTGTAGTTGAATGCATGTCATTTGAAAGGCTTTCAAACAGGAGTATTTTGTGGAGACTAATCCGTTAAACCCTCTTTACCTCATGTGTAGAGACTTGACTGCATTTCAGAGACAAACCCATCAAAAAAGATGCACATTTTTGTGTATACAGCAAATTTGAATCATTTAACTTTTCTTATAGCTTCCGGGCAGCACTGAGCATAGGCCGGTGGGATAATATACAATCATAGGGATGAAAGGCTCCCTTCATTTCCTGTTTTAAGATTTCCTCAGGGGATTGTGTATCTTACAAGTGAAAGAAAATCAAGAAATGTCAGCAGCTTGACTTCCGCATTTCTCTGGAAAAGTATAGCAGATTAATCCAAAATCAAAGATGAGTTACCAGAGCCATCACTCACTGTCATATTTCTGATGAATACGAAGAACTGCACTGAAATCAAAGGAAGATGCAGTTTGTGTTTCCATGGTAATCATTTCCTCTCTTATGCCTGCCAAAACTCTCACCTCTGTTCGCCAGCTAGGTAACTGGTGGCCTAATTATTTACCTGTAAATGAAACATTTCTCTATCCATGTGGTTATTGAATCCATCACTGCATGGCCTTAACCACAGAAACTTCTTCAGCTGATACAGTAAACACTTACTTTTAGATCCTTCTCTCAACTTCATTGCTAAACACTGCGCAGAATTGAATATGCGTGAATGTGTTTTATGAAAGTCTTTAAGAAGCCCTTTGAGTCAATTTCCCTTTCCTAGAAATCTTTCCCAAACAGCACTCTGTTTTGGCTGATCATGTAGACCTCATGGATGACCTCACGGACAACCTCATCTCCTCACTGCTTTTTTTTCCTGTACCCCCAAAACATAGAATGAAAGAGACGAGGTGATTATTTGCCAGCATTGATGCCCCTGAGAATGTTTTTAGCTGTGATGATCCTGCTGTTGTGAGCTTGTTTATGTGATGTAGAACTCCTCTAACTCATCAGAGGATTTTGCCATTTGTTTTCATGCTGCTACAAAGCAAAACAAATTAAATTATTCACAATGAGAAGAGTTAAGTACTGGAACTAGTTTTGTAGAGTGGTTCTGCATCTGGATCCTTAGAGATTTTACAGGATAAAGCCCTGGGCAACTCAACTTGACTTTGAAGTTGGCCTTGCTCTGAACAGCAGGCTGCACTAATTGCCACCTGGATGTCCCCTCCAAGCTTGGTCGTGCTTTATCCAAGCTATGATCCTGATTTTTAAAGCAACATGTGCTAACTGAAATTGTTAAGTCTGATTTCTGCTGTGCAAGGAGAGCAAAGTATTTACTTTTAATATGAGGTGCTCTTCTGATGACAGTCACTATGACCTCAGTACTTTGCTGCTCCCTTGATACAATCACCAGAATGAGGCAATGTTTTAATGGGCCCAACATATCTCTGAAATTCGAAGGAACCCAACCACACAGTGGCAATTATAGCAAGGAAAGTCGTCATCGAAACTCACTTTTGTAGAGTTTTGCAAAGATTATTTAATCCTAAGGAAGTTCAAGAAAACAGCTGCCAACCACAACTTGTAAGGACTGAACCCTTACTGTCTGAAGGAATATGAAGTCCTCCATGGAAAATGGAACTTTCAAGCTTTATAATGCAGTTACATTTATAAAGAGGTGAAAACAGCATAGTATGTTTCCTTATAACAGCTTATATCCATTTTTGCACATAGTTATAACAAAATTTTTGTAACACTAAATGTGATTATCTGAGAATAGGGTGTATTTTTTTCCACAAGCAGTAGCTATCAGTGCAGGTACTTTTAACAGAAGCCAGAACCCATAGCAAACACTGTGAAAACAACCTTCCCTGAAGAGCTGAACATTATTATTTTTCCTTCTGTTAGCTCCGGTAGTAATCAAATTCTTACATAAAGCCAGTTCTTGGTCTGCAAATTTTATACCCCGAGAAAAACCACACACAAAGTACAGGAGATATCTCTAAAGACCACAGTCACTTGCTTGTATTTAAACAGGAAACTTTCACCATTTGATTATTAGTCTGTCAATGAATTAATTGACAGCACATACTTTGAGTCACAGAAGCCACACTATTCTTCTGGACAATGGTACTGGAATAACAACTTACTGCATAAACTCACCTAAATGAGTCTAAACTTGCATTATATTCATCCTTCTTGGATACAAACACACCCTTTGGTTATACTGGATAGAACATATTCCTTTGAAGTTTGCTACCCAGGCTAAACCTTCTAGTATAACACTTCAGAGCAACATCACGTAGCTGACTGAGATACCCTTTGGCTAAGCCTGATGTTTCTGCCAGACAATCTGTGAGTAAAAGGACACTGAGTTTGTTGCTAGATTGTTAGTTCTAACACTCACCGGGGCAATCCCTTAATTTTGGGGGTTATATAATATACTAATATATTGACAAAATAATTTTTATGTTGGCCCAATAGCTGCAGGTAAAATACAGTCGGCGTCTAACTTCTTTTGCATATGAAATTCCACTTGTTTTCCCCAGAGTCCAAATGATTTACATCATAATACGTTTCCCACAGGGGCAGCAGTTTTCTTTTTTTTCAAAAGACTAGCTAGGTCTTTATAAGCCAGTTTCATAATCTGTTTATGAAAATATTTAACCAATGACTTTGAGTCTTTGGATTCTTAAAACACGCCATTTTAAAAACATTTGGACAGAGTAAGTATTGTACCACTCAAGAACTCCTGGCAATGAGAAGGTGTTCTATCTTTTCGTTTGCCTTGTTCTACTTAACAGCTTACAGTGAGCTGCTTAGCTGTAACTCTATTGACATCCCTTTTTTTGTGAAAGGTTTACGTGTCACATCAGTGACATAGGATTAGATACTATCCCTAGTGCCTCTGATATGAAAAGCTAATGAAGGATTTTTTTACAGTCACTTAGTAGAACACCCAATGGCACTGTGAAAATGAAGAGAATAACGCAATTGCTGCTCTGCCTTGCTCCACTGTGAAGAAAAATTTATTCAAGTATAGGGAAGCAGAAGGGAGAAGGAAGTTTATTAGCAAAATTTCCCGCCTTAGCTCCTGTCTCCTCTTGCCAGCCGTGATGCTGGCTTGTGTACGCATATTAAGTATGAGAACAAAGACTAAATGATGACAGGGCTCAGCAGGGCAGCAGGAAACAGGAGAAAATGAGGTCTGAGACCTATTTCTATGACTGTGGCCCACTGTCTGTGGGACCCCACTGCCGTTGGCTGTGTGCCTTTGCAACTGCCTGCTACCTCACTGGAGGGGACAGCCTGGTGACATTGGGCATGCCTCAGAACCACCACAGGACCCATGTAGACCCAGTTCAAGGTCACATGAGGGCTGCGTGCTGCTCTACCTGTGTTTCCTGACCTCAGCTGAAAGCAGTTTCATAGAGTGCAGATCTAGTCTCATTAAAAAGACAAGGAAAGTGCCCGTGTGCTTAAATTGTTACAGATTCTATTCGTAGTAAACTTGTAATTGTATCTAGGCTTCTCTGCAGAATGGAGTGGCAGCCTCCTCACCTGCTATGCTAAGCTTCTTCATAACAGGTGATGTCTCTGATGTTCCTCTCCACAGGTATAACGCTGTAAAAAAATTTTTCATTTCCTGGCTCCACATGCTGAACTTTTTTTTTCTTACATTGGACTTACTATTCTTGTCATTTCATTCACTTTTATCTTGCTGGAACATTCAGAAATTAATGTGGTTCTGAAGCATTTCAAATGGTCATTAGGCACCTTCCCTGATGACTCAGATATGAATATACAGTGATAAAACTGCCTTTGGAGAGGTGAAATTCTGAATGACCCCAGGTGACAGATTTGGTAATGTTTGTTTGCAGTGAAAGAGTGGTTACTTTCTGTAATGCAGTGATTTCCACCTACGAATCTGACACACAGTAAATGAGTTGAAATATCCTTAGACAGATTAATGCTGCTTCCAAAAGAACTACCCAAGTAGAAAGGTTTTGTGAGGGTGTGATATGCATACCAAAAGTATTTGTATAGTAATTGGGTTATTTATTTGTGCAGTGCTGATAGGTAATTTCCCTTCAAAACCTGAAACATTAAAAAAATCATACAGTACAAATAATAGTAACAAAACATGCTCTTCAGCAATTAATATCTTCAGGAGATGAAATATTTGCTACACCGAAGATAGAGAAAACTTTAGCAGTGACATCGCTGAGATCAGAATTTCACTGAGGGAGTTTTTTTCATCCTAAGTCAATTGCAATAATTACAATGACACGATCATGAGGGTCATATCTTAACTAAACTGACTGCATTTTAAGTTTAACTGAACTATAGGTTGCCAAGTAGTACTCCAATGCATAGATTGTGCTTACATCAGAAGGCTCTAGGTGAGCTAGGAAAGGTGGAAGCAGCCTAGCCAAAATAGCTTGAAACCAGTTTATCCTGCTGACAATATTATGTGGAGCTACCTTGGGCTTGTCTGCACACCGCTACAATGGGCAAGGTGGATACAAGAGAAGAGTGTCTCCTGGGGGTTGGCAGAGTCTCACTGTGGCTATTATTCAGCCTTACAGTTTCTCATGTGGCAAAACTATTTTAAAAGGTTTCTGTCCTTACCCTTTCACATTCTTCCATCTTCCTCTGTGAAAAGATATGGATTAAATGCTCCAAAGAACATTTTTTCTTTTAATTTATTTTTTTGAAATTAATAATTTCATTGATTGAATTGATTCCATGATTAGCCTTGTCATTCTGATGGAGTCAATAGCAGCTTGATTGAAGAAACAAGTAATTAGGGAAAGGAAGGGCTGGGAAATCTTAAGCAATCTGTATATCTGAAGGAAATGTCCATGCAGTGATCTGTCAGATGTGTGCATTTTTCACATGGAATAGTTTGGAGAATGGGGTCATTAAAGCGGTCTCTGCATCTGCTTGTGAGTAATGTCTCAATGTAGAAGACAGAAAATTTTTTCTTTCTGGAAATGTGTGAGTTTTGGTCTAGTTTATAGTGAACTATTTGTTTGGGGAAACTGTATGATTGATTACATTTGAAATATCTCCTTGGTTTTCTTTATTGCTTATTATCACAGTACTAAAATATAAGTAAGTGATGAAGTAAAATCATTTGCTGAAATAACTCATGTTAGAAGTGGGACTGTTTAAAGGGAGAGTTAATTCTGGAAGGTGTTAAAATATATTTTAAAAGTTATAGGAATAACACTATCCTTTCAATTAGGAGGCATTTCTTTTAATAACTTCATACTTTTGCCTTGATGTTACTGAAAGTCTGGGGAAAATGTGAGTAAATAGATGCTTTTGGTTTAGCTTTCAGTGTCATTCCTGTAATTAATCCATCCCTACGCTGTCAGTTTTTACATATCTGTTGTTTGTAGGGTTGCATTTCTTGAGTGCTCCAGATAGAGCAGGTTTTAGAAATCTTCATGGCTGTAATGCTGATTCATATGTTGTTAACTGAGCTAATGAAGATGTCTTTGCAGTATACAATTAATGACACTAAGATACAGAAGAACTGTGCAGTACAGGTGTTGCAATCAAAATGATACTATTTCTTTTCATTAATATTTACTATTGTTAAGGCAAATAACAAGCAGTCAGAACCATGGTTTCTGGACTATTTAAATTTCTCAGAAATAAAATAGATTCTAGAAAGGAAATCCGTTCCTTTCCCAAATGTAACAAAGCACAGCCTCAATTTACAGAGCTCACAGGTGTTTTGAACACCTAGGATAGAATTTGTCTTTGTTTGACCAAGTTCCAGTTGATTTCTTGTCCTTGCTTCTTCTGACAACTCTTCCTTTACTGGCAGTTCACAAGCCAAAATGCTTTGAGATATGAAAAAAAGAAAATACCTTCAAAAACACTGATGAGAGGAAAATTGTTCTTTGTGAGATCTGTGATTCCACTGATACTAAAGAAAAAAAATCTCTTTATGTCTTTTTAAAATATATTTCTGTTCTAAATAAAAGAATACACTGAACAAAATACATTGGTGCCACTGTTAATAACACAGTGATATTCAGTGAGAATTCAGGCGGTCAGACAGTAATTTATGGAAAAACTTCATGGTCAGCCTGCTAAGAGCTCTCTCTGAAGAAATCCAACTAGAAGCTGCTTATCAGTGTATTGGTCTTTTGTGATCCTAGCCCGTGTAAATGATACAGAGGCAGCACTGAAACAGTGACGTGACTCATGCTTATCTCTGCATAACCAATATCAGAGGCTAAACCTTAATGACAGATTTCTAGGGTAGTACAAAGCTCTACACACTTAACTTTAAGTTAGACACTTCCATTTTTATGGATATGATCCGTAGCTGATGTTTCAGCAGTGCTTAGAATTACCTGGCACTTGTTGGCAGAATATTTTGTTTTAAGATTTGTAGCTTTATTAAATTTTGCCCACTTGATCTGAATTTTTTTCTTCTTAAAGATATAAATCAATCAATCAGTATAAGATGCATTTCACTCAAAACAGTTTAACCTCTGAGAATAGAGAAAAGGTATTGTATTACTCATGTCAGAAAATGCTGGAAATTTTGGAAATTTCTAGTATTTTCTCTTTATAATCTGGAAAATTTGTTGCATTTATACCAAGAAAGTGTCTTATGGTGTTGCAGTGAAAATGTCCCAGACATTCTTCCTGCTTATAGCCCAGCTCAGAACTGTCTTAAACAATCTTCCAGATTGTAACTATGAGTAGTAGATTATACTCATTCAGGAACCAGAATCAGAAACAGGTACACTCTATAGCTAATTTTTCTTCTGGCTTCAGTAAGAAGGAGGTGTAAGGCCCCAGACTCATATGAAGAAAATGCAGCAGGAAAAGGATACAGATTGCTAAGGGAGAAATAAGTGCTTGTTGTTGCAAAGCTCTAAAAGAGATCCACGGAAGAGCTAGGGAGAAATTGAGACTGGACAGGGAGTATAGAGAAGGAAACTGAGCCTGGATCTGAAGCACGCGTTAAAAGTATGTCTATTAAACTGAAGAAATTAAAGGTTTATGAGGGAGACAAAAAAGTCAAATGAAAGTGGGACTGCCCAAGTCAAGTGATATGGACTTGCCCCGTGCTACTGAAGAGACAGAACCAGACTGAAGGTGAAAAATGCTATGGGACGTGTTCTGAACACTGCACTGCAACACATGTTGTTATTCAAATACAGCTCATTTTGCATTTGTGAGAGTGGGTATTAACTAGTAAATTGAAATAGAGTTCAAAACTGTGTTCAAATTTCAAAGCACAGATAACATGGAAAGAAAGAGTACACGGAATTTCCAGTACTGTCTGAATGTAAATACTGAATTCAGGTAAGAAAACCTTCATCTCCCTGAGACTTGAACTGGCAATCATTTATTACATGTAACTAAATATAGGTTCTGGAAGGAAAATAAATCAGTGTAAAATGACAGTAATGTTTCCATAGCAATAGAAACTGGTGAACGAGCTACTCACACTGCATGCCAATTACCACATCCAACTCTCTGACTTGAGTTTAGGTTGCTATGGCAACCATTTTTCTACTAATGTATCAGGTTGTCAAAATTAATTACAAATGGTATCCAAGATGTTGCAGTTCTTGCGATTTCATTAATCTCATCATAATTTTCCATATTTGCTGATGGAGATCTTGTAAACTTAGAGAAACTAAACCCGTGAAGAAAATCCTGCATTGTAGGCATTAATCCAGAATTACATCTCAGCCTGCAGGAGATAGGCTCTGGAATGACATGGGTGCTTCTAACAGGACAGTCACCATCCATGATTCTCCCTCTGCAGCATCATCAGCTGAAAAAGCTGATGCTATGCATCTCAATGAATTCACACAATTATGTGTAAATAGATTAAAACGTACAGGGAAGACTGAGGGATATTTATGTTCAGTTATGATTTTATCACAGACTGTAGATCTTTAGGAAGTACAGTGATGTAAAAGAACACCACTGTCAATAAGATCTTTTGTTACAAGAGCAGAAAGTTGTCATACACCATGCACAGATATCATAACCTGGTTTCTCAGGGAGGGGAGATTGAAGGATCAATTTGTAAATTATTTTCCTTTCCTTTTTTTTTTGGCACATACAATCTTTCTTGTTAAGCATGGTTTTGTATAAACAGGACTTTTTCATAGCAATGCTAAACCTCCAGTAATTCCTTCTAATCTCACTGTCACACCAGGACTGTTTCTTTGTGTTGTGTTCTGTGCAACTGGAACCAATAAAGGCAGGTTGAGATTCTGCTATTGAGCTTGGAAGATTACTGTGCAACTTAAGCCACTGCTGCAGAACTCAATGAGCTTCCCCTCAATGAGGTTTTCTCAGTCCCATTTAAGAGACAAAGGTGCTGTCCACTTGCTATAATTGACACTCGTTTTCTCCCAGATCTGAGGGATCCTGTAGGACAACCAGGTTTACAATGATTTTTTTTCACCTTCATGGAAGTTTCTTTAGCCTTTTAACAGAGTCACAGAAACACATAATGGAGACTGGAAGGGACCTCTAGACGTCATCCCCTCCAGTATTGCTGTTCAAGAACATTCTACCCAGGACCATATCCAGAGGCCTTGCTAGTATCTCCAAGACTGGAGAATTCAGTTTTTCCAGGCTGCTTGCTCCCATGCTTAATCACCCTCATAGTGAAAAAAGTGTTTGTATGTCCTCTGAAAAACAATCTTTCAGGTTTTCCAGCAAGAGCACAAGTTTGTGTGGTCTATATGTAAATACACATAATAGTATACACTTCCAAAGATTGAGCGCATTTACACAGGAATGTTTTAGCCATAAAGAAAACATCAATTCCCACTAACTGAACATCCAATATATCTTTAACTCCTGAAAGCTAACTTACAATACCTTTGTAAATGGTCTATAAAAGAAATCGTTAACTATGTCAGAACCATGACAGAACTGTCTAATCATTGGGACACCACCTAACGTTTCGACCAGCTGTGTCCTCACTAGTGTGAGTGTGCAAGTGCTGAAGAGGCTGTAGTCAATTGAAGCCAAGAGGGATCTGCAGCTGGAAGTTCTGGATCCTCCAGTCCTTCTTATCATTCTACCTAGCAGCAAGAAGTCACTGCAGTTGTCCCATCTCTATGGATTTGTTTGGACCTCTTGTTTTCCAAGGTCACAAAAGGCACCTGACCCGACATACAGCCCAAAAATGCAAATATTACACAAATTGAGGTGATGTGACTCTTCCTTTATCTAACATGGTCACAGATGGTAAAATCTTATATGGGTTCAAAAAGTGAGAGGGAAAATTCACTGAAGATTAAATATTGAGTACTTCTATACGAACAGATTTTCCCCTATGGCTAAATAAAACAGGGCCAAGTATTGTGGCCAGTCAAACCCAGCCACGTTTGTCCAAGCTGTATAGCATTTGGTCCTAGATTTTTTTGGTGCTTTCTATGGTCCCAAAACACTGCAATAAGTTTTGTGATGGTGGATGGATGTAGCTGTAAGTGAATAATGTGCAAATAGAATTGCAGCCTACCTAGTGATATTTTTACTTTGTGAAATCAAGGGGTGCATACCCTGCAGTGCAGCATGAGTGCAGCTGTGTGTGCTGGACTAATTGTAGAGGAAAAGCTGCAGAAAACTGGAGTCTGACCTGATGGAATCTTGTTCTTTCTGCCAATCAGAAAAGTTCTTGGCACAAAACAGTCTCTGAACAGTGCCTGAGGAGTATTTCAAAGGCAGAGTTAGTCTGAGCCAAAACCATGCTGCAGGGTTTGCTCATAGTTTAGCATCACGGGTGGTTAACAGTCCAGTGTTCAAGTCTGCTCCCCAGTCCAAAACAAAATGGCACTCCTAGGGCTGCAAAAGATTGCAGTTTGAGAGAATATTCCTTGGAAGCATCAATGTTTTCTGGTCCCATTCCTATAATCTTTCCAAAGGATTTACTATTGGCAGGATACTTAGGCAGATGGACTGTGGTCTGGCTGAATACAGCCATTCTTATGTTTGCTAAATTTCCCTGTATGTAGGATCCCTGCAAGAAAGCTTTGTTCTGACACTGAATGAAAGAACTGACTCCAACTGTGCAGCAGCAATTTCCTCCTTTGTAGGACCACACTTGTTGTACTGTTCTGAACCAATCTAGGAACCGGCTGAGGTCTTCTGTTACTGCCCACATCTTTTGTTAGGTTGAATTTCTAGGGCATCCCCACATGGCAGGAAAAGAAAAAAACCTTTGGAGAGAACAGCATCAGCATTGCTTAAGTATAATTCATAACTATTCATGGTAACAGCCTACTTTTCTTCTAAAAAGTGAGCATTCTACAGAGGGCATATTGTATTTCTATAGCTTCTTGAGATACACGAAAAAAATGTTATGTTCTTCCAACTATGACCTTAACATGCATGCTTTTTAACTAATATTGCTTTAATGTTTGGCCCTTGTGCTCTGCCTTCCCTGGAGCCCTCAACCATTACAAAGTTGAATGCTGCAGCTGTTTTGAACAGGCTTTGTGCTGTGCTGGTTCAGCCTGCTTATAGTATTCAGCTTATTTTCTGCAAACAGTGCTGAAGGTAATTATGTCCTGTTACCAAATAGACATTTCTCCTTTCTCCTGAGCAGTCTTCTTGGGATACAGCCAAAGAAGAGCATCGAGAAGGGAAAGGAGGTGGATCCTCCAGATTACTGCATCTGACTCTACCAAGATCTCTTCATAGCTTTGGCTCTCTCAGTACTTTCAATGACATTATTCCTTGCATTATCTTGTTGACATACCAGATGCCTGGAAAACGCAGTCTTTTCACTATGGCAACAATGGAAACAAACATCCAGTAAATGCTTATAAAGTTCAGGTACATTTATATAGCAAAAATTGGCCCTTGGAATGCGCTTTGGCCATTGGAATGCGTTTTTGGCCATTAGAATGCGCTGTCCAGGAGGGTGGTGGAGTCACCAACCCTGGAGGTGTTTAAGGGGAGACTGGATGAGACACTGAGTGCTATGGTTTAGATGATGGGTTGAAGTTAGTGTTGGGTTACAGGTTGTACTTGATGATCTCAGACGTCCTTTCCAACCTTGTGATACTGTGATACTGTGATACCATAAGGAGATGCAGCGTGGTGCAGATTTATGCCTAGGATGCAAGATAATACGCAGTGTGGGCTAATTTAAACTGATGTCCAGGGCTCAGTGCCCTGCAGATACATTGTAAATGGCTACTGCGCTGGTAAGAAAGGTGGCTTCTCAGGAGGCCTTTAAGAAAAGATCAGGAAGGGACAGGACTATATGGGAGGGATTTTAATAGCAACAACCAAAAAGCAGCACAAATGAAAAACAACCTTAAGTGTACACACACAAATGTTTTTTTCAGTGGATATACATGGCTTTACTGGAGTTCCTGGAATTGTCACCACCGTATTACACGTTATGTTATGTTATTAAGGCACAAAAGTCAGGTTACAGAGAAATATCAGTTTTGGAAATATTTCCCCTAAGTCCTTAAACTTGTTGAGAAACCAGAATGCAACATGGCCTTTCAGGTTAGAGGAAACCTCTGGCTTGCTTCTTTCCTGGCTCCTTGCTGTGTATCAGGAACAGATGCACATCGTATACATACACAAACATGTACTACTGAGCCAAGGCTTTTTATTTATTTTTTTCCTAAGAAAGCTCTATTGTAGTACAACAATTCCACATTCTAGATACAATTGCATTTAAGGAGATTATTTCAGTCCCTGTCCCTTGTCTGACAGAGAAATAGAGGAAGTAAACCAAAGTCACCCCTGAAACCTTTCCCATGGCTAGCTGTGGTTCAATATGGAGTTATACCACCAGGAGCTCGCAGAAGCTGAGATTGTGACTCTTCGATGATCTCAGAGGTGTGTATTGATGCACTGGGCTCTCTTTAGTTTCTCGCAACAAATATAGTAGGACAAGCAGGTGCAGCAACAAGTTTCTTCCCCTTCCTCCCATGATGAAGTGTCTCAGGCTGGCATTGCATACTTGATAAGAGTACAACAGAATTGTGGTGGTAGAAAGATTGGAAGCTTTGTAGCAGCAATGCCTGCCTTCTGCAATGGATCCATGAAAGCAAAGGCATGCTTTTTTAGAGTAGTTGGTGTCACACAAGCACATGCTGGAAACAGCTGTGAAATCTTCAGAAAAGCAGCTACAACCATAGCAATAAATAGAGGAGTGTGCAAAATATGACTCTTCACCATTCTCCTAAAACATATCAGGAGGTTCCATTCACCTTTCTTGGTAAAGCAGCATCGAGGGATAAGGACGAGGTGAAAAGAGCCACTCATCTACAGCATTTGGCTATCACAGCACCTGTGGGAACTGCTCCAGGAGGACCGACTTAATTTCACAGGCAAAACTTTTTAGATAATTCATTATAACTCATTATATAACCCACCTTGCAGTGTGGGCTTACCTGCAGAAGCACTGGTGTCCAGCACTGGATGTAACGTCTAGCTCTCCCACCTGCTTCTGCTGGGATGATGTTAAAAGGAAAGCATAGCATGAGATTGTTGCCAGAATTTTCACACAAAGGCTGGAATGTCAACTACTGAAAAGGCAAATGCTATATCACACAGTATCACAGTATCACAGTATGACAAGGTTGGAAAGGACCTCTGAGATCATCAAGTCCAACCTATAACCCAACACTAACACCAACTATCATCTAAACCATGGCACTATGATTACATGAAAGTGGTGCTAAGAGAATAGTTTATGAAGGTAATTACAGACATATTTTTACTGCCTGTTTTTCCGCTACCTGGTTTACACTTCTTACTTGAAGTGTTTTATATGTATTTGTCATGCTTGTCCCAGCACTGAAAAATAAAGTGTCTTACTGGTGTCATGATGAATGATCAACCTAGATGTTTTTTTAAAACACACACACAGTTCTATTGAGATTACAGAAGTTTTCTTCAGCAGGAAAGTTAACAAGTGTGATCTCCTTTTCACAACAAGAAACAATACTTTGGCAGACTTCAGATACTTCTGCTTGATCTATCCAGACATGCTGCAGTGGATAGGTGGAAAAAATTACAAATATTGAAAAATATAATCCTGATTGCTTACTTCAACTTCCACAAAACCTGCTGTGATAGTTCATACAACCTCCCTCACACAAATATATGGAAAAGATAGACATAAGTCAGAACATCCTTAGGGAAATGTTAGCATTTTATTCTATAGTTGGTAATTTTAAAGTGTGCAATATAGTATTTTCCCTTGATATAATTTCTGATATTGTATTTTTGAGATTTCAGAAGAAACACATTCTTCTGGCATTTGTGAATTTGTACTGGATTCAATTAAAAAGGTATTTTATAGTAATGTAAATAACACTGGAAGATCATTGAGCATATCTTTATACATTTATTATGCAAATGATGATGTCATCATCATTTAGCATTAAATAAACTTTGTTATTATTACCGAAAAATAAGTGTGCTTATGTTAACTAGCAAATGAATTGTGAGTCTAGGAGATCCATTCATGGCCACAAAAAGTTTGTGTTAGGTAACAACATTAGGAGTACTAATCTTCAGTTTCCTGGTCTGCATACGACAGCCTTTACTTTCAACTTTCATATTTGCGACATATGTCCTCCTTGTCCCAATATAAACATTACTGAAAGAACATTTCATTTCAATTGAGAGGCCTCTAAAAACAAATATTAACCAGCATTGAGACGTATGGCATACTTCTCACACTCTCCAGAAAACAGAAATTTTGGTTCTAATAATATTCTGGGAAAATTAATTACTGAGTTGCAAAGTGTCTGAATATCCCCAAATGGTCCTAGTAATGTTCTACATTCTACTTTATACACAGGCCTTGTTATCTTCAAAGCTTTCAATGAATAAACCAAAGAAAATTTCCTAAGTGAAATATGTTTTCTTCTGTTTGGGAAGCTGGTTTTAGCCTGTAGTGAATGAAAGGTTCTTTTATTATGAATTCTCATGTATTTCACAAACATTATTTGGTGCTTTGAAGAACAGAGATTTGACAAGTATGTTAAGGATCTCTAAGCTATGGTAAAAATTCGACACATGCCCATCCCCCAATGTTTTTCTGCTCATTCATGGACTTTTTATTGTTAGAAAAAGAGACTTAGAGGATTTCTTTCTTCAATGTGTTGAGTGCCGTGGACTATTCCCAGAAAAACGCTTAAGTTTCCAATAATAATCTAATAACCAGTCTCATTGACATTGGCTAAAATATCCAGATATTCATTGTTAGGTTAAATTAGACTATTCAGTACTTGGTAGAATTCAAAACTATGTGGCATTAGTTCAGTCTCAGAAGTCAGCAGATTTACACCAGACGTAAATAAGGGGAAATGAACTCAAACTCTTTTTTCCCCATTCTGTTCCTGTGAGTGGATATTGGCGTAAGTTTTCCTATTGAAATGGGATGTTGTGCAGCAAAAATACAAAATTCAAGTGAACAGCTAGACAATGAGAAAGTAGCATGACTTAAGGACAAGGACAGGGTTGGTGTTTGGACTGGGTTATAGACATTGTCTTACTGTCCTGATACAAGAACTCTGAGAATGCTGATCCCTCAAAGCTTGTGCAGGGGCATCTGGGCCATTCAGAGGCTTATAAACTCTGTGCCCAGAAGAAAACCTGATAAGCCAGCTCCTCTCCACCCTGCTTTCTTCTCGTAGCTTCTGGATACTACTGTACTAGTTAAACACAATTTTTTTTATCACTGTATCTTGTTCTCCTAACTTGAAACTTACATAAACTGAGGCTTCACCCTTAGCGCAACTGATTTAAAGACTACCAAGGCTTTCTACATATCATTGGCTATATAATTTCACTCAGTTTTCCTGTATGGTACTCAAGCTCATAAAAAGATAGTACAGGACAGGGTGTATACCTTCCTGTTTCTTCCCCACTAAAGCCTGTTTTCAGTGTTTGCGTAAGCAGTAAAGAGTCTTTTATTTTTTAACTTAAGACAAACTACGAAATCTGATACCTGTACCCAATTCCCACAGAGCTGAAATTACCAGTTCTGGTGAAGCCTCAGTCCTAGCAATGGTAATCCACACAAAGAATATCTTCCTCAACAGGTTAGACTACATGGGCAACGCACAGGGATCACTGACATTTTCCAGTGCTTTTCATGGAGATTGCACCTTTTTACTCCATATGGGTTTCCACTCTCAGCAACTTTGAAAATTGTCCAGGATTGCATATATTAGTAATAGCGTTACCCATAGGGGTGATCAGGGACCTTGTGCAGATGCAAAGCAGAAACACAGCACAGATCAGCTCCAGTATGCTGTTTCCCAAAGCCCTGTTACAGACTTAGTGTGTTAAGGATTAGTACCCAAGCTAAAGCTCCAACCCAAGCTCCTCTTAGATGTGTTGTTTTACTCTTTACAGTCCTTGGCTTTGCCTAAAAGTTACATCAACCATTAGGGAAGCAGCCGTGTATTCTGCTCTGCCACTTTATGCTGCCTGAAATTGTCCCCAGACGCCCTAAGCCTTAACTGACACACTATGGTTGGCTATGCATCTGCCCTCCACAATGCCACAACTCATCACGTCACTCCATGCTTTCCTTCTGCCAGGCTTGTGGGGAAAGTTCTGTTGTGGATTACTGGCCTTGCAAAACCAATTTCCTGGCAGTAGGTCAGCTCACATCCATTTACTTGCCTTGACTGTGGCTAAGAGCTACTGTGCTTTATGTAAGCAGAATTTCTTTTTCATGACTTTGCATAAGCTGCTGCCAGGACACGTTGGAAGTGTTTTGCTTTAAGTAGTGCTCTGAGCCTGGGGAAAACAGAGGCAACCATTCCCAGTCAGGAGCAAGGGAACCTCAATGAATAAATGAAGATGGAAAAGGCC